>JBBBDQ010001328.1:120000-167500 GCA_037127315.1 Ascarosepion bandense
GATAATGATAGGGTAGTAATGAGTAAACAACGTTTGCATATATTTGGCCTTTTGCAAAACAAACTGATTTTTAGTCTCAAGTGGCTGTACGGAGCCTTAATTGCAAGTTTATAATGCGTGTGCGCCTAACCACGCGCATGCGTACATATCAGTATTGACATTCAAAATTTTTTTCTGGAACCAATTTTATATTCCTTTGCCTCACATATTTTATTATCACATATAATAAAGCATTTCTTCATTTTTATGTGCCATATTCATTCCTGACGTAGATGATCATGTATCTCCACGACAATCTATTTTTGAAGCTTTTAGTAGTATTTTTCTTGCATTAATCCTAATTTATACAAGATTACTTTTTATTTTTTTTAAATTATTTCACCCCGAGCAAGACAGGACCGCTACTAGTGCGCAGTTGATTACGGTGAGAGAGTAAACAAGTTACATGTGTTGGTGAAGAAAAAGATAAGTGATGGATGGGAATTAAGGAAACAGAATATGGCAGTTGACGTTGACTTTAAACTTTTAGAAAATGTAATCTATCAGATATGGATATGCGTTGTGGTACAGTGGATATCGTCTTGGAACGAGAAATCGGGGAGCCGAGTTCAAATTCCAGGTGAATCCATTGTATTCACTTACTCGCAAATACCCTTGGGAAAGGTATTATTAATCCATCTCTTTCTTCCAGTTATGGGTTAAATAGCAAGGCAGATTGGGTTCTATAGCCTTGGTCGGCAACCAGTCTACCGCAGAAAGCAATGACAACCTACTGCGGAATAATCTTCTGCCATGTCAGACATGATTGCCCAAGCGTGTATCACGTATGGCACTTAACTAACTGACTGAATCTATCAGAGAAGCAAACAAACGGAAGTTTTACAAAAGGGAAATGAGAGAAAAGAATCTTTAAGCGTAAAAGAAAAGTTTACATTTAACTATTTCCACAGTCAGTTACATGATATTTACTTTACCATTCTTGCCTTCATCACAATACAATATAAAAGCATCCATTTTGTTTATATTTGCCTTGAACATTCTCGTCTTTACTATACCGCGTCCATAGTATTCTCAGCATTTTTCTGTTTGAACATATCTCTGTTGCCTCAAAACTCTTCGTAGGGGAGGAAATTGTCTCGCGTTCCCAACCAAATAGGAGGGTGTGTTTTATATGGAACTAGCAGTATAGCCCGGCGTTGCGCGGGTGTAATGAAAGCTTTAAAATTAATCCATGGTTCTGGAGCTCAGATTCTTTGGACGTTGGCACGAAAGACTAAAAAGCTGTTTCCAGTTAAAGCGAAATCGTAGACTGAAAAAAAAAATGAATGGATGTGAGTCAAATTTTGATTTCCTGGTATCGATATCAAACAAGTTTTTTTGGTCGTAAACTGAATTTTGAAGGCTAAATAAGTTCTCTGAGTAAATGGTATCATAGCTGAGACTAAGAAGTACAATTACACCTACTTAGAGTCAAATCCGAAGCGAAAAGTAAAATAAAAGGGCTGAAAAAATACAGATATGCAGGCAGATAAACAGACACATACACAAACATCTTGCCTTATATATATATATATATATATATATATATATATATATATATATATATAATCGATCTTCTACAGTATTGTAACAACTGCAACATTGAAACTTCTGAACATTGTTTCTTATATCTTTGTCTATGAGTGTATCAAATTTGATTAAAATCAGACCACTCCTTTTATAACCCGATTTTTTCGAGTATCGATTTTCGATATTTATCGGGAGTAGCTCGACACAAAACCTAGCTTAGAACACTTACAGACGCTTATAGTATAACTGTGTAAATTTTCAAGAAAATCGGTTCAGCTGTTTCGGAGTCTATAGGTAACGGACACACACACACACACACAGACAAAGTTCCATTTATCAATAACTTTACATTTCGACATGTAACCATTTGTTTTTACATACGTAAATTGATTGTTGAAAGATATAATGCCAAATATATTCTAAGAATCGGCTCAGTGTAATTTTATCATTCCAAGTTTTGCTAACAAATGTGGCCATATTGATTCCTATCAATATATATGTATTTGCATAGTTATGTCTGCCAACTTTCTGTCTCCCTCGTCCGTGTGTGAAAACGTATTTATTTTTTTTTGTTCTTCTTTAAATCTAAATGTAATTAGGAAGAAGGAGACTAAATTATTTTTATTGTTCAGATTTTTGTTTTTTTCTTTATTGCTATATTCTTATTTATAACGTTTCGGCTATTGTACGTTCCTGCCTGCTTCGGGTGATTAGAATTTTGAACACATGTCATAGTAGATAAAAGCATTGATTTGGATCCAATGACTTGACGCAAAGAGTTGTGAGTTCAGTATTTGGCTACAGTAGTGGTGACCAAATAACTTTCAGATTTGAAATAAAGAGAGTTAAATAAGACATCCAGAAGTTGCATGAATCCTGGATTGAGAACAAGATAACCCAGTAATCGAAGCAAAGAATGCCGTAGAGTGCAACGGTTGAAACGTCGGGAATAATAATAAGGCAATAAAAATGTGGACCGAACAATGTAAATACTACCTCATCTGAGAATTACGAACAACGTAAATAATGTAAATACTACCTCATCCCAGAAATATTGAAGGTACCTATTTTGAAAATTAATTTTGGTAAAAGCATAATTCATTCAAACGATAAAATAAGTGCCCTATATCTTGAGAAAAATCGCTTTCATTTCTCATTCAAATACACTGTCAAAATTGTAAATATTATTAAAATACTTGAAAACGAAAATTTTTTCGCAAATGGTTTTAATCCAATAAACATGTAGTTAAAAGCTAATGTATGTCATACCTTAGTATATAGAAAGAATTCTATATATTTCTTCCGTCTATCTAAGCTAAACCCACCAGAACATGTACTGTGAGTGGTCTCATCCTCATTATATCGATGAACTATTTGTGAAGATGAAATTCCATACAGACGTTTTTTTTTCAGAAATCTTGCGTTATAGAAGGGACTCCCCAATTGACGTTCTCCCATCGCATAAGGCAATGAAGAAGTGTCCTACTCTCAAAAATCACTTCGAGTCACATTTTAACCCTGAGCACACTAAGTTGAAGATGCATGCGGAAATAAAATATGTACTTTTATACACATATTCCGGGGCATTACATATCGTAAACAATAACGAACCTAGTGGCGAGGTAGTCAAGAAAGTTATAAAGAAATCGTAAAGAATAATTAAGCATTATTTGGCTGAACTGTTGAAAATGGCGTGTCCTCTTTCTAAAAATAAAGACAAGTTTCTAAGAATGCCATGAAATGGGCACACAAAAACACTAGGGTATAGCGTGCTTTAATGAAGCCTAAGGAGTTAATGAGACGAGTGTGAGAGATTTTAGGAGACTTGATGTCAAAATGTCCACCGGTAACAACGAGTTATCGACTGTCAATATACTAATGCGTATAATAATAATAATAATAATAATAATAATAATAATATTAATAATAATAATAATAATTTCCGATGGATATTACAGTCAAAGGAGGCCAGCGCGTTTTGTTTTGATGCAATACTTTTTCTTCTTGGTCTGTTGAGATTAGACAGTTACTGATCGATAATATCAATGTGCAAACACGGTTGGTCTAATGTTGATTGAGGTCAGTATTTTCTCAGCTGAGAAGTGATATCAAGTGTTAAGTCTTATAGAAAGTGACATGTATTGCAGTAGAACTGAAATAGGAATAATTATTTTGGGAAAGTGAAATAACTTTCTTGTCGAACAGTAGTTAGAATAGTAAGATGACAGACTGCGGAAATAGATCAAATTGTTAGATCTAAGTCCTCCTTTTTTTTCATAAAGATATATATAAAATTGTGTCTCAAACAGATATTAAAATAAATCAAATAACAGTGTGGGAATTTTGTATTTCATGAAGTTTTGTTCAAACGTATCAATACACGTAAAACTAATTGCAAAAAAATATGTGGATTTGTTAAAAGAATAACTGTATTACTAGGCTGTTTCAGCTGATTTATATTCAGGTGCACAATTCTTATGACTAGGCCGAGATAATATATTTATAAAGTAGATGAAATAAACATGTTAAAATAGAAAAAGAATCTACCAAAATTAAAATACATAACCGCAAAATTTATAAAAAACGATTTGTTAAAATAAGATTTTTCTTTTGCGTCGATTTTACGGTAGCACGCGGCAATTTGCATCGTTTAAATAACTGAAATTGTTCAATGGATAGCAGATTGGAATCTAAGAGCCGAGTTCGAATTCCAGTTTGATGTCTTGCATTCACTTACGCAAAAATATCCTTGGGAAAAATGATTATATATCTCTTTTTCCTCCTGCTATGGGTGGAATAGGAGGACATGTTGGACTCTGTAACCTTGGTCAGTTGCCATTCTACAGTAGAAATAAACGGCAACCTACTGCAGCAAAATCTTCTGCCTAGTCAGTCATGTCTCGAAAGAGATTTGATCGCATAGGCGTGTATAGCATAAGTCACGCAACTGACAGACTTTATTCTTAAGAATGATTTTAATTTTACTCGATTGTAAATACATCTGAACAAACTATAATGCAATACGTAACATTTGAAAAATCACTTCGAGTCACATTTCAACCCTAAGCACACTAAGTTGAAGATGCTTGCGGAAATAAAATATGTACCTGTATACACATATTCGGGGCATTAAATATCACATATCGTAAACAATAACGAACCTAGTGGTGAGGTAATCAAGAAAGTTATAAAGAGTTCGTAAAGAATAATTAAGCATAGTCCTCTTTCTGAAAATAAAGACAAGTTTCTAAGAATGACATCATATGGGTAAATTTCAACGTATTATAAAGAAAAAAACTATAAAAGTAATTTCTTTTCATGAATTTATAAAGATGTACGGGAAAAAAAGGAAAGAAATTGTAAATGATCACATAAATAACTAATTATTCACTTTGAAAAACAAAATAAATTTCTCGCCATTTGCCTCATTTGCTTTCGTCACATAAATTCACTAAAATAGATAAAATCCTGAAAAAAGATTTTATATCCAGATAAATATATATAGCTTTTATTAAAACGTTCAGAAACTACTTTAAAAATAATAACAATTATCGAGGTAGTACATTTAAATATGAGTCATTTTGCAATGGGTATGTATCGTAGTGTAATGGATATTTGCTCGGAGTGAAAGATCAGAGAGCTGAGGTCGAATTCCTTTCGTTTACTTACTCGTAAAAAGGAAGGTTTGTCACTATTTTAATAGTAAAAAACCTTCCTTTTCTCGTGTCGTTTTATACATTTTTTCAGTGACGTTTGTTAACAGAAATTGATACTTGTTTTTGTTGAGATGCTGGAATAGTCGGCATTGCAAGCGTCGTTGGCAATAGATTAAGCCGATCAGTAAAGTGTCATGTTTTTCTTATATTTTAAATCGCTCATTTTTCGCCATGAGATTCACCACTAAGAGATAAGCAAATGTGTGCCTTCGAATGAAATAGCATAAAATTAACTTGACTATTTACTAACTAAAATCCATTCTTTGTCAGTATTTTCACATTATTTTAAAACGTTAAACGCTAAGAGAACGCTCACATACATGCGATGATAGGTAAGAAGATTGGAAAATCTTTGGATAATACATGAATTGCCTTCGCATAAACCAAACTGAAATAATTCTGATTCAACATTATCTATGCGACGTGAAAAATAGATAAAAAATTGCAGTGTGTTTTACTTGGCTAACACAAAGCTTTTTTTCACATAAAAATTGAACAAACGGGAAAAGCTGCAAAATACATCGTTTAAGACTGTTGACAAATAGTTCCGACCAATCACTTCCTGAACTTCTTCAGGTGCAAAATTTTTTAAAAGAAGTCTTATTATACTTAAGATGTGCGTTGGAGTGAAATGGATAGAATTAGCTTTATTCACTCCCGTTTAGGAAAAGAATTAATCCATCTCTTCTCCCTCCAGCTATAGATTGAATAACAGGATCGTTTATTTCTTGATTGGCAACCAGTCTGGCGGCAAAAGGAATCGTAACATACTGCGGGCAAATCTTTTGCTTTGAAAGTGTGTATCACATATGGCAGTTAACTGACTGATTACACTTAAATGACTTGTTGTTCGTACTTTTTTTCCACGGTATCCTCAGCATTTATCAACAGAATCACATCACTATTTATATATATATATATATATAAAAGGCAAGATGTTTGTGTGTCTGTCTGTATGTCCTTTATTCAAATCCACAATTTTTATCCGATTTCCACCAAACGTTCTTAAGGCTTACGGTCAGATCAGGGGGTACTTATTTTTTTCGATTTCCCCCTATATCGGAAATTGATACCCCGATATCCGATCAGGTCTGAGCAAGATCAGGATTTGAGCACTTTTAGCGTGGTTCTTGCTGCAGAATTTGCTCTGACTTGGTAAAATTCTTTTTTTTAGTCTCAAACATTTGTAGATCTTCTCAGATGACTCATATCGGAAATCGATATCCTCCGATATTCTGTTTAATCTGATCTAAAACCGATATTCAATCATCAATATAGCTAATTTTCTTTAATTTTACTCCTGATGGGTATGATAGGTTTTCATGGATTTACTTAGGTTAGTTTATCCTTGAATGACCTATTTGACTTCGATATTGGAAATTGATACCCCGATATCCTATCGGGTTTGTTCAAAATCAGGTTTTCAGGGCTTTTATTTTGGTTTTTGCTTCGAGCTTTCCTCTAAGTAAGTATAATTATATTTCTTAATCTCAGGCATGATATCATTTACTCAGAACTCAGAGGACTTATTTATCCTTTAAAATTCAGTTTTCGATAGAAAACTTATTTGACATCGATACCGGAAATAAAACTTTGATTTACAGCCATTCACATATAGGAAAGGGATGATGCAGATCAGCGAATAGGTAGCGGGGTAGTTTCGCACAACTCAGGAAGAGGTTACCAAACCAAAACATTAAACAAAAACAAAAAAAACTGAAATAAACTCATCAGATCGAATTTGACATGGATTCCATTCAAAGTCTCAAACTCGTTCATAAATATCTAAATTGTCAGCTCTATAGAACAGCTTTCTGTGATCGATATTTAAAATAACTTCTGACGAAAGATCCAAAGAAGGATCTACAATGTAATCTACCCCGCCTTCAATCAATTTATCATCGACGTGATGTGGCTTCTTTCATTGGTGTCTTGACCACACAAATTTACGCGTGCTCCTAGATAAAAATCAAGGTCGCACTCCTTTACTATTGAAATAGCTAAGTGTAACCCCTCTTCTACTCAGTAGCTTCTTTTCTCTTACTTTCCGTCTTTGGAACTCCCTTTGGTTTACTTGCTTCCCTGCTGACTACAATCTTCAAAAGTTTAAAAGCAATGTCAATTGCCATCTTTTATCTCTTTAATTCCCATCTATCTCTTACTATCAGTATAACCTGGCGTTCCTCGGGTGTAAAGAAAGCTTTAAAACTAATCCATGGTCCTGGAGCTCAGACTCTTTGGCCCATGGCACGAAAGACTAAAAAGCAATAGTTGTTTCCAGTTAAAGTGAAACCGTAGACTGAAAGAAAATGAATGGATGTGAGTCAAATTCTGATTTCCTGATATCGATATCAAATATGTTTATTTTGTCGTAAACTGAATTTTGAAGACTAAATAAGTTTTCTAAATAAATGGCATCATGACTGAAACTAAGAACTACAATTACACCTACATAGAGCCAACCCCAAAGCAAAAACTAAAATAAAAGGGTTGAAAAAATACAGACATACAGGCAGATAAACAGACACACACACTAACATCTTGCCTTTTATATATATATTATTGATTTTCTGCACTATTGTAAGAACTGCAACCTTGAAACTTCTGAATATCATTTCTTATGTCCTTGTTTATGAGTGTATGAAATTTGATTAAAATCGGACCATTCCTTCTCTAACCCTATCTTTTCGATTATTGATATTTATCGGGAGTAGTTCGACACAAAACCGAACTAAGAAC
Organism: Ascarosepion bandense; assembly: GCA_037127315.1. Classification (NCBI taxonomy): domain Eukaryota; kingdom Metazoa; phylum Mollusca; class Cephalopoda; order Sepiida; family Sepiidae; genus Ascarosepion; species Ascarosepion bandense. Next base: position 128,025 of record JBBBDQ010001328.1, read on the forward strand.
ACTTGCAGATGCTTATAGTACAACTGTGTAAATTTCCAAGAAAATTGGTTCAGCCGTTTCGGAGTCTATAGGTAATGGACACATACATACACAAAGTTCCATTTATAAATAAGTTTAGATACTTTCATCGACATCGTCTGTACCTTGTTTTTTTTTTCATTGTGATTCTCTGCATACCAGTGGTTGTACTGTCTTGCTTTGAGTGAAATGATTAAAAAGAAAAAAGAAAAACGTTTTAACGAGGGTCATTTTTCTGCGAATCTTGTTAACTGGCGCTACAGGATCACAAAGCAACAGAATATACATTACTTGGGAACAATCAACACCATAAATTAAAAAACATAGGAAATATATTTCGAAAAAAATATAATGACATACTAAATATGTTGATGCTTTCTTCTTTTTCTTCTATGTGACTTTTCCCTTCAGGACGTAGACGATTATGGCTTTCAATGTCCCCCTATCTTAGCTCTTACCACTCTTTCTCCTGTTACCCCACCCTAAGCCCGATCTGCTCTCCACTTACTCAGGCTCTTCAAATATGTTATCCGATGCTTTCCCCTGTCTCTCTTTCCATCTGTCTGACTTATGAGTATCAGATTCTCCAAAACGTCTTTCCCCATCACATGTTCCACGAACTTCAGCTGTCTCTTCCGGATGCTCAGTACTAATTTCCTTTTCGTTTTCATCCTCTCTAAAACCTCATCATTGATCACATGTGCAATCCATGATATTCGCAGCATCTATCTGTAGAACCACATTACAATTGCGTCAATTTATTCCGTTCATCTTTGATGATATTGTCCAGCATTCACTGCCATATTGAAGGATAGATATCACATAGCAATTCAGAACTCTCTAGCGAAATTATCCTATCTCTTAATACTTTGCTCTGAAGTTTAAACACATAGTTAGGAAGAACGTCCTTATCAGTAATAAAAAGAGCAAGAACAGTTACAATCCTTAACATTTTCTTGCAAAATTACTTTAACAGACAAGTTTTATAAATTCCAACCGGACATTTGCTGCTCGTACAATGAATGCCGATTGTTTTCTTATAAGAAAACAGCAAGTATAATAATTACTATATCAGTTCTTCGGACACATTGCGTTACAAACGCAACCGTCGTGTCTCGTACAAAGACAATCAGATGCTGACCCATGTGATGTGACTCGATCTGAGTCTGAAACCTCGTTGAAGCCAAGAACATTGTCAGAATTTTCTTTTGTGACCATATTTTGCTTCTTTAATGATCATATTGTGTTTCAGCCATTTTTGAGATCATCTGCATCTTTTCCTTTTTTCATGTAGACATTTAACGATATTAGAAATGGAAATCACGTAATTTTATATTTTATATCTTTCACAAATATTTTAAATTGAACTATTTTATGAAATATTTGGAAAGCATCCATTTTCATAACCAATTAATCCGAAATCAAGGTATCTATATTTATTCTTTAAAAGCTAAAAAAAAAATTCTGTTAGTCCAAGCGACTCTAAAAATTCTTAAAATTGTACAAAGTGCATTTTAACATTATTTAATGTGATGGTAACTCTTAAGTTCAAAATATCATAAATGTCGAATAAAGTTTATTTAAATATCAGAGATTTTTAAAAGATCAAAAAAGTCGAAAAGCATCGGAATTAAGATTTTAGGAAAAAACAAAATCTGCATCCGTTTATTAGTTATTGCTTTGTGAATATCAGAAAACGGCCTTCGAATAAAGTTTCTTTCCCTGTAGGATTCTTTTTAAACTGAAAGTGAAATCGAAATCTAATAAAGATTATTATTTGAAAAGAAAAAAAATGCCGAATGATTTCAGAAGCTATATTCAGTAATGAATCACGTAAAATATTATTTCACTAATAAAAGACTGATCCATGAGGATAAATTTCGAAGGAAGGGGACCAGAAAAGAAATAATGGAAGAATGAAAGAATTGTAATTTTCTGCTTTCATGCATTCCAAAAGTAGGCTTGTAGATAAATCATCGATCCATCAGAAGATCATTAAAACAATTAATCGATACGTAAAGAAACTAAGAACGTAATTGATCTTATAGATTGTATTCACATGTATTTCACTGGAAATCTACGTACGTATTCACATACGCACAAAATGGAAACCCGATACAATAATCATGCCACAGGGATCGATTAGACTTTTGAGGATAGAAGTTTGAATTGAAAGTTATTGATAATATATTTAAAAAAAATACGTTAAGTTTTATAACCTCAAGTTTGTATCATGTTTTGTGGCATCACCATAAACCGCAAGTCATATATATATATATTTTTTTTCTCTGTAAAAATATGATAGGGGATATGTACAACGTTTATGGACGACGGCTCAGAATCTGTTGAAAAGTAACCACTGATATCCATGTTCTCGTAGCGTAGAGTTAGTCAACGCGGGAAGTGGGAGTGCTTAGCCGATTTCAAATAACAGACAAGCAGATTGCATTCACTTTCAGGCAAATGTCTTTGGAAATTGTACGAATCTATTTTTCCTTCAGCTAGGATTGTAAACTAGGTTCTCTAACATTATTTAGCAATCTGTCTAAACGAATAAAAAATTAATTTAAAAAACCAGTTTCGTGACGATGAAATGAATGTACAAAATTGCATAGCGCCACCATGAAATAACAGTCACACTGAAGCTTGATGATTTTAACGCGGACCATTTTTCTTCGAACCATTTGAACTGTCTCTACAGAATCACAAAAAAGTCAATCAGTCAGTTAATTGCCATACGTGGCAGAAGGTATTCCCGCAGTAGATTGCCATTCAGTTCTGTGGTAGACTGATTGTCAACTAAGGCTAGAGAACATAACTCATAGCTGGGCGGAGAAGAGATGGTTCAATACCTTTCCCAAGAGTATTTTTGCGTAAGTAAACGAAACGAATTCGACCGGAATTCGAACTAGGCTATCTGAATTTTCATTCCAGGCCGATATCTATTATACTATAAAGCATATCCATTACAACACGATTCATATTTAAATGAATTGTACCGAACAATATAAACCGCATCACTTGAGGACATTCACCAGTAACAATTAAAATAGATACGACATATTAAATGATTGCTTTGCTTTTTATGGTTTATCAACCTTTCGAATTTTATTTAAAGCCAGACAATAGTTTTAGATTGTTATTATATTTTAGAGATAATAATGTGTTACAGCCACAAGCCCTTCTAATTAACTCTTGGCTGAGGGTAGATAATCTATCAAGCCACTTCTTGCGTACAAGTGAATATAACAAATCCGACCGTAACTGTTATTCGGCGGTTTTGTTTCCAATTCAGAGGTTTATCATTTACACCAAATGGGCATTCAAAACTTACAGGATTTGGTATTTCCAAGCGGCAAAGCATCTAGGTATTAATTAGGGAAAACGTGGCTTAATTTCGATGATCGTATGGAAATCGGTGTTTCAGCATGGTATGGCCGTAGCTGACATATATATTATATTACTTTTTCTGCGGTCGAACACCCATAATTATTTTATAATATTTAAATTGCACTGACCGTGAAGGAATGGAGTACATGCTGTCCAAATTCCATTGATGACGTCCTGAAAAGCAAACACTTTATTTTAATAATTTCACCCGAAGCCTCTCAAAAAAGTTCCAACGATGTATGGGATTACCGCCTGTAAGCGATTATGAGAAAAACAAGTGAATCCATGTCATAAGAAATGACGGAAAAATATTTGAAATGATTATATGTGTGTGTGTGTGTGTGTGTGTGTGTGTGTGTGTGTGTGTGTGTGTGTAATTGGCTGGTACTACTTGAAATTAAGTATTTACTTTTAAAATGTGCTAAGTACAAAAGTAGAGCATAGATATATAGTTGTTGTTATTCTTCTAATAATAACATACTGTAAATTATTAGCTATAAAAGTTCCGTGTTTAATACACATCATCAGGCAGCGAAACTTTATAGCTACTAAGTTGCAGTATGATATAGTAGTAATAATAACTATATATATATATATATATGTATATATATATATATATATATATATATAGGTATGTGTGTGTGTGTGTGTGTATGAACGGATTCTTTCTACTATCATACAATTTACAACTGTTTTTAAAAGGATAAAAAAATCATTACCTAAAAAAAAAAGAATAAACGAAAAAAAAAACAAAAAACACGAGGTGATTTTAAGACGACTTTCGGCAGATATGTCTTCCAAAACAAATAGTAGGCAATTAAACAAAAAAGTTGTCAAGAATTTTTTCATCAACGTCCGAGATTAAAAACACAGGATTTGAAAAAAAATCATTACCTATGTTTGGGTGGTTGTTTCTTCAAATAGTTCCAATTTGAATTTCAACTCTCTCTGTCTGCACAGGACAGGACGTTGTAAGTTGACGGTCAGAGACTCCAGATGGAGTCTCGTTTTAGCCCTATGCAAGACAGAGAAGAAATCAGGGGAATAATGTGTCCTGCAGTCGATAGAATTTAATAGATGTTCACCGATTGTTGAACGACTGCCAGCATGTTATTGCTTCATGTCTGCAGACTCTACTCTCCACATGCTGAGCTATCCTCACACCCAACCGCTGAATGGTCTTGCCCACGTTTTCAGTCTCGCACCGATACTTGTACTGGTAAACAATTAGACTTTGCTGATTGGTAGGTATATATATATATATATATATATATGTGAGTGTGTGCGTGTGTGTGATCAGGAAGTGAAGATGATGGCATATATATATAATGTACCTCCAAATTGACGGGATTTCTATGAGCTCTTCTCTTGGTCTTACTTTGGCAAATATTTTGTGGGATTTTTTGAAATAATATTATTTGAAAAGTGCCTTAAACCGGCATTTTATATTCTCTGTGTTGATGGAACTCTTGATTGTTTTTGTTGAAAAGTGAATCTTTGCTTTTCTTTAACTTCCTTTAATGATTTGCACTCTGCATTTCAAATTTACAATGGAATTTGAGAACAACCAACTTCCCTTCCTTGATGTTTTCCTTTCCAAAACTACCCATTATTTTTAATGCCCATCAGGAGACCTCAATGCCCATCACTCTGAGTGGCTTGAAAACGCCGTTACTGATCCAGCGGGCATTCACGCCATGAACTTTGCTATTTCCCAATCCCTTACGCAAGTGGTGGACTTCCCCACTCGCTTCCCAAGCACTCCCTCGGGTCATTCCTCACTGCTACATATATATGTTTCACCTCTGTGCCTGACGCCTGTCAAGTCTCGCAGCTTTGCCCTCTCGGCAACTCCGACCACGCTGTAGTCTCTCTCAGTATTTCTTTCCAATCTCACGCCCCTCAGGAGCCCCCTACCTATAGGACCTCCTACCTCTACCAAAAAGCTGACTGGGATGCCTTTCGCGATTTCCTCTGCGACGTCCCTTGGGGAAAAGTGTTAGACCTATCAGTTGATGACTTTGCCTCTGAGGACTCGTCATGGGTGAAAGCTGGCATTGATGCCTTCATATCCACCAGGAAGTATTGCTTAAAACTTCCTCTCTGTGGTTCTCTCCGGCCTGCTCAGCCGCCATTGCCCACAGGAACCATTACTTCCGTCTATTCTGGAGACAGTCAACTGATCTCAAGAGGCGCCTGTTCACATCTGCTCTCAATGAGTGCAAGAGAACCCTAAATTACGCCAAACAGTTGTTTGCTGAGAGAATGCGACAGCACATAGCTGACCGCAAGTTCGGCTCCAAAGACTATTGGAGGATTTGTAAACGAGTGCTCAACAATAGGAAATCCTCAATACCTCCTTTAATCCATGGATTTGAGGTTCTCACGTCATCTGCGGACAAAGCTGAGTGCTTTGCCCACAGATTCTCATCCAACTCCACATTCGACTCGTCCGGAGTACACCCACCCGACTTCCCTATTAGAACTGAGGCCAAACTGCAGGACGTATATATTACCCCGACAGTAGTATCCAGAGTAATTTCAAAACTCGACCCCCATAAGGCGTGTGGAGACGATGGAATCCCGGTGATAGTCCTTAAGATGTGTGCTCCTGAACTTTCCCCTGTCCTCTCTAAACTATTTAACTACTGCCTTTCTGCTTCCTGCTTTCCTGCAAGTTCTCTTCAGTCGTTCCTGTATTTAAGAATTGTGGTGAACCCTCGGACCCATCCAACTATCGCCCTATCAGTCTTCTACCGATATTCGGGAATGTATTCGAGGCTATAATCAATGCTGAAATAGTTTATCATCTCACCGCCCACAAACTGTTCTCCGACAGGCAATATGGATTCCGCTTTGCCAGGTCCACGGCCGACCTGATAACAACCGTAACGGAGTAAATGCTACAGGCCCTTGATGAGTCTGACGAGGCTCGCGCGGTTGCTCTTGACATCTCCAAGGCTTTCGACAGGGTTTGGCACTCTGGCCTCCTATGCAAACTACGCGGTTATGGTATTACCGGTCGACTGCTTGACCTAATCCAATCTTTCTTAAATAACTGCAACATGAAGGTCGTTCTGAATGGGCGCGCCTCTTCGTCCTACAGCACGAATGCTGGTGTTCCACAGGGCTCTACACTGGGCCCGACGCTCTTCCTTATTTTCATCAACGACCTCCAAGATGAGATCAAGTCCCAAGTAGGCATCTACGCAGATGACACTACAATATACTCCCGCACCAGTAAGAAACCTGTCGTGGCGGACAGACATAATCTCGCTGCTGACCTTGAACGGGATCTACACTCTGTGGTGAACTGGGGCAAGAAGTGGCTTGTCAACTTCAATTTATCTAAGACCAAGCTGTTGTCTGTCAACCATTACAGGCAACCTCTCCTGCCTCCCATAAGCATGGACCAAGCGATTCTCCCGGAGAGTAATATACTTACCCTGTCCTCAGACCTCAAATGGAACCACTATATTGAATCCATAGCAAAATCTAATGCTAAGAAGGTTGGGTCACTATGTCGATCCAGGATGTTTTTTCCACCTGAATCCATCCTGCATATATACAAGTCAACCATCCGTCCGTGCATGGAGTACTGCTGCCATTTATGGTCAGGTGCCCCTGCCGTTCTCCTCGGTGTTCTTGACAGGCTCCAAAGGAGAGTCTGTAATGTGATAGGTACTGATCTGGCGGCTCGACTACAGCCACTTCCCCATCGTCGAAATGTGGCCTCCCTTTGTCTGTTCTATAAATACTTACATGGCTTCTGCTCAGACGAACTTAAGTCACTGATGCCTCCTCAACAGGTGTTTACTCGCGCAACAAGACTGGCAACTGGGTCCCACCCATTCACAGTCAGGTTAGCCAAATGCAGACGACAATTCTACTCCTGCAGCTTCTTCTCTCGCACTTCCTGCCTGTGGAACTCGCTCCCGTATTCTTGCTTTCCTAACGGCTACAACCTCCAGAAATTTAAATGCAAAGTCAATACTCATCTACTACCCACTGGACTCTAGCTCTCTCCCCACCCCTGTATAACCTTCCCTTTCTCTCCACCTATGTATCAGTCATCGCACCTGCTTTCTCAGCTTTCTATTGCTCCTTTCTAACTAGTTTGTACTCCTCACTCTTTTCTAATTAATCTTTTTACATTCATGTAGCCCCCTACACACCAGTAGCGTTTCCTCCTTGGTCGGGGTGAAATGATTAAAAAAAAAACTTCGGTGTATAGAAACCCACTTTTTGGGGGTTATATATAGGTTGGGAATCTTTTGCTCCTAGATCGCGAAAGATCAATCTCATTCGAAACCTAACAAACTGTGAACTTATGATTTGTTTTAGTGCAACATTTTGATCATGAAATTGCCAAGGTTAGGCGTATTTTTTTAAATAAAGAACGGCTGTCCTCTGCCTGTTGTCACTAGAATAATCAAGTCTATAATTAAATCATTTTAAAAAAATGAGAATAAGATGTTTGGGCCACTAAAATACCCCGTCTATTTGGAGGTACCTTGGATTAGTCCTAATAAACAATCCTCTGTTAATAAGGTATCTCCGATTATTTCTCGTAATTTCGGGGCTTTGACTTCTCGTATTATTTTCTCTACACGATCTTTCGTAAAGACGTCATGCCTATCTTGTGCGATCGTCTTTTTTCGATCCATGATTGACTAGGCAGAAGATTTTCCCGCGATAGGTTACCATTACTTTCTGTGGTAGACTGGCTGCCAGCCAAGGTCATACAGGAAAATTTGTCCCCGCTATTCAATCCATAGCTAGAAGTTGAAGTGATCATTCATATCTTTCACAAATGTATTTTAGTGTAAGTAAATGCAACGAATACAACTGGAATTCGAATTGTCTTAGTACCATAGAAAATTCTTGGTACCACCACAAAAATTACCATGTTCTAGTGTATGAAATATTAATCATAAAATTGATAACATGACGATAAGAAAAAAATAATGTTATTGATTCTTGTAATTCTAACTCGAATTTGAATAAACTAAATAATTCTTTCTTCAATACAAATTAAAAATTCGCTTTATGTACATACAATAATTTACAAAGAATAAAAAAGGATTGACAGTACTCATAAACAAAGTTAAAAGCTACAGGGACGGCATGGGAAAGTGATTTGTGATATAGAAATACAGAAGGCTGGTAATGCTCAGAGGACTGCCTGTGCCAACAAATGGAATTGACATATCCGATAACAAATCAGCCATGGCACTAAACAGAGGACCATTAAAATACCTCGGACTAATTGAATGCGACTCCATGAATCAGGAAGAAATGAAAACAAAATAAGAAAAGAAAAAAATTAAAATGACATGAAAATACTTTAAATAAAACTATTAGTTTGAGTCAGAAGTAATTTCCGCTTTAGAGAAATAATGCAATTAATGAATGTCACATTCTAACTAATTGTACATGGTAGATAAGAATAAATTTAGAGGACACGTAAACTTTTGCGCAATTTAATTGAAACACCTGCTTCAGTTTCCTTTCTTTAAACAATATGATTAGTTTTAGACCAACTGGATTGACCGAGTGTAATCGATTTCTATTTTCTGCTCAGATTAGGTTATTTGCACTGGTGTGCAATAATTTTAATTTTCGGGTTGTATGATGTAATTTGTTTTTGCCTTGAAAAATATTGCCTCATCTGTGATTGCATCAGAATTTTATTACACCCACTCATTATTGTCTCGACTATCGATTAATTGTCCTACAGCCATTGTCTGAGATGGACGTTTCTTCAAGGAATCTCACGAATAATGTAACGCTGCACAAACAAACTGGCAAGATTTACAGGAAGATCGTGGATATTGTTGAAGTCAACTGTCAGTCGTGTCATCAGGGCGAAGAAAGAAACTGAATCCATCGATCAAGAACGTAACGAAAAATACGGTCGGAGGAGAAAACCAGCGCCAACAGAGGACATATACGTGATCAGGGAAAGTATGAAACATTATTTGTTTCTTTTAAAACAATTTGATCGTTTGGTGTATATATAGTATGCGACCACCCCGAGAGTCATCACAAATTGGTCGTATACGGCAGGTGGTCCCTCAATAAAGGCTCATAGTCTTGACCCTATTGCGCCAGTAACGTATATTCCACTCATTAGAATGTACATAATAGAATTTTACCATGGTAACAAATAAATCCGAACATAAAATGGCCTAACTTTAAATAAATTTATTCAGAATAATTCATTTTAAAATAAAAAAAAACGTATTTACGACTGTCAACAAGTGACTAAAAAATACTTGCTCACAAAAAATATTTATTTATTAAGTGGACTTCAAAAAAGTATACGGTTTCAGATTTTACTTAGAAGTGTCTGATAGTAAAAGAGAATTTGCGATAATGCATGTAAAAAACATACAAAACTGACAGCGATCTTATGTGAGTGTAGAGAAACAGATAGATAGCGATAGATATACCCAGATAGAAGTAGAGTATATAGATACACAAAAAATAAAGGAATGAAAGAGATAGATATTTGAGAAAGAGACATAATTGTGATTTTCCAAATCTCTAAATTTATTCAAATCAGTACAGAGACTGCGATAAATCCCTTGAACCTGTCAAATGCAATACATGTTGTGCAAAGCAGCCGATGCTTGACTGTGAGGTGAATTCAGGCAGTGTACATTTCAACAGGAAATAACAGTTTCATACAACACTATAATAACAAAACAATGAGGAAGAGTTCCTGGCTGAGATTAAATCAAAATAAAATACATTACTCATTTAGTTTCTCCTAATTTAGAAGTTCGCAGTATACGACCAAAATGGATTTTTTTAAAAGCAGTCGCTTGATCAGTGATTTTCACTCGTTGATGTTAATTGCTGGTCGCGTTCTAGTGATGGTCGCTCACTAAGGGGCAATTAACATTAGCTAATCGTCCTTGCATAGAAAACGGTCGTTAACAACAGGTTGTCGCTGACGAAGAGGGTTGCATACTGTACTTTAGTTCTCGCACGGCAGTGTAATTGTATACAGAGAAATCAATGGGGTCCATATATCATATTTTCATTACTCCATTCTTCTTTAGGATTTTGGTGAACAATGCCCTCCAGAACTTCCTCTTTTTTCCTAAGACTTTTTGTTATACCTTCTAAACTTTGCTTCACTATTTATTTGCTAAGCTCGGCTGGTAGTTCGTGCGTTGTTTTCCTCTGTCCATCTTGCCTGCAATGTTTGAATATAACTTTTTCCACTCTTTCTTTCGTCATTATGTACCCTAGAAGTTGCAATTATACAATCCTCATGTTAAGGGATAACTGTTCATTTTGTTTTCTATTTTCTCTAAATCTTCGTCGTTACTCACACGCTGGGCCCATGAAATTATCAGTCTACTCCTCAAGAACAATATTTTTGTTACATCAAATCAGTTCTTCATCTGTAAAAAGATTGTCCAGTATTCCCTGTCAGATACAAGAGCTGATATTTTCTTGTTGTAAGCATCATTTTATTCGTAGTATCTTTATTCTTTAACAGACGAAATAACTGAAAGAGATGAATTGCCATTATGCATCGTCCTGAAAGATATTTTTTTCATACCGATATATACAGAATTATCATTTATGTTTTCCACTTATTAGTTGGTTCTTTTGTTTTTATGGCATATCAACCTCGGCTGGTCATTTATTCCCAACTAAATTTTATTTATTTATTGCTGGTAATACCTTTTTCTTTCAACAATTTGTTGTTGTTTAAGTCTAGTAATACTTTTTTTTTTCGAGTACCAAGATTCCTTGGGATTTGTTTTTAAGGGCAGGGTCCCCAAGTCCTACCCTGTTATTTAACCAATAACTGGAGGGAAGGAACCGATTAATACCTTTCCCAAGGGTACCAGTGCTTAAGTGAATGCAGGGTATTCAAATGGAATTCGAACTCGGCTCACCGATTTCTCTTTCCGAGTCGATATCCACTGCATCACAACGCACATCCGTCATTAAACGCTTACAGCACCTAATATTCCCAAGCGGTCACCCATCTAAATACTGACCAAGCTCAACATTGCTTAACTTCGGTGATAGAGCGAGAATCGGTGTATTCAACGTGATAGGCCGTAAGCCTCCACTTATTGTAGCATAACTAAACAACAGTGTGAAAGGAGAGAAAAGATAGAAGGTATTTATATTTCTCAACGGGGAAAAAGGACTTGTGTCCTCATGATATCATGTGGTTTTTTCTCTGTAGGCCTATTACGTTCGTCTTTTCGCTGGTTAGATAGCAACTGGCGTGAGCATCCACGATTTGCCTCTCCGCGTGGTAACTATTAACTGGCATCACTCACTGGCCCTCACGTGACTCCCGTCAATTTTTCTCATCCAAACCAGATAATCGACCTTTGCATCACGACAGAGTAAAGAGAAACCTTGTTCCCTACATTGAGAACCCAAGGCTGTCTACAGCAAGGATAACAGAGGAACATATTTGGTCTGTTCTACCGGACTCATCATAGTGTATTCTTTCTGTAGGCTGAGGCCATTCACGAGTGTGTTGTATATTAGTTTTGGTGCTACGCAAAACAAAAGAAAATAGATTTTTTAATGGAATTTTTGAACAATTTTTAAACAACAATTTTTATATTATTATTATTTGTTATATAACTGAGTTTTAAAGTGAGGGGGCGACTACAAGCGCTCGAAAATCGCAACACGCTGCATTAATTATCTAATTAAAAAATTTTCTGAGTTGCATGAGCAACGCCGGGCTATTATGCTAGTATAAGCTAAAAATCATCGCGCAAACAATGACAATAATATTATTGAGGAAAATGCAAAGATAAGAAGCTTTCAAAGCGTAACATGTGAAGAACAACTTTAACGGATTTGGAATTTGTAATATGATGCATTTCCGCTGCAACTCCAAAAACATGGTTTTTGAGGAATCTCTGAAAAAAGAAATTACTAAACTTATAATTACAACAGAACAATACGGTAAAATCTTGGATATTACGTTCCGGGAAAAAAGATTACGGGAATCCCGTACATGTCATATATTCAGTGATAGAGATGAAATAGTCGTTCGTATATTAATATCAGCCGGTATGCAGACTCAAAAAGAGGAATTGAAATGACGAACTTTGGTAAGTAAGGAGATCCACTACGAATTTTTCAGTGCAATAATATATCGACAGAAACGAAAGTTATCCAAATTTGGCGCAAGCAAAATTAATTTTAAGATTTAAAATTGAATGTATTATCCTCTCAAGCCAAGAAAGCGGGTTCAGTGATTCAAAATAATGTGATTATAAATTTATTTTTCTATCAGAAATCAGAATAAATGTAAGAAAAATGAAATTATAAAATTTGTCTGGATTTTGCCAGTATTCTAAGCATATTTTGATATCTAAAAGAATATTAGAAGTTGGAATTACTGAAAATTCCAAAAATAATAGAATGACAACAAAAAATGGCAAAATCAAAGTCAGCTGGAATGCTTACGAGAGTACAAAAGTAGTAAACGGACTTGCTCCTAATTGATTTCTGGTGAACGGCTCACACATTATGATTTTTTACGAAATTAAATATGGTAATGAGATATACTGTTAGATATGGTAATGAGATATACTGTTAGATTTGGTAATGAGATATACTGTTAGATATGGTAATGAGATATACTGTTAAATATGGTAATGAGATATACTGTTAAATATTGTAATGAGATATACTGTTAAATATGGTAATGAGATATACTGTTAGATAAAAGATCCATGCCTAATTGATGTTGTTTATATTTCACATATAAAACTGAAGCTAAGAGATATTGATAAGTAGTGATTGATAAGTAGTGATTGATAAGTAATGATTGATAAGTAGTGATTGATAAGTAGTGATTGATAAGTAATGATTGATAAGTAGTGATTGATAAGTAATGATTGATAAGTAATGATTGATAAGTAGTGATTGATAAGTAATGATTGATAAGTAATGATTGATAAGTAATGATTGATAAGTAATGATTGATAAGTAATGATTGATAAGTAATGATTGATAAGTAGTGATTGATAAGTAATGATTGATAAGTAATGATTGATAAGTAATGATTGATAAGTAGTGATTGATAAGTAATGATTGATAAGTAATGATTGATAAGTAGTGATTGATAAGTAATGATTGATAAGTAATGATTGATAAGTAGTGATTGATAAGTAATGATTGATAAGTAATGATTGATAAGTAGTGATTGATAAGTAATGATTGATAAGTAATGATTGATAAGTAGTGATTGATAAGTAGTGATTGATAAGTAATGATTGATAAGTAGTGATTGATAAGTAGTGATTGATAAGTAATGATTGATAAGTAATGATTGATAAGTAGTGATTGATAAGTAATGATTGATAAGTAATGATTGATAAGTAGTGATTGATAAGTAGTGATTGATAAGTAGTGATTGATAAGTAGTGTACACAATGAGAAATGTAAATTTCTTTAAATAGGTAATTTTAACCTTATTGTATCAACGTGGCCTCAACATCCGCATAGGTCAAGTAACGTTTCGGCTATAAAAATCTTTTCTCTCAAATAAAAAAAGAATACAGGTTCGATTCTTCTCGGAGGCGCAAACTTTCGTTAATGGAACTTCGCAGTACAAGCCCGTTTTCTAATAATTTTGTCTAAGATAATTAAAAGAACAATAACAATTAAAATACAGATCGCCTAACTGACCCTACTATACTGTACCATCTACAAAACAAACACCGTTCATTCAGAAAATTAAAAATATTAACTAATGACAATTTAGCCATCACTATGTGTGGGGGGTGCGTGTGAGTGTAAACGCGGGAGTGAGTAATATTAAATGAATATCTGGAGTGTGACGATAGATTGAAACTTTGTCTTAACTTTCTAAAGATTATCTTATTCGCCCTCTCACATCACACAATCCTGTTTCCCTTTTAATATTCAATGCATTAGCTGGAATTCTCAAGCAGTATCATGGTGCTAGAAACAACTCTATAAGTAGAATATTACTAATTAATATTCAAACCGATCCAGACGACAGAATTACTAAAAACCAGTTAGAAAACGGCAGAAGTTGCTGTAGGTGTATGGGGGAAAATTCGCTGTTGCTTTAAGAACCGCTATTTATAAATCACCATCTTCCTATCAGAATAGAAGCAATGTTTTTGGATCTTGAGATTTCGACGTCTTGCCCTTTCCCAGTTAGAGTGAGGAGATGTGAATTGCTGCAAGGACAGAAATCGAAATTTGTCATATATTAAATGTACGCGTCGCTGACAAGTCAACGGATGCAAACGGGAAAGGGAAGTGGAAAACATATGAATATGTAGCTCTTGCTTTATATTTTGCAAAAATTGGCCCGAAAACGTCGATAGAATTTGCGATAAACGTTATATCGGTTAGTGCAAACTGAAATATATATGCAAAGTTAGCCACGAAATTGTTTATAGGGGGAATAATTGGTATGATCTAGGTGATAGATATGAAATTTAAGACGATGGGTATTGAGAGATATACAGTAGAATTTAGAAGAGTTTCTCTCACTTGAACTGAAGAGGTGCCTCTCCAAAAAACTAAAATAAAGATACGAACAATGACGATACTAAAAAGTAACATTTAGAATGAGTGACGACTTTGATATAAACAAAATAGTCATAAAAAGATTTACTTAGTAAACAAGAAAATAAAAAAAGGAAAGTAATTACAAAATCAAAACTCCGACAGGTAATAAAACAAATGAAAACAAAGAAGCATATTTACGCAGAATACACCTGAGAAAGTTTTACTGATTATTTTTTCTTACTACAGCTTATCAAATTTTTGTAGCTTATTTAACGAAAAAAAAAGCTCTAGAAGTAAGGTCGAGAGAACGGAGAATTCCAAGGATGACTTCACAGTGACTACACTGGAAAAAGCAAGAGACTTATGCAAACTTCATCACTGTTCTCGACAGACCCAAAAGAGAAATCTGTAATGTGATAGTTCCCGACTTGGTCCCTCAACTTCAGCAACTTTATCACCTAGACTGGCAACAAAGTCCAACCCATTTACAGTTAGGTCAACCAAATGCAGCCGCAAATTCTACTCTCTGAGCTACTTTTCTCGCACTTCCCGCCTGTGGAACTCCCTTCCATATACTTGCTTTTTCGTTTAGAACTTAACCATATTTCTTTTTGGAATTTGACGCAAAGACAAGATGTCTTGGAATTTGACGCAATACAAGATGTCCTTTCTAGGGAAAGACGGTTTGTTCAACCAAGTTGAAAGAAAATATGAATAGACGAAGAAGATAGATTTAAATTAATCATTAACACAAAAAATAACAAAATAAAAACTATGGTTTAAGCGACAAGACTATTACCCTTACGGCCATATTACAGTGAAAGTCCTGTTCAAATCCGATTACCGAAATTAACCAATGTTGGGCCTGATCAGTACCTAGATAGGTAACCGCTCTGGAATACTAACTGCTGTAAGCTCTTACCAATACACACTGGAGTAAAGGAACAGCAATGAAAGAAAAATCAGGGAAATTACTACGTGTAAAAAAGACTTTCACAACTTCATTAAGAATATTAAGCTTTCATTTTATTCTTTACTGACAATATTGACCAAACATAGAAGCATATGAAATAAAAAGTAACGTTTACTGATAAAAAGTAGAAACAAATAATCATAGTAATACTTGGCATGATTATCTACATTGGAAAATATGCAACTTTTACTGAAATGAGACAGCAAGAAACTGCTTTAAACATCACCCAGATAAGACCTGTAATAGTTTTATGGAAAATATCAATATCACAATATCAATATCACAGAGACAGAACTATAAAAGCTAATCGCCCAGACATCGTGATCAAAACCAAAATAACAGAAAGTGCTTTCCTATTTTCATGGCAGTCCCTGAAGATTGCAATATATCTTTGAACATTTTCAAAGACTATCAAAATACAAGGATCTTAAGAAGGAAATTTAAACAATGGGCACATGAAAACAACAATGTCATTTGTCTTCGAATAAATTGTAAAAGTTTCCTATAGTGCCATTAAAGGTATTCCCGTTAGCCTTTAAAAAATAATATTAAAAAAAAAACAACAGACAAAAGTGTACAGCTGACTCATTACGAATAGTTTGTGGAAAATATCATGAAGCCATTCCTGACCTTAGATCTCGGGTGTTGCCCGTATCGAAATATGTATAAAAGGGAAATAATTCAAAATAAGAAACTTGCATATAGTCTATCGAAAGTTTTCATGCCTATCTGCGTTTAATAAACTGGGTACATTAAGAAAAGGCCCTACTCATGTACACTAGAAGTCAGTTAGCCAGTTAATTCTCATATGTTATACACGCTTTGGTAATCACGTTTCTTTGGATCCATGACAAAGCCGAAGATTTTCCCGCCAGGGATTGGAGTTTCTTTCTGTTGTAGACTGGTTGCCCAGTCTGCCCTGCTATTCAAACCACAGCTGGTGGAAGAAGTGATAGATTAATATATTTTCCACTGTGGAATTCTCTTTCAAATGATTGCTTCCCCGACGGCTACAATCTCCAGGAGCTTAAATGTAAGGTCAATAGACACCTCCTAACACACTAACCTGCTCCCATTCTATCAAGCACTCTTCCCATCTGCCTAACCCTCATCCTCGCTATCCTTACTCATCTGTCACCTTCCTCCTGACATTCCCTATGTCTAACCACTCCTTCTCTTTACCTTCCCCTATGTAGCCCCATGCGCAATAGTGGCAGTGGAATGCCTTGCTTGGGGTGAGATGATTAAAAAAAAAAATTGCGCGTAAATGAATGCAACGAATTCGACTAGAATTCGAAAACGGCTCTCCGTTTTCTCATTTCAAGCCGGTATCCATTACACCTCAGCGTACTTCGTCTCAATAAGTTGGTCTAATTTTATTACCATGTTGACATTTATTATCAGCCTGCTATGAGAGTAGTCGAAAAGAAATCTGGACTTAAAATAAGAAAATTAAGAAAATATATTGTTTGTGCCTTTTGTAATCAGAATATAAGGAACAGTGGGAAAGAGTTTTCTCATTGGGTGAAAGTATTACATTCCCTCCTGTGTTTAATTTTATGCGTTGCAGGAGGCCAGTTTACTTGACACAGAACAGACAACCCGAAACATATTAAATACTTAAGGCTACGTTGTTTCTTCGGATATCACCTATTTTGGGTCCTTTAATGTTGAAATTTAATTTGTTTTGGAGTTTCAAGTAATTATATAAAAAATATTACTGCTTGTAATTTTTTTTACTATGAAAATATTATGCTGATATTTTTACTATAAAACTGTATTTTTATATTTCATAATAATTTTATAGAGAAGAAAACGGCGACTTGCCTCGTCAAACTAAGCGACAGCGCGTTAATACTACGACGTAAAATGCGGCGAAAAAGAAAATTACAGACCCAAAACAAGTCCGCTGCAGGAGTCGCGATGGGAGCGTATGCAAATCTGTAGCGTCCTCTCTGTGTTGTCGGCCAATGGAAAAAATTGATCGGCCGATAAAAGCAGTCGTTCTCGAAGCGAAGAGGAGGTTTAACTGGTTACGTGGATAACAGTTGGCGAGATTGGACTGGCGAGTTGAATTGTCAGCATTTTCTTCTTCTGGCCCGTTATTCGAGTAATTTGCGAGAGAATATTTCCTACAAATTTGACCACAGTTTGGTACCTATAGTTGCCCATAGTTGGTATCCGGACAGGTTCTACGACCCGGAGTCGCGACTGACCTGGAAACAACAGCAATAAAGATGAGGTTACACGCTTTTCAAAACCTCTACATCAAAGCCTAGATTTAGTTTGTCATAAACAGTACGCCCTCATGCTGCGTGTTGTCGCTTGATATTCACTAAGTATAAATACAGCTAATAACAAGTTTTAATATATGAAAAAAGCAAAATAATTATATCATGGTTGAACATTAACTGGACTTACGTTATTTTGTTCAATGTTAAAATGAAAACAGGTGTAGCGTAAACAAAACTGACAGAACACTGAATCCCATGTTAACATGGAATTAAGAATTTTGCGAAAAAGATTTAACTTTTAGCTTCAAGCTTGTTTTGGAAGAATTAGAATATTAAACAGTTTGTGAATGAGTAGAATTTTCTGAAGCAACTTGTCACTGCCCACCTGATTCTTTATTTATCACCGGCAACAGATTTTGTATATTGCAAATAGGACGCAATGAAAATGGGGCAATATTTGTTTTTTGTTTTTATATATATCTGCGTCGGGTGGATTTCTTTTGATTCCCTATCCTCCTTCTATCAGCCACACTTCTTCTTGTTCTTCTTCTTCTATGTACCGTGTACCTTCAGGATCCTATCCCTACTGCGTCTTAGCACACAATTTCTTTTAACCCCAACCAAACCCTGTTCTCCCATCCTCAAACCAATCAAATATGTTACGCATTGCTTTCTCTTGTCTTTCTTTCCCTCTATCTTACCTGTCAGTATCAAATTCTCCAAGTCGTCCTTCCTCATTACATATTCCAGTAACATCAGCTGTATTTTCTGATGTTAATTATTAGATTTTTTTGTTTCCATGATCTCTAGAACCTCGTCGTTGCTCAAATTTTTGGTCCATGTTATCCGCAGCCTTCTTTTGTAGAACCACATTTCAGTTGCTTCAAGTTTTTTTCATCACTGAACAGATAGTCTAGCATTTACTGCCATATTGAAGAAAAGACGTCATATGACAATTCAGTACTCTTTGTTTCCAGTAAAATATTCACATCTCTCAATACTCTATTCAGCTTCTGAAATGCATCTTTGGCCATGCCAATTCCCCTTCAAATCTCAGTGTCACACTTTCTATCTTCCGTTAGAAAAAATTCTCAGGTATTTAAATTTTTGTACTTACTTCATTTTAGTATCCCAAGTTGGGTTTCTCTTTTTACTGATGACCCTGGGTTCAGTTTTTGTTCAGCCTATATTTGCAAGTAGGAGAGCTAAATAAATTCTTCCCCACAGCATTTATTCGAAGTGATGAAACAGAATTTCTCGGGATTTGAACACTGCCCACCTGATTCCTTATTTATCAGCGGTAACCATTATGCAAACAACACAACGAAAATGGTACTTAGCGAAGTGTTAAATAAACTTGCGCATAAAAAGATAATTGAAAATAAAAAAATTAAAAAAACTTCCTTATCATTTATTACACACACACACACACACACACACACACACACACACACACACACGTAATAAAACCGAAACAACAACTACGGTTCACACATAGCAGAAACCACCTGCGTAAGACGTAAAAATAAATATTTGCTATAGAATTTGTAAGATAGCAGACATCAACCTTTGCCAAACTTAACTTTTGCTTCATATATTTTTTAAAGAAAATATATACATCCATACAAAAAAAAAAACAAAAAAAAAACATAAAAATAATAAAAAAGGAAAGAAAAAGAAAAAAATATGATGTTTTCACAAGTTTAAATAAAACCTATCCTCACCCAAAGGTAAATAATCTCAGGTTACAGATTTATTTACTTTAGAAACCAAAACAAAATTGCTGAACACAGACGATGGATGATAACCGATTATTACTCGTATGATTGAATCTTTATGAATCTGAAATATTCATGTCTTCGGATCAAGTGATTTTACTTTCATTACCGAAAATTGTGAATTATAAATTCCCTCTTGAAATCAATGATTTCGCTGCCGTTCAGTAGCCAATTTATACGTCTCTGTTAAATCGCGTTCAATGAGCAATGTTGCTGGAATAAATTTCAAGATGGACATAAACTCCATATTTATCGGTTTTAATATCAAGTTAGATTTTAAAATGTACGTTTCATTCTCGATCATCTCTACACACTATTCGAGTCAAGAAGTTACATGTTCAAGAAATCTGAACATAAAAAGAATGATTAAATACGTTGTGATCATAGAAAACATCACTGAACTCACAGGAGACAAACAAAATCACTCCTACACCCAGTTCGTGCAGAGTGATCAAATTGACCCGGCATCACATATACACACGTAGAGACACACGCATGCATATCCACACACACACACACACACACACACACACACACACACACACACACACACACACACACACACACATATATGTTAGTCTTTGAAAAACAGTAGCTACTATAGCATATACGCATCGTTCATTCAGCAATGAAGTAGAAGACTCTCAGCTATTGGGCGTGTATAATGATAATATACACGCTTAACATCTGCCACCTTCTACCGAGCGCCCATAGCTCAGACACCAATTCGGTTGGGTTTCAATCCTGGGTAAAACGCAATTGGCTGTCTAACCGTAACGAAAGCTGCGATACAGCGAAACAGATCTGTCTGCGGATATATATATATATATATATATATATATATATATATATATATATATATATATGTTCAAGTTATATATAACTTCAAAAACCTAAATACAATTTCTGTCTTAAGTCTGTCTTCTTTGTCTGTTCTTTTATTGTATTATTTCCTTAAAATTTTAAAATTATTTTTCTCCTGTTCTTTCACACTCAATAACACACTTATGTTATAGTTAGTTTATTATCTTGCTGAGGTGAAATGATAAAAAGATAAACAAACGTTGTTGACTTGGTTCTGTGGCTTTCCCTCTGTTTCTAACAAAAAGACTGTCGTATGCGTATCTTATATTATTGATACAGTGCAATCGATAATAAATAATCAAATCGAACAGTGTTGCAAGTTTTTTAGGATTGTTTCATTGATGTGGTTGAAGAAATTTGGTGAGTAGACTCCAACTTGTCTTACACTTATTTTTAATTTTCTGTACCTACCCAATCCGTATGCAGGCCTTTTCTTCTTAATTTAAGATCTAGCTTATAATAACATCGTTCAGAAATTGATCGAGTTTCCATGGCTATACAAATAGATCTTCTTGCTTTACCTTATAAAATATGTGCAGCATGGACAGGAAATAAATAAAGGTTAGACGCGAATTCTTTGTTAACTGTTTTTATTTTCACATCTCCCACCTGTTGAACACCCTTCCGATTTTTTCCTTCCCTGAGAAATACAATCTTTGGAAAGGTATGTGCAGTGTCATTCGTTATCTTCCATTTTGTTGACCATTTATTTTTCTCATTACTCTCTTTAATCAGTTTTTTTCTATTCTCTTTCACGTTTACGTTCTCTAACTCTATACATTCAAGTGGAATAATCACCTTGCTGGGGGTGAAACGGTTAGAAAATCCCACTTTAATTGATACCCAAAAATATCTTTTTTTTTTTATCTCGTGGTAATATTTGACAGGTTCAACTATGAAGCTTTGCAGCCTGCATTTGAACGAATCTGTGTATGTTTATTTATTTTTCTCTAGCTCTCGGCGATGCCCTGAACAGAGCTAAACTCGATCTTATTTGAATACAGACGGAGACCTACCAAACCCTATTCGGAACATATTTGTTGACAACATAAATATCATGGCATTACCCACAAAAAAAACAAAAAACAAAAAAAAAATGGCTAAAATAATGGAGGCATTATTGATAAAAAACAAAAAACTAACAATCACTAATATCAACTACGAACACGTTAGCAATATGTTTTCCGTGTTCGGTACATAATACATACAACTGCTTTACATCATACATAACACCACATACATTCAGTGACAGGCAAAATAACATTCATCCTCTAAAATGGCGAAAAGTATAGCCGAAAGTTCTTGGATAAACAAAACATTAAACAATTTTTATATATGTCCTCAGAAGAAAAGAAAATCATAATATCACATGAAAAATCACATAAAACATAATACTTTGTCATTTTAATAAAAGAGAGTTTACTGCCCAAACATATATATATATATATATATATATATATATATATATATATATATATATATAGGAAAGAATATTAAAACGTTTTGAGTTTAAAAATGTGTTTTTTGACAGTATTTGTTTATTTCTACTATTATAGTTTATCATTGGAAACAATTTTTTTTTGTTTCTGATGAAGGACCGAGGGCGGTCTGAAATATAAAATACAATAGCAGAAATAAACAAATACTGTCAAAAAACACATTTTTAAACTCAAAACGTTTTAATATTCTTTCCTGTACATATTAAGAGAGTATACATGGATCATCACTATGCTATATATATATATATATATATATATATTATCAATCTCTTCCATATCTCAATCTGTTCGTATCCGTTAATATATATATATATATTTTTTTTTCTAAACATATGCTGTTAAGTATAAAAAACAATGAATGTCTATTATGCTTAATCATGATCCGTTCGAAACATCGTATTTTGTCTTTAATTTCAGGTGAAAATGCGATGTTTAGAACGGCTCATAATTAAACATAATAGACATTCATTGTTTCTAACAGTATATGCTTAGAATATTATCTGCTGCCTCGATACAATATATATATATATATGTGTATATACATATATATATATCTTTTTCATCGGATCTATCTATTGTGAGTATATATATATATATATATATATATATATATATATATATATATACGTAATAAATAGATTTCATGAGGAATCGATATATATATATATATATTGGCTCTTTATCTCATCTATCTTTCTCTTTATCTAGTCTCTACTGTATCTGATCACCTGAATTTAGCTCTATACATTTTACTTATCTTTCATGTTATCACATCCAGAATTTTGTATATATCTGTCTGTCAATATTGCACCAATAAAAACGATTTAGTTTTCAATGAAACCCACTGTGCTCAATGAAATACCGGACCGGCTATCACGGGACGGCCATCTTATGCAACACTTCGTAACGTCTGTTGTGTTTTATAGTCAAAAGCAAGACACGGAGTAGCATTGGAGAGACACCCAGGCAGCCGCCACGTTTTATGATACGCTTTTATCGAGCAACAATGAACCGCGACTCGCTTTAATTCAAGAATAGTGACATCAAACTGTCATATTTGTTTATAGCTTTCCGTGATAGGCGAGTCAACATTGATGCAAGTTTTTCTGTAATACTTGCTTTGTTGGTCTACAGGAATTCCAGTCTTTGGTAACTTCATAGGTTATGGAAATAACACTTAGTTTCGCTTGGATTTCTCAGATATCATTAGTTTATATATTAATGTTTAAATTATGTTGTGTCGCAGTTGGTGTGATCGCTCCCTTGTTTGTATACGTCTCTGTTCATACAAATATAGCTGATTTAATTGTGAGCTTGTGTCTCGTTTAATTCTCCCTGAATTTAGACTTGTTGTAAAGTTTGAAACTTTCTATTGACTGTTATAGGTAAGGGCAATCGTAACATTAGCTATCTTCGTATTGGATAAATTCGGCATTTATTAGCTGAACAGGCAATACTACTCGAGTCAGGCTTTTGTTCATTTTCTGCTCATCGGACTAAGAGCAAATTGTAGTAGCTGTTCGAATTTCTAATTGTAATTGTAATATTTGTATGTTCCTTATATAAAAATATTTGACATTCATAACTGAAGACAATACCAGGCGAATTTTGCTTTTCTTAGTTCTCTGACTATCTGGATAGGAAATAAGAGCAAAGTGTAGTACCTGTTCTAAGTTTTAATAATTTAATATTAGACATTTCTGCATATAGAAACAGTAGACGTTGATTGACTGAGCAGCTTGTACAAGTAAAGTTACGGTTTTCTCTGCTCCGTAGAAATATAACCAGGAGTAAATATGTAGTATATGTTTTCCTAATTAATAATTGTAATGGTAATATTAGTCATTCCCTTATATGGAACCTTGGCATTTTCAGTTAAAATTTATAAAATCTTTCTCTTAAAACAATTTTTTTTAGAAAATGTGTTTCTCTGGTTCAGTCTCTCTTATTTATACAGGTGGCGGCATCCTTCCTAACATTGTTTATTTGAAAGTTGAAAGCGCTCAAGATGGTTTATATTAGTTTTGTACTGTTATTCGTTCTGTAGCATCACGCAACGAGGTTCGAACAAGGTCTTTTTTTGTTCAAACCTGCATGCCTCCGTTTGTTTGAAGCTTATTTTAGCCACTGACCTGAGAAAGTGTACGACACTTCCACATATATTATGAATCTAGAAAAAAAAAGAACTTTGGTTTTATAGTAACTAATAAATTTACGAAATATTTGAATATGTACACTACCGGCCATAATTATTAAGCAACCCCGGTTTTTTTTTTAAAGAAATGATGTATGTCATACTATTTTTAGTATCTATTGCCAAGCGGATAATTCTAAATGAAAATAGAAGGATTCTTTTGTTATTATTACTTTACAAAAATTTACAAGGCAATGAAGCAAAGATGAAATCGTCCGAATCACCCTAAATTTTCTTCATTCTTTTATTGATAAAATTGCAATATAGATAATTATAAAATACTTACAAATTCATTTGATGCACGTATTATTGTGCAATATTAACAAAAGAATCATTCTATTTTCATTTACAATTGTTCACTTGGCTATAAATAATAAAAAACACTATGAAATACATAATTTTTTTTAAAACACTGCTGTGGTCTAATAATTATGACCGGTATTGTATGTGCTGTTAAATTTTCGGAAATATACACCTGCGAGCAGGGCTAGAATGCCAGCCTACTGCTCTGCTTTGACTTACGCACTTAGAAGATCTATCAATCTAATTCATTTCCTCCTCGGTATGGGTTAAATAGATGAGAAAACTTTAGGAGATAATCAACCTGATAAATCTCTGGATTCTAAAAATTAGCATGAAGAGATACCATTCCTTCAAAGTCTTCTGTTAACGCGGCGCCCCAACAAGTCTAATGGCTTACGGGAAGCATAAGCAAGGCGATGCTGGTAATGTGACTGCTAACGAATTCGAAGGAAAATTGACGAATCAAGTTGGAATTTACGCTGATTTTTTTTTCAGTTTACTTTTACACAAGTTTACTTAGGAAACTGATGATTCTATCTTCACCATACTCAGCTACAGAGCTCTCCTACTTTGATATGGTAAACAGTCTAGGCGAGAAAAAGGATGATGAAGAAGGGGCTTTCTCTGATTATCTTGTCTTAGTCTTACCACTGCTACTATGGATTATCACGGTTTACCGGTTACGGGTCTTGGCATGACGCATGTTGATGTAGGTATTTTAAAATACAGATTTGATACGCTTGTACAGCTTTTCCTTCAGTATCCCTTTAAGAATGAAGGTAAGAGAAATAATATTTAGTGAGCCACAAGCAATCTTCCACAGCATATCTTCTAATGTAATTAATGCTATTCCTCTAGTTGGGTGCAGTGGATATCGGCTTGGAACCAGAAATCAGAGAGCCGAGTTCGAATTCCTGTTGAATTCGTTGCATTTAATTACATGCAAACATTCTTTTGGGAGGTATTAATCCGTCTCTTCCCTCCAACTATGGGTTAAATAACAGCACAGATTGGATTCTATAGCCTTGGTTGGCAACCAGTCTACCGCAGAAAGTAATGGCAACCTACTGCGGGGAAATCTTCTGCTCAGTCAGTTATTTCTCTTTCAAGATATGATCATCCTAGCGTGTATCACGTATGGTACTTAAATGACTGACTAACTAAACATTCTCTGGATTAGCTTCCTCGTTCATATTAAAACAAAACTTTGTCCCTGAGAATAAAAAAACAAAAAAAACAAAAAAAAATATTTTCTGCGAAGCGGCCATCTTTATAGAAATTCCTTTATACAGACAGTATTGTCACCGTGTATAACAGTTACACTTCACTGTCTACCGTAGTGTGATTTCTCGCAATATCATCTGGAAGGCTAATTTGTTAGTGCAGCGTGTTTGATTTCCATCTTTATGCGTTGCCTTGCGTCAGATTGGGGTAGATTTGGGAAGACATCTTACAATGGTGTAATGGCCAGTAGACCAATATTAATCCGTAATACGCTCTTTTCTCACCTGATGCCCCATAATTATAGCTATGAGGCAGACTAAACTAATCCGGTTATAATGACAAAATCGATAATCCCTACAAACATTGTCTCTTTCAGACTTTCGGCTCAAAATCATTTACGCAGTCTTGTGAAATCTTGTCAAATTACATAGTCTAAAATTTCTTTTCAACAGATACAAACTATTTTTTCCAGGGAAGATTTTTGAACGAAAACCTTTCTTTTAGTTATATCAGTTCTAACCTTTACAATAAGGACTTGACATTCTACTACTGCGAAGTCGAATCATTTTAAGTGAAGGGGCAATCATTATCCATTTTTTAAAATCTTCACTTCTTGCTACCGCCCCTTTCATTTATTTCACTGATCCTAATAGAATGTTTTACCGATCACTACAATCCTAACTAATACAAGTCTATCGCTAAGCATTATCTTCCCCACATATCTGCATAAACTGTGTCTCATATTCTTTAACCATTTACTTTTAGTTGTATAATTATTAGTTTTAATCTGTGAAAATTTCACTGTTTTCTTATGTTAATATTTTGGTGAATTTTAATTCTTCAGTTAACCCTCTAGGGCCATTCGTATCATATTTGATACACTATGAAAATAAGCCTTGAAAGAAATATTTTCCTGAAAAATTTTTTAAGACAAATATTTTATAAATTTCAAATGAAAGCAGTACTGACTGCTCAGTCAATGAATACCAAATGTTTCCTTATAGGGAAATACCAAATGTTTCCTTATAGGGAAATACTGTATAAAATATGATACGAATGGCCCTAGAGGGTTAATGATTGAATAAGCACATGGCAAATTCTATGACAATAAAATATCAGTAGAAATTCCACTATTTCATCATTAATTATTTTACCTTAACAACTTTAACACAATATTGTAATAACAATCATAAATATAAAGTTCTCTCTCTTTTTCGTTCATATCATTCTTCTTTGCTTGCATTCATTCTCTATTATGGTTACGGATTTTCTTGCCTCTCTTCTGTTCGTAATCGTTTTCGTCTTCTTCTCTGCCTTTTCCTTCCTGCCTCTATGTTTTTTTAAAATGTTTTCTTCCATTACAAAGATTTACAAAATACACTTAATTTTATTAACGCAGCAAAAGCGTGACACACGTTGGTATCTAGATAGGTAATGCTGTAAAAATATGTTGTTCACCGTGAGAATTGAAAGACGGATAAGATAAAATAAATAGAAAAACTATTTTTCTCAGTTTGAGGAGAATCAAGTTAAATACAACAAAGAAAGACTCGTAAATATTATTTGAAGCATAAAAGCAATATAAGTATCATATATTTTACTGTAATTCTCTTTTCGTTTAAAATTTCCTGTTCGACATTTTCTTTCGTTTATCATGCGTGTTTTTGTGCACGGCGTTCCTATGGTACGTATGTTGTGTCTGTGTACGCATTCATACTTCTTTTTAGGTACTACCGTAGAATTATATCAGTCAGTGCCATACGTGATACACGCTTTGGGCGATCAGGTCTCGAAAGACATATGATTGACTGGGCAGAATATCATCCCGCAATAGAATGCCATTGCTTTCTGCGGTAGACTGGTTGCCATCCAGGGCTATAGAACACAATATATCCTGTTATTTCATCCATAACTGGAAGACAGGAGGGATTAATACCTTTCCCAAGAGTATTTTTGCGTAAGTGACTGACTGGGCAGAAGATTATCCAGCAGTAGGTTGCCATTGCTTTCTGCGGTAGACTGGTTGCCAGCCAAGGTTATAGAACACAATCTATCCTGTTATTTAATCCATAACTAGAAGACAGAGACGGATTAATACTTTTCCCAAAAGTATTTGTGCGTAAGTGAATGCAACGAATTCAACTGCAATTTGAGCTAGGCACCACGATTTCTTGTTCGGAGCCGTATCTACTGTACTACAAAGTCTTTTTTAACGGCATATTAACTTCCTCTAGATTATTTCATGCCGAAATTTTAAACATAATTTCTAAAAGCAGTAATATGTGTTTTTTATGTTGGATTATTGTTGAAGTTATATTTTGGAATACATTTGGAATTTTATATGGTTTATGTCATGAAAGTTTTCTTTCATGTTGGTTGGTGTATTTTTGGTAAATTGACTATAACTGAATTTTAATACTTTCATAGTTTTTCTTTTTTTCAGTGGTGGGGGCGGTTTCCTATTCGCACAGAGTTGGGTCCCTAGCAGGTACTACCATCTCGTGTCAGCATGAAACTAGTAATAGTAGCAATTAAGATGGGGCTTCCCGCTATTCAAAATATAAAATTTCCAGATTAGATTCCATACTGTCGAATGTAGTTTATTGTATTTTAAAATTGACGGCTCTCGGGCCTTGTATATGTTGAACACCATTAAAAGAAAGATACAAACACATTCATAATTTTACATTTTTAGTACCGTGTAAACTTCTGGTGGCTATGGAGATTGAATTGGGTCAATTTATGTGTAAAATAGCATTCAATATTTTGACATGTGAAGTTAGCTTCGTGAAAATAAAAACAGATATTTTGCTGCTAAAGTTGATGTCATTGTTTCTTTTTTAACTTAAACCTCTTCGCCTTTGTGCCATGTTTCTTGAAGATGTAGCAACTCAATGTCACATCACGTTGAAACACTTTTTCCAAGCAATGTCGAGCCTAGTCAAGACTGAGTGGGGTGACCGGTTGAAAATACTAGGTGCTGTAAGCTTGCTTGTCATGGTGATTTTATGGTTAATAGCTCGGCATTTTTAATCTGAGAAATTCCAGTTGGGTTCAATATATTCCTTTTCGAGCAAATACTGTTGGTAAAAGTTAGAATCCACCCTGAAATGCTAAGCCGAATTTCCAGGAACCGGTTTTATACAGGTAGATAATCTTTTCGAACCTCTTCTGCTTATTTTCTTTTTAATCTGAAAATGGGAAAAAATCACTTTATTGTATCAAAAATAAAAAGAGCATGTTGATAATTTAGTAGAAAACATTTATTTATCCAAATATTTCCAAACTAAAATTGTTCTCGTCATATACCTGTTCAGAAGTATGGCACTATCTGATTTTAATATGTTCAGTTGTGTTATGGTTTCTTAGCCGAATTCGAACTGAATCGCTTCAGTTCCAAAATTTAACAGAAGAACTATCAAATTTATGATTAGAATATTTGGCACATTTAACAAATGTTCTTTTGTCAGAATAAATAATGTTAATCACAGAAAACCATATTGCAGCTTCCACAGAACTTACAGTAAGGGTATTATGTTTTTGGCTATCATATCGGATATTAATACACGAGATTATTTTCGGATAAACAAACAACTGTTTTGCTAAGTTTTTGTAACTTTAAGAATCAGTTTCTTCGTATTGACTTCTGCGCCTCCAGGTAGGAAACTTTTAAGACTTGCTTTACTCAATCAATATTATCTCACTACCCGAAAATTGTTACTATCTAAAAAATAATTTAATGGCTTTAAATAACCTGCAAAATGTTGATACATAAGCCAAAAAACTCATTTATTCAGGATGTAGGCTATCATGACTCGACTCATCTTTTTATTTTTCGTAGCTTTTAGCAATTCTTTTTTAATTTGTTTTTTTATCTCTTCACTCATTTATACAAGATGTTACTTTACTTATCTTTAATATGCCTTGTGAATGGCAAATTTTCCAGGCCACATTTTTTAACGAATATTACTCGCTCCATGGATTCTCCATCTATGGTGAACACAACACCCTTCTCTAGAACAACGTTTGTTACTTCAAGTTCTCTGTTCATTTGTTCATAGGTTTTTCCAAGCATACATTGTCATAAGTATG
Source organism: Ascarosepion bandense (assembly GCA_037127315.1). Taxonomy (NCBI): domain Eukaryota; kingdom Metazoa; phylum Mollusca; class Cephalopoda; order Sepiida; family Sepiidae; genus Ascarosepion; species Ascarosepion bandense. The sequence goes on from JBBBDQ010001328.1 coordinate 158,150, forward strand.
GCCCTTGCCTGAAGCTATTAGGTAAATCGAATAAACTACAATAATTCAAAAGTGGTTTTTGAAAAATTGTCAAATTTAAAACAATCAATTTAAGTCTCCAAATAAAGTCTGAGTTAAAATTTAAGAAAGTGTCAATATGCTTTATTGAAGTTGCTAAAGTGATGTGATGTCGTCTGCAAAATTGCAGTCTAATGGTACGAATATTTATTTTTGGAAACCTTATATAGCATCAATGTTAAAATGTAATTGTTCGAATCGTTTCAATTTTCGATTCGTCCTAAATATCTATGTTGAGATTTTGACACCACGCTGGCCCAAAACGTTTTTTCTTTATAGATTCAAAGAATGATTCTAGCTCATAGTAACCATTGTAGATTCGGTACTCTTCCCTCTGTGTCTGTCACTCTTTTCTCGTGTTAATATAGATATGTATGTATTAATATCGTATTAAGCTTAGCTTCGTCATTTATACCTATGTATATTCTATTTTATGTTGTTCGGCATTGAATCTCTCTACTTTAAACCTTGGTAAGAATTATTTTTATATTTATTTATTTTTATTTTTTCAAGTAGAGTATATAGGCTCTACTAACGCCCATTTCACACTTCTCTCTTTTTTCATGAACAGAAGTAGAGACTCATCCCTTAATGTCTGTTTAGAAAAAGTCTCCTGGTTTGTTTCCTCTCTTCATGAACTTAAGTGTTGTGCTTTCGAGAATTTTTTGTGGTATGTCTGGATGATAGCAACATCACTTCATATAGATGGTACCGGGTTGGCAGTTTTCTGATTGCTACTTCTGACTGGTAGTTCGATGTCCGAACTCTTGTGTTGCGTTCAGAGAGTCATTTGTCCCCTTGGTTCTCCCCTGCCTACTTAGCTGCTATTGTCATAAGGAATTACTTCTTCCGGCTTTATCGAAGAGACGAGTCTGACGATAACAGGCGTCTTTTGTCTCTGCTTGTAACCAGTACAAAAGGATCGTAAATGCTGCTAAGCTGTTGTTTGCTGAAAGAATGAAACAGCGTATAGCATCTCGCAAGTTCGGCTCCAAAGAATACTGGCGGCTCCGTAAATGTATGTTAATTAACAGCAAGCTGTCAATTTATCCTTTAATCAATGAATTTGAGGTCCTCATATTTTCAACGGGCAAGGCTGAATACTTTGCTAGCCGATTCTCCACCAACTCATTTGATTCGTCTGGGGAATACGCACTCGACTTCCCACCTAGAACTGAGGCTCAAATTAGTAACATTTACTTTACTCCTTCGATAGTCTCTAACATAGGTTTGTCTAGGAGAAATGTACCCTTGAACTCTCCTCTGTCCTATCCAAACTCTACAACTACTGCTTTTGTGCTTCTTGGTTCCCTGCCTGCTGGAAGTCGTCCTCTCTGGTCCCTCGATTTCCGAACGCTGGAGAACCCACAGAACCCTCCAATTATCTCCCTTTCAACCGCCTACCGAATTTTGGCAATGTGCACGGGGCTATTATTAATGATGAAGTCTATGGCCTCTTCTCTGATAACCAGCATGAATTCTGCTTCGCCAGGTCTGCTTTTGATATGTTGACGACCATCATAGCGTTTATATACCAGGCCCTTGATATCAACGGCAAAGTTCGATCTATTGCACAAGATATCTTCAAAGTTTTGTTATGACAGTGTCTAGAATACTGGCTTTCTACGCGAGCTACATGGCTATGGTATAACTGGACGATTGTTTGACCTAATCCAGTATTTCCTTTCAAATTGCGTAATGAAGCTATAATTGAATGACCATGCTTCCAGATACTATCACACGAACTCGGGTATCTCTCAAAGCTCTATTCTAGGTCCTACGCCTATTTTGATCTTCAGCAACGATCTCCATGATGTAATCAGATCCCAAGTAGGCATCTACGCTGACGATACTGCCATTTACTCCTGCCTCAATAAGAAATCTGCCGAAGCTGAGAAAGCAAACTTTGCTGCTGATCGTGAAAAAGACCTCAAATCTGTGGTGAACTGGGGGTAAGAAATGACTCGTAAATGTTAATGCTTCCAAAACGAAACTGCTATCATTTAACCACTATAGATAACTGCTTCTACCTCCCCCATCACAATGGATCAAGCTCGTCTCCCTGAAAGCAAAACACTGCAACTCCTAATTTTAAATCTATCAGCCGACCTCAAATCGAATGACTACATTGAATCCCTAGCTAAATCTGCAGCGCGAAAGGTTGGTTCCCTTTGTATGGCTAGGAAGTCTTTTCTAATTTAAATCCATCTTAGAAATATATAAGTCTACCAACTGCGCAGACATTGCTACCACATCTTGTCGGGTTCACCTGCTATTCATTTCGGGTTTCTTGACAAAATCCAATGAAGAATCCGTAATGTAATTTATCCCGTCCTGGTAGCTCAACACCAGTCACTTTCTCATCAACGTAATGTGCCTTCGCTCTGTCTCTTCTACAAATACTTGCACAGCTTCTGCTCTGACGAATTTAGCTCTCTGGTGCCACCACTGCATGGATTTACTCGAGCTACTAGACTAGCGGCTAGGTCCCTTCCTTTGATAAGGAAACCAATTAAATGTAACAGCAATTTCTACTTTATCAGCGACTTTGCTCGCACTTCCCGCCTGTGGAATTCTTTTCCGTATACTTGCTTCACTGAAAACTAAACTTTAAAATGCAAAGTCATTTGACATCTTTTATCTTCTTGACTTACATCCTTTCCATAGCAATCCCTGTATCATGTTATTCTTCCTTTACACTCTCATACAGACCACTACACACCTCTGACTTCCCTATAATTTATTCCTCTTTCTGATTCTTCTGTATTCTCTTCCGCACCAGTGGCAGTTCTGCCTTGCTTGGGGCGAGATGATTAAAAATAAATGCTTTGTGACGCATGGATGGGTATCCTGCAAGCGCTTCCAATGGGCAACCCTGAGACCATATTATGCTGCAGTTTGCGCCAGTTCTCTTTCTACATATGTCTTGGTTTAGAAACTAAAATTAGGCAAACATTTAAATAGAGAAGAAGTGTTTTACACGAGGACTGAACATGTGACACCAAAATACGAAGGTGTATTAGAATCGTCAAAGAAACCATCCAAGACAGAAGCTACACTTATATTTAGAATCAGAAGGACATAATTAAAATGTTTAAAACACATTATGAGTAAAAAAGGCTCCCAGAATTTTATACTCATATGACATATAGAGAGAACATAAGAAAATAGAGACAAATAGGATGAGCAAATAACCTGCCTAACGAGCATGTGTAATTTGTTTGTAGAACAGTGATTAAGAAAATTTATTAAGAGTCATGAATCATGGGTAGGTATGGAGAGCCATGATCATCCAAATTCTGAATAAAACGTCACATAGAATAATAAGATAAATTAATATACTGTTTGTTTATGTAAATATCCGAATTTTAAAATACAAAATGCATTTAATCATTAGATTCCATGAGAATTTGTAGAGGAATTTTTAACACGAAATATAATCATAATATCTAAAATTTTAAATATTCGTATAATTACGGAAAATCGCTATTTTCTATTATTTTCTACTATTTTCTCCCTGCACATTAAATGAAAATATTCCATTTGAAAAAGACTGTTTCTGCTTTTAATTTTCTATTAAGCTTCGTTAATCTAATTGTTATAATTTGAAATAATTTTTCAGCATAAACAATTTCTTACATGGCTAAGTATTGTGGCAAATATACACAGTTTCCGGATAATTAATTATACTAGATTTTGTTTACAATATAATTATATTGGTTTGTTTTTCAATAACATGTTATTGCAAAAGTTCCGCACATAAGAGTAAGCTGGGAAAAAGTCCGGAATAGGAGGTGTAAATTGGATAACTGAAGTTGGTAGTACAGACGTGCTTTGTGGGTTAGTGGATATTGACTCGGAACGAGAAATTAGAGAGCAGCGTTCGAATTTCTTTTAAAGTCGTTTAAATTCATTTCACTTCGTTGCGAATAACCTTATGAAAGATACTAATCCGTCGCTTCTTCATCAAACTATGGATTAAATATCAAGACAGATTGGTCTCTATAGCCTTCGTTTGCAGCTAGTCTGCCGCAGAAAGTAATGGAAAATCAAGCGAGTATTATGTATGGTGCTTGTTGTATAAAAGTCGGGAAAAGAAGAGTAACTCTGGAAAAAGTTCAAAGAAGAAGCAGAAGTTGTGAAAAAGTCCGGAAATGAGGAGTAATTTAGGAAAAAGTTTGAAAAAGAAGAATGAGTTGGAAAAAAACTTTTAGGTTGAAAAATGCATGCAATTTGTTTTTGAAAACATAACTCCAGAATTTTGAATAAACACTTTCTAAACAGCAGATCAGTTGACAAAAGAACAAAAGAAATCGACTGAGTACTTCTCAGTTGTCTTGTTATATATTTTATTGGTGATTCTTTTTGTTTTTTACAGGTAGAATAAATAAAAAATTAATGAAAGTTTACATTTTGAAAAAAAAATCGAATTCAAAGGCAAATATAAAAAATGAATTTGTAATTTTAAAATAATCAAATAAACAAAATTAGTTTTAATTATATTTTCAATATGATCTTTTAAATCACCTTGTAATCATTCTTACCCGTCTTGAAATGGTTTTACATATTCAAAAATATAAGAAGGTTATTGTCATTTTTTCATAAATTTCTAGCATACTGTAAACTGCGGCGTACAAGTTGAGCAGGCACGCCTTAATATTTTCATACCACAATACAGAATTAGGTCTCTACCTTCCATATAGATCGACTAGAAAACATACGGCAGGCTACCAGTGGCTCAAAACTTAGGCCTACCTGTAAAATATGTTAGGCTACAGTATACTATACCCTATGCTAAAACTACATGTCACACATCACGTACCTGTATATTGAATCATTAACTGTAATATCCTTTTATATATATTGTATATCAAACAGTCTACAATAGACACACCTAAGCACCGTATGTTGGATCGGTATAACTTAGCAAACCTTTAGAATTCGTCAGGTCTATTGATAAACACACGAAAGTCAACATAATCGCTAACAGAATATAAATACTTTACATTATACATCATACCATGTAGTCTTTTGATACTACTGTTAAATTCAGAGCCATGATATCAAATATCATTGCATTTGGATAATTTTCAAATAAGCTTGAACTGCATCCGGCAGCAAGGCCTCTGATTGGGAGGTTGTGAGGAGCATGGAACCACCTTAATTGCTGTTGTTTCCAGGTCCATCCTGTCCCGGAGTGGTAGCACCTAATAGGGTACCAGCTATGGGCAAATAGTTAACTCCCAAACTGGAGTCAAAACAATATGAAAATATAAAAATACTTTTATAGAAAAATATATATTTGTAAAGAAAAAATATTACCATAAAATTTTGAAGGGAAAAATTACTAGCAATAAATTCTTTAATACAAAACTAGAAGATATTTTCAGTTTTCTAAAATAAAAATAAAATCTAAAATCTGACTAAACCAACCTTCCCACAATAACCGAACATTAAAAAAAAGTACCTTAAGATCCTACATTTTGGCATTAAATAACCCACAGAAGTTGGGATGCCGTTAAACAAAACTCAAACTAAACACAAGTAAGCTTGAAAATAATATTGTAGCCTAATTGCAAAATCATTAAGGTTTTACGATATGTGTATATTCGCAAACATTCCATTATATGTCTTTAAATTGTGTTTACTATTATGAAATTGTATAAATGACATGCATACCATACCCAGTTGTCTAAATGGCCGCCTTAGCTAAACGTCTTTTCACTCTTTGTTTTTACATAGTTTATCAGATGTTGGGCACAATGCTTCCCTTAGTGTTAATTTATGTTACTATTTTATTATTTTATATTGATTTATGTGTTAATATGCCAAAAATTGTCACCAAATCATCATTTAGTGAGATATATTAACGGCAGTCTACTGGAGGTACGGTAAGTGATGTACAATACTTGTTAGAACTGTACCTGCTGTTTAAAACTGGATGGTAAATGTTAGCACTTTATACAAGCCATATAAGCCGACACTTACTTTTGGAAATATTATTTTAGGTTTGAAAACACGACATTACACAACAGTTTACGATAATAAAAAATTAATTGTTGCAAATGCTCTATGTTATTCAATATCTAAAAGTATGTGTTTCTAATTAAGTTTGTACGGAAAAAAAAGAAGCATTGTGTCAATTCCATAAACGTATGCATTGAATCGTATAAAAATAAATTTATGCAACGTTTCTTCTATCACTTGGGTATTTCTGTTACTTCAATATACACCCACGGCATATCTAACTTTTCAGTCCGTGCTTTCTTTTGATTCTATTGTGCCATCTTTACGGTAGGTATAAGATTACTTATTTGTCTGTTTAATGTCTTTTATGTCAAACACAAGTGGCGTTTTCTTAGCTTAGCATAGATGTGGCACAAAGCCAAAATTACGAGTCAACTAATGAGGATCGAACTCACTATTAGCGTAGCTTAGATGTGACAAAAGGCCGAAAGTGTGGAGCACCCAGTGAGAATCAAACACAATATTTATTTTGATTTATACAGCTAGACAACATATATATATATATATATATATATATATATATATATATATATATATATTCATCACAACTCGACAACATGATTATTGCAAAAAATAAAGTAATAAAGCACTGTTAAAAACAAACTTGCAGCAAGAGCTTTCATGACTGGTAGTAAAGTATAATAAATGCACAACGGTATTTATTATAATAGATATTATATATAGCAAGTGGATGTGTCTGGCTACACTAATCAGCTGTGATACAGCGAAACAGGCTTGTATGTAGATGACTAATATATTATGCTCTTATTAAGATTGAGCTCTCTAGAGAAGAAAATTTAAAAAAGAGTTTCCACTTCTGATGTATAAGCGTGAATCTTCAGAAATGAATTGAGTTCTTTCGGTAACTGGCGTGTGTATACACTGCTTATATACAACACGTGAAATTTTCCTTCTTTGATTCCATGCGCCTATAGCTTCGGGAGTAGCGACTCCGACTGACACCAAATCGGTGGAGCCCTCATAGCTCAGTCGGTAGAGCATCAGACACCAAATTGGTGGAGTTTCGATCCCGGACAGAAGGAAGTGGATGCGTTTAGCGACACTGATGAGCTGTGATACAGCAAAACAGGCTTGTATGTGGATGACTAATATATATATATGTGTGTGTGTGTGTGTGTGTGTGTGTGTGTGTTCTTCACTACTCTAAAGACATAATTGTGTGTGTTCTTCATTACTCTAGGACATAATTATGGCAAAAAATAAAATAATAAGGGAATGATAAAGAGCAATTACGAGGCAGGAGCATTCATAAGTGGTGGTAAAATTTATTAACTGGAGAATCAAATGAAGCTACCACGCTCTTGTCTCTCTAATGAACTGAGCCGACGCTATTTCGTTGTTGTTTCTCTCTCTCTCTCTCTCTCTCTCTCTATCTCTCTCTCTCTCTACATGACCGTGACAGGGCATGAAAGGATTCCTAACAGTAAAAATATTTCCCTCTCTGACAAGGTGCTAATAAGATAGCTATTCTGTTGCAGTAAATTATGTTTTTATTATAAACTCATGATAACATACTACCATATATATATATATATATATATATATATATATATATATATATATGTATATATATATATATATAGGAAAAACTAATAAAAAGTTCTAAGTTTAAGAATGTATTTTTTGACATTATGTATTTATTTCTATTATTATATTTGATATTTCAGACCGTCCTCGGCCTTTTATCAGAAACATATGATTTTAAAATTTAAGTTAGAAACGTTTTCTCAAGGAGCGTTCGTGGAGAGATTGTTTACATCACTTGACGCAGGAAGCGACAATATTTTTAAATATTTGTAAACGTAAACCTATCTTTAATAATACTTATAAAGGTTGTTTAAAGAGAAAAAAAATTAAGTGTATCTAAAAAATGTTTAACTATTGAAATATTTATAAAGACTCAAAACACCTAAGTCCCTATTTAACCCTAGCCTGTATGTATTTAATCTTGAAATCCAGTATTTTTCGTTCTTTCTGCGTGAGTATGTAGAACTAAAATCAGAATCTATTAGTAAACATTTGCAGTTTTCTAATGTGTGTTCTGGTTCACTGAAGTGTTCTGCTATGGGTGAATACGGGTTGTTTTGGCGTATGCTTAGTTTATGATTATTGAAACAGAATCTAAAGCTATTTCCAGATTCACCAATATATCCACTATTTGGACATATATATATATATATATATATATATATATATATATATATATATATATATATATATATTCAATAGTCTTTCTTCTAATAGAGATAACAATTATTGCAAAAAGAAAAAATGATGAAGCACTGTTAAAGACCAAACACGTGGCGTGAGTTTTAATAACTGGTAGTACAGAGAATGAACTGATCCGACGCTGCCTCGCTATTGTCTGTCTTTTTCTCTCTCTCCATGAATGTGACAAAACGGTATATAATAGAATAGAGAGAATTGTTTTATAGAGGATGATAGAGAATATCATTCTACAATTGACAATCAATATCTTAAAAAGACTAAACGAACAAAAACCCCGTCATCTTATCAAAAAAATGTATCAGATAATGAGTGTCAGAATTTGAACAATATCAAACCATCTCGGGAATATTAGCAAGCCGAATAATCTTGATAAAGGATTCCACATGAACTCAGTGAATGTCAAATAGCATAAGGTTTTGAAGTGTTTCGATGCTTCATCTCCAAGATTCGCATTTCTTGATCGAATATGTCTTTTTACCTTTTATGGCAATCGTAAATGATTGGTTGAATGATTTGATCATGGAGAAAGAAAAACATTTCCCAAAATAGAAATTGCACCCACAAAATATTACTGTACTTCTCTGGTGGTCCGCCATTGTTGTTATACCGTTCATCTATCAAAAATCTAACTATAGCTTTTCTGCCTATGTTTACTACCAGCAGTAAGATGAAATGCCCATCGACATAATCAAAATGTGGCCGGGAGTGGTTAATCAATTGAGTCTAGTTGAGTTTCAGAAATATGCTCGGTTAACCTCTATCAGTTTCATTTCAGAAGGCAAACAAAACTTTGTCATATCCAGCATTTTCCCCTGGTCACTTGACAACTGATTCCAATTTTGAAAATATATTGACAATATTTTAAACCTTTACAGTTTATCGTAAAGGCATACGCAGGTTTGAAGTTCGATTATAGAAGTGTACAGATGCTATGAAATCCTATTTTCCTGCTTTAAAAACTGTTTAAATATATTAATTCAGGAATAAAACAGACCATTACTCCATTGGCATTACTAT
>JBBBDQ010001328.1:172500-237500 GCA_037127315.1 Ascarosepion bandense
GCTTGACACGTGTATACAATACTTGCGACATATTTTGAACGGAAATGTGCTTAATCGCTGTCACTCGCACATACTAACGTTACCGACATATACACACACTTAATTCGTGTATATTTTAAATACGCTTGACACGAATTATTTTCGATGGCATATACTTACATTTATAATAAACATCTAATGTTTTTATTACACGTGGCACACACACTTAAATAGACACATGTTTTTTTTTCTGCCTTTAATATTCATCCACTGCTTTATCATAAGTGACACGTATATCACAAACGAAACCATAACTCAATCAACATACTGCCTCTTGGATGTTTAAAAAGATTTTTAAATCATTCGTCTTTAAAGAATCTCTTAAGAAGCTTGTTAAAGGGAAACATGTTCAATTAAAGACATTTTTCATACTTTTTCCTTCATTATTCTACCCATATAAGTGGAAAATTGTAAAGAAGGTGAGAGCAGGAAAGAACGGTTGAAATATCTGCTGCAGGCAGTGTCAGGAAGAAAAATTGGGTAGTATTTCTTTTAGAAATAAAAGAGAATTAATAAACGCGAAAAGCGAAGTAATGTCAAAATCTAGGTATTTAAATGTTCAAGGTCCTGGGTATTTACGAACCCGGATGAACTTCTACTTTCCTTTAGCTTGCTACCCATTTTTTGGCAGTTTGTAATTCTTATACTCTTTGGAATATTTAACCCTCCTCCTCTTTTACTACTACTCTTCCTTCTGGGGTTTATATTTAAGGGCAAAATCGGTTGGTTTTCCATATCTACGCTTGAAGGGACATAACAGTCAAAACCCGGGTAGTTTGATACGGATTTCAAAAAACTGTAAGTATATATATATATATATATATATATATATATATATATATAGATAGATAGATAGATAGATAGATAGACAGACAGATATTCTATCCAAGCTAATCTATCTATCTATCTATCTATCTATCTATCTATCTATACATATTATAAAAAAATGAAAAACACGTAGATTAAAACCCACTGTTCATGCATTTATTTTATAACGACTGTCGATACTGACTGTCGATACTTAATATTGTAATTTTGTTATTACAGTGGTTTATGAAAACATTATATATCTACACAAAAATGTCCAAGTTTCAGAACAACACTGATCTTCTTCAGGTGATATGTTAAAATAAATGGTGAAAATGATTTATTTTAAATATTTAAGATGAATTCATATTTATTTGGGAATTTAGGGAATGGTAATTGGAGAAAAAGCCTTAGATGTGTTAATATTGTTCAATAAAAAATGAGAATTATGTAACCATAAAGATTTAACATTTGGGAATTTGGATGGCTTGGTGTCTAGACATATCACTTTTTAAAATTGTTTGAATACGTTAAATAGTGGGACCATGGATTTTTTTAAATCGGTAGACAACAATTTTAAACAGCAGGTTCGATTTTAGGTTTATTTATTGAACATTAGATGCTTTTTTTACTACTCTCTCTGAGTAAAATGTGCTGGAATATTTAGGTTAGTATTAGGATTAAATAATTATGGTATACTTGAGTATATTGCATTAAGATCAATAATTAAGTATTTTGTGGGTCATTTGTTTTAGTAAAATATTTTTTTTATTTTTAAAAATTATGCTGAAGTATGTTATAAATGAAACATTGTCTGAGTAATGTACATAGTGAAATCGCACAATTCTTAAATAGGTAGACGGTACATAGATAGATAGATATGAATAGGCCGAGATAGATAGATAGATAGATAGATAGATAGATAGATATGAACAGACTGAGATAGATAGATAGATAGATAGATAGATAGATAGATAGATAGATTTATAGATTTCTAAGCGCCGCTTAGATGTGGCACAAGGCCCAGTGAGGGTGCTACAGATAGATAGATAGATAGATAGATAGATAGATAGATAATTTTCTAAGCGCCGCTTAGATGTGGCACAAGGCCCAGTGAGGGTGCTACAGATAGATAGATAGATAGATAGATAGATAGATAGATAGATAGATAGATGAATTGTCTAAAGAGATAGATAGATAGATAGATAGATAGATAGATTAATATATATATATATATATATATATATATACAGAGAGAGAGAGAGAGAGAGAGAGAAAGCGAAAGAGAAATCAAGAGAGATGAGTTAGCATTCTTAAGAAAAATTGAACGAATCTTCCACTTTAATGAGCATGTGATTTCCTCTTTGAAATTTGCGGCTTTCGCAACATCATTGACCCCGTATATATTTCTTAAACCTTGATGCTACTAACGAACGAGGGCTAGCATCGTTCGAGTATGTGTTTGGAGCAAGAAGATTATTGACGAAATGAATATCATTTCCGATTTAAATCTCGAACGAGGCAAACGACGCTTTTGTTCATCGCCTTGTTTTCAGTTCAATAGAGTCTAATGGTCAAAATCGTTGAAGGAAGGAAGGCCAATGTTGGCTGAAAATGAACTAACGAATCATTTCTTCTTAGCTGGAACAATTCAGCTCAAAAATTGATGCTTCTTTAAAATATGACTCTGAAGGTGAATTACATGCTCGAATTATGAAATGCTCATCTAACTCTATTGAAGCTTTAAGCAATGGTTTTAGGAAATTAAATTGTGCGCATTTATTGATAAATATATGATAATAGGAATTATATTAATCATTTCACACCAAGCAAGGTAGTACAGCCACTGGTGCGCTGTGGGTGGGCTACATAAGAGGGGAGTTAAGGGTTTTATATGAGGAGACCGAAGACAACAGGAAAACGTAAAGAAACAGGTTATAGAGGGTGTCAGATAATGGGAAACAGAAAGATTGTAATACTGGTTTGGAGAGAGTTGCGTGAGGGTAGAGTGAAAAAGAGAGAAGAACAAGACTTACGGGGTGTTGCGGAAGGAATAAGAAAAATATGGGAGTCAAGGGAATAAAAAAATCTCGATTCACGTTGCATTTAAACTTTTTGATATTATAACTATCAGAAAAAAATATACATGGAAGGGAGTTCCACAAGCGGGAAGTTCGAGAAAAGAAGCTGATATAATAGAAATGGTGAATGCATTTGGTTGTAGTGAGTGTAAAAAAGTGGGACCTTGTAGCCAGTCTGATTGTTCGAGTAAATACTCGTAGAGTGGGCACCAGGAAGCTAAGCTCGTCGCTGCAGAAATCATGAAAATGTTTGTAGAAGAGACAAAAAGAAACCATATGCCGACGGTGAGGAAGTGGCTGTAGTTGATCTGCCAGGTCGGGGTCGATTACCTTGTAGATTCTCTTCTGCAGCCTGTCGAGAACACCAAGATAAAAGAGCAAGAGCTCCTGAACAGATCTGGCAACAGTATTCAATGCAGGGTCAAATGGTTGATTTGTATATATGCATCTAATCCTATTGGTGGAGGGAAAAAGTCAAATATAACGAATAATTAATTGAAATTCAGAGTTCTGATGTTTAAATTACAAAAATGAATCAGACTTTAGAAGTAACCGAAAACCAAATATTTTTTGACAGTAAAATTCACCCTATACAAGGTCCGAGATAGAAAATAATATTAAGAGGTACTTTATACGGATATAAGGGGAAGATAATGGTAAACCATATTTTGACCAGTTGAAGTTTGCAATGAATGTGGAAACAAGGCATGGGTATTTGTTCCACTAAGCAGTGTTTCTCGGGAAGAAACTGTTAAAGTGAAACTACTCACCGATGAAATACAAAAGGAATATGGGTAGTTTGTTACAATATAAATGGCATAGCGCTCCTTAGTCGTAAAGATATTTAGTCAGCAAATTTTCTTTTACGCAAGTCAGATTAAATAAATTGCAAACGCTGTGGCTGTTAATTTTTTTGTAATAAAATCCGGTCGTACTCATGGATAATCTTTTGCGTATTATAATTGAATGATGTAAGAAATGCGTTGATAGTCGATTTTATTATCCACTTTTTGACGTTTTGACTAACGTAATATAGAAATACAAGTCTCCCTCTTGTGACATATAGAAATCTGTCACGCCAAAATCATTTTTGGACATGAAACGTAGACTAAGTAATTTTGAAGCAATTAATGCATATATTTAATAAAACGTCATGTAATATTACAATGAATAAAACTGTTTAGGCATTATTGTAGTAACATTTCTGTCTCTTATTAAAATGTTACTATAATATCAACTTTCCTTGCGGACGAGAGGAACACAACACACAAAAAGGGGTGCGTGTACTCACACACACTAACGAGAGAAAATCATATGCCAATTCACAGACATATGCCTACAAAAACCACACACACTAAAAAAAAACACACACGTGTATGTGTGTGTGAGTGTGTGTACGTGCGCGAGCGCGTGCGTGTGTGTGTGTGTGTGTGTATCTGGTCCTCTAGGCCGGTATATATATATATATATATATATATATTGATTGATTGATTGGTTATTTAGTTTTTGGTCAGTACACATTTGTATCAAGAAGTGTTTAATAGAGTTATATTGTAGAACTTTTGAACATTATTAATTTGTAAACGATTTATTTCACGACCTATGTTTCTAACACATTTTACCGTTTACCATTATATTAAGAACACTCACGTAACGGTGATTTTTCAAACGCTCACGTACCGGAAAATTTTGAGCGCGCTATTTTTAAATTACAGAAAATTATAAAGTTTTCATCCATGGTTGTATGAACCCAATAAGTATTTTCTTGCATGGCCATACTTATAATTTCTGTTCTTTCATTAAATAATTCATTCGTCGTGAGCGTTTAAAAAACTACAGGAGCAACAAACGGAAAAAAAATCTTACGTGTACCTTTAACATCTGTTTGGCAATTGCTATGAGTCAAAATTTGTGGGTGGGGAATTCATCTATAACCCAAAAGGATACGTCTGGTTTATCTATGTTTCAACGGGACGGCACCATGTGCTAGCAGATTCATCTGTCCCAAAGAGACGGCAGGAATTATATGTTCCACATGAACATGGTGGTAGGCAGATTCTGCTGAGGACAAAAAGCTGGGAAGAGGGAAACAATCTTCTTCCTCGGTTGCTGTTAACTGAAACAATGAGTGTGGCGATTGGGTCACTATCAGGAGTGACGTCCCAAATGGTCGTTACGTGTCCACGTGACTATTTCGAACAAAGTAAGAAAGGACTTTTTGTATTCTTAGACACACATATGTAAGGATACAAAAGTTGCTCATATATATATATATGCTTATATATATACCTATATATTTATATACACACATATATATATATATATATATATATATATAAATATATATATACATACATATATATACATATATATACATACATATACATATATATACAAATATATATACATATATACATACATGTATACATATATATACATATATATATACATATATGCATACATAAATATAATATATAGACATATATATACATATATATACATATATAGACATGTATGCATAAATATACACATAGATATAAATATATACATACATATATACATACATACATATATATACATATATATATATATAAACACATATATATATATATATATACATATATACATATATATATACATGCATATACATACATATACATATATATACTTACATACATATATATACATATATATACATATATACATATACATATATATAAATATATATATATATATATATATACATATCTATATACATATATATATACATACATGCATATATACACATATATATATATATATATATACACACACACACACACACACACACACACACATATACAATGTGCATCACAACCCATCAGTACGGGTAGACTTCGATTGCTTTTTAACCCAGAATTGAAACCCGACCGAATTGGCGTCAGTCGGCGATTCTACCCCCGGGCTAGGGGCGTTCGCCAGAAGAAGGCAGACATTTTACCGCATATATTATCATTATACGCGCCCATTAGCCAGAGTGCTCTAATTCATTTTACTGAATGAGCGATGCTATATATATATATATATATATATATATATATATATATATATATACATACTATATACACATATATATACATACACATATATATAGGCGGTAAAAATATATATATATATACATACACATATATATAGGCGGTAAAATATATATATATACATACACATATATATAGGCGGTAAAAATCCAGGAAAGTATTGGTAAATATAGATGTATATATATATGAGATTGTATCAGAAAAACTTTAAAAACTTTGGAAGCGGCTGTGTTAGTTAATTAGGTGAGAACTGTTTTGTTTAAATGGTGGCATGTTAATATTGTGAGCGGTGCAGATTAATGATTTTTACATAGGCCGCGTGAATAATGGACCCGAAGCTGAGTTGCTGTATCAAGTTGCGTTTCCAAATCCTCGTCATCCAAATTTTGCTGTTGCTGAGAAACTATTCGTTGAACAAAAATTTATAGATCAAATCGGACCGAGATTAGCTCGTACCACAAAAAAC
This sequence comes from Ascarosepion bandense, assembly GCA_037127315.1. Taxonomy (NCBI): domain Eukaryota; kingdom Metazoa; phylum Mollusca; class Cephalopoda; order Sepiida; family Sepiidae; genus Ascarosepion; species Ascarosepion bandense. The sequence goes on from JBBBDQ010001328.1 coordinate 178,968, forward strand.
ACATTCTGTGGCCTGTCGGAGACGATTCATGTTACAACACATGCCAAGTGAACCTAACGCGTTGTACATCTCATTGTGCCACATCGAGGGTATTTCAAGAGCAGCACCTGTAAATGTATCATTTACAACGTGTACAGAATTCTTAGCTGTTTGATCACTAACCACAGAAGAACTTTTGCCGATGATTTATTGCACAAACTGCCGATCCGATTCAGTCTTGTTTACGGATGAAGCAACATTTTTAGTGATGGAATAAAAAATTTACACTGCCTACATTTGTGAGCGGATCGAAATTGGTGCAATACAAGCCAGACACAAACATCAGTTTGCGATTAATGTGTTGGCTGGAATTTTAGGTGACTATCTGCTTGTTCTATATGTTCTCCCAGGTAGAACATATGGACCTTGCAGATAGACACTTTAAAATACATTTCAAGACTTGCTGGGGATGTATTGTATTATGAAGAGGTATTTGATTCAGGCGTGATGGGGCTTCAGCACGTTTTACACACATTGTTCCCAGTACACTGGCTGACATCTACCATAAAAGGAGAGAACCGGTCCATGGCCTGCGCGTTCCACCAACCTCAGTTCTTGGGTTTTTATCTGTGCGGCCACCTAAAACAATTGGTATACTCCACAGACATTAATGATGCGGAGACACTTTCTTAATTTGTCACGGAGACCTTAAAAATATTCAATAATATATAGGAGTATTTGAAAAGGCTCACCAATCAATGATTCAACGGGTGCATCCCGGTGCAAAAACAAGCGGAGGACATTTGAACATTTCATATGAGTTTCTGTGACTAGGTACAACGATATCGTTTTGAAAATATCTTTATACAGACGTTTTACCTTGTTTTAGTGTCTGGAACCCTTGCCCGAAGGTTGTAAAATATTTTATATTGAATCTTGGATTGTACACTTAAAAACCGTAAAATATACCTCAAAAACGAAGAATCAGCAGGCATGGTTAAACGGTCTTTTGATGTTGTGTTGGCGTGAGCGTTCCGCCCACACGTTTTAAAAATATTCAATATATATATATATATATATATATGTGTGTGTGTGTGTGTTTGCTTTAGTGTATTTATATGTCTGTGAGTGTTTCTGTGTTCGTAACTCTAGATCTCTAGTCAGGTAAATTTTTATTTCTCAGCTTAAGTAGAGGTGTGTCTGTACAAAGACGCGTATCCACTTAGTATAATGTTTATATACGTAGATGCACACACACACACACACACAATACACACAATACACACCTACACGTATGGTGTGAAAATGTATGAGATTGTGGAGAAAAGTGTTCAGGTGACGCGTTTGTTCCCTTAGGACTTCATTGGCTTGACTTTGTTTATGTTAATTCACACGGACAAGAAGGGCTGGCAATTTTAAATTGATAATGTTTTTTTTTCTTTTATGTATTTTGTGCATATAATCTATCCAATTTCATTTTAATTCTTTTTCTTTTCATCGTCTTATTAAATAACCCACATTCAGATAACAGAAAATCTCCCCAGAATGGTTAAACGTTGGAAGAACCTGGAGGTAAATCATGGTAGACAAACCAGCGATTACAACATTTTCTAAAAATGTTTGTCTTAGTGAATAATTTTCACTTTTAGTTAAAGTAGCATTGTAGCCAAAATTGTGATAAACTTTGTTGTGATATATAATTATATATATGTGTGTGTGTGTGTGTGTGTGTATATGTATATATATATGTGTATGTGTGTGTGTGCTTGTGTATATGTGTGTGTGTTTCAGCGTGTCTATACACGTGGCTCTAAGCTGGTTGATCCTCATTTCATTGCTACAATGGTATCTACACAAACACCTGTACACAAAGTAGATATGTTTCTAGAAATAGGAATTAATATTGTGCGCGTATCTATGTTTGACCAAGGGTGTGTATGTCAGGGCCTCCTAAAATCTCACCAAACATCTGATTTAGTTTGTGGTTAACTTCTTGATTAGGTCGAGAACTTTTCAGTAGAACTTCGTGTCGTACTTCAGCCGTAATGAGATTATATTGGAATGGAATGTAGAAGTAAATAATTGATTGATAATCAAATCTCAGTGAAAGTGAAATAAATGCGAATTTGTATTTCTATTTGAAGATCACTCATTGAAAAATATGCCTACGTAGAAATAAAAAAAAACAATCTAAACGAATTCAACTCGATGTTGTTAATCGTTTTCCTTTCAGACTTCGATAAGCAAACAGAAAAATGGAAGAGTTTAATTGATCGTCCATTTCTCTTTACGGTGCACGGAATGGTCAAATCGATTTCAACTATTGGACGACCTGCTCGATATGTAGGAATATATTTTGAGGAAATTTATAAAAATGATTCAAGACAATAGATTATAAATGCATTTTTAACTTGTGGAGAAATCACCACAACAAAACATAAATAGAAATATAAAGGAATTTATTTATTCATTATTTTGTAAATAATTAAGAGATAAGAAAAATATCATGATATAAATTGAACCGATGTTATCTTTGATATTAAACAGAAAAAATATATACATTTCTTTTCTATTGTCTCATGCTTTTTGGGCATTAGTGTAATAGTAAGCTTGTCTCGCTAGAATTATGAGTTCGATCCTTACTGGGTGCTCCATATTTCGGCCTTGTACCACATCTTTGCGATGCTTAGTAAGTTATTTCATTTTCGATGTCGTCTAATGCTTAGTATGCTTGTTTTGCTAGAATGCAAAACAAGCATACTAAGCATTAGACGACATCGGAAATTAAATCACTTACGAAGTGAGTAGTGAGTTGGATCCTCACTGGGTGCCCCATACATTCGTCCTCTCACTACATCTAAGCTACTCTTAGAAAATTATTAATTCTTCCATGTGGTGTAATGGTATCTAGCTTGTATCTCTATAATCATTATGAACTGAATAGTGAGTTCGCTCTTCACTGGGTGCTCCATAATTTTGGCATTGTGCCACATCGAAACTACGCTGAGAAAATCACCTGTCTAATGCTTTTCTATCATTGTTTTCGTTTGAATTAGTCTAAAGATACTTAATATTTTTCTTGCAGCTAACTTTACCTTCTTTTAATTAAAAGCTAATTTTTTTTAAAAATCTCAAGGCGCTTTTACAATCACCTCTCATACTTCAATAACAAGGACAAACAAAATATGACATCAGTTTCTAAATATTTTTGGAAGTTAAAAAACGAAAATAAAACACCTAAAGTTAAATGGAAAATCCTCAAACAGTCCAGAGCATCTACATTGCTAAAGGAACCATGTTTCCTTTGTCTTCAAGAAAAAATGGAAATCATTAAATACATGAGGAGCAACATATTATACCAGAGCCATAAAACCACAGTAAACTGCAAACACATTAAAAAACTAATCTTACAATCATGCTAAAATTAAAAAGCTAAAGTTAAGACCTATAGAAACGATAAACCTTTATAGTATTAGAACACCCTTACCTCAAAATATACCTTTATTTCAAACTACAACCTGTGAACTAATTAAAGTTTTAGATAAAAAAAGAGATTTCCTAAATTTTATATTAAGGTTAGATATGAAAAAATAGATTAATTATAAAAAGTAAATTTAATTACAAAAATATTTGTAGTCGTATATCTCACTAATACAGATATGTTTACCAAATAGCAATTCCTATCCCCTCTTTAGCGCATCCTCTCCTACTCCCCTCACCACTTAAATATGTCCTTTATTTTTCTCTTTGTTAAACCAAAAAAACTGGGCATAAAGTCTGTAAAGGACCATAGCTTATCTTCTACGGTTTAATCTGTCTATAAAATTTTTAACACTTCCATTAAACACCTCTATCCTCTACCTATCTCCTCCTTTTTTTCAGATTCTAACTTACAATTTACAAATCTAATTTCCCATTTTCCACGGCACCTATCTCTCACGCATAATTAGATTTTATAAGACTAGCAGTATAGCCCGGCGTTGCTCGGGTATAATGAAAGCTTTAAAACTAATCCATGGTCCTGGAGCTCAGACTCTTTGAATGTTGGCACAAAATACTAAAAAGCAATAGTTGTTTCCAGTTAAAGCGAAACCGTAGACTGAAAGAAAAATGAATGGATGTAAGTCAAATATTGATTTCCTGGTATCGATATCAAATAAGTTTTTTTCGTCATAAACTGAATTTTGAAGGCTACATAAGTCCTCTGAGTAAATGGTATCATGGCTGAGACTAAGAAATTACAATTATACCTACTTAGAGCCAAACTCAAAGCAAAAACTAAAATAAAACGGCTGAAAAAATACAAACATACAGGCAGATAATCAGATACACACACAAACATCTTCCCTTTTATATATATATATACATATATATATATATATATATATATATATATATATATATTATCAATTTTCTGCACTATTGTAAGAACTGTAACCTTGAAATTTCTGAATAACGTTTTTATGTCTTTGTCTATGAGTGTATCAAATTTGATTAATATCGGACCACCCCTTCTATAACCCGATATAACCCGATTTTTTCGATTATAGATTTTCGATATTTATCGGGGGTACCTCGACACAAAACCTAGCTAAGAACACTTACAGACGCTTATAGTACAACTGTGTAAATTTTCAAGAAAATCAGGTCAGCCGTTTCTGAGTTTATATGTAACGGACACACACAAACACAGACAAAGTTCCATTTATAAATAAGTTTAGATAAAGAATTTTCCATTTTCTTTTCTCACTACCTGATGAGACATTGTCTTTTCAATGTCGAAACAAAATGTACACTTTGCAGTAGATGATAATTTGTCCATGGTCTAAACAACAATTTATAATATGTATATATATATTTATATATATATATATATATGTGTGTGTGTGTGTGTGTGTGTGTGTGTGTGTGTGTGTGTGTGTTTGTTTGTTGCCTTCATTTTTTATGACAGTGGCCCATTTGTGAAATAATATAGATCGTTTTTTTGTTCTCTGCGCTGCGGACTTTCAGGAAGTGGAAAATTAAGGGTCTCCACTATTTCTTGTTATTAACAGGTCTTATTAATCTTTATCTTTTAGCTATCTCTCCGAAGAAAACCCTGTTCTGCCAATACTTCAAACAAACTCTTTAGAGTGGTTATGCGCTATTGTTCTCCGTCCCTCTTGATTTCAATATGTGCAGTAAGTGTCAAATACCTCTGCCCTCATGATGTGTCCTAGAAATTTCAACTATTCATTTCTGATTAAAAATATAACCATTCATTTGTTGTTGTTTTTTTAACCGCTCGTATTAGAAGGACATCAGGCATTACAAGAATTATACATTTAATTCAGACAAGTGCTGTTCCAATGCCAATCATACAGAATTATGAAGCAAGTCATCTTTCATCATGAAAACACCAGACTTCACGTCTCTTTCTAGACCTGGTAGTAATCACCACACTTCGGCTAGTATGGCCTACTACATCCACTTTACTTGTCTGCCATTACATTTTCGAATTACTGTTTATTTTGACTTCTTCAATGTTCTCTTAGTGAGAAAAACTCTACTTTTCTAGAAGCTTGTAAAACCATTTATCACATATAATTATTTCACTTTCTGTGAGGATTGAATCATGAAGCTGCACCAAAGATGGCAAATGGCGGTGGAACAAAATTGCACATATGTAGGTGTATAGATCAATATTAAAAGATTAGTTTTGAAATTTACATCCAAACGCTACGAACTTCTTTGGCGACGTAATATATTTTCAGGAATTAGAGGGTCTGGTGATCGTAGTTTCAGGCGTCTTGCATAAATCTAGATTCATATCTGTGCTGCTATTTTGATAAAAATAATCTTAACACATCGAATATGGTGCAAGTTTTATGAAAGTTACTTCACATTTAATTTAGTTAATAAATGTTTAGTTCCTTTATGGATACATACTTTAATAAGATTTAATATCATACGATTGAATATATTTAAAGTAAAATTATATTTTTCTGTTATGAATAAATGGCTAATACAAATGAGAGTGAAAGAAAAGGTCTGTGTTTAAAAGCAAAATGAAAATAGACAGCCGTAAAGGCATCCACTCTATCACATGTACATTTGTTATATGGACCTGTTAAAGATTTTTACCTGATGAGATATTACTAATGAAATAGTAAAAACTTCAAATAATTCCTCAGCTTGATAGATAATTCATTAGAGTTCAAAGCAAGAATACTTGTCGAAAATTCATTTTTCCATTTTTAATCATGTTGCTTTGCAGGTGTTCGTTTTCGACAACTAAAGAAGTCGAGGAGATGCTATAAGTTTTATGAATTATTCTTATGTCTTCGCTTTTCGATTGAATTTTCTTTCGACTTGTGTAGCTGTTAACGCACCAAGCAGCGAAAAATTAACCATCGAATTTCGATCTGAAATTCTCACCGATTCTCAGATTAAAACTGGCTTTTTAAACGTATACATAAAAAATGATTTCCAGAGAAGATCAAAGAGAGGCCATATTACATCGATTTTCATTCAATGGCGCTCCATAACCACAAAGAACTAGTTATTTACTCATTCTAGTGAGGCTTTATGTGGCACAAGGCCGGTTTAATTTGAAGACCAACAAGTGTATGTGCCTGGACTAACGCGTGAAGTTGTCCGGCCACCGCAAATAACCTATTGCTGTCGTCAATAGTCCACCTAACCTTACCCTTTGGTGCAATGAGGGAAGGTGCTACCGCAGATTTGGAATCACCAGGACCAGGTATGCCTCATTTATTTGTTGGAACCTGCGCGAAGATAATCACACAATTGAGAGATAAAAATATAGGCTATCAGACAGTCATAGCCAACAATCTGACAAACTAAAAATTAGGCCAGATACTAGAAAGTACAACACTTGGGGTCTTTCAACATAAGTAACAGCAAAAAGGAATATCACCTGTAACTCTTTTTTCTTTTGTAAGAAAATAATGTCACAATGAAAATGCTAACTTTACATACTACTTTAAAAAAAGGCAAGAAACGAAGTCCTTTATCAATACTGGAAAGGGCGATAACGTCTACTAAACTTAAGAAACCTATTTTCTGAAAAATACATTTAAGAGAAATTTATAAATTAGAATCAAGAGTAAAGCTAGCTGTTCATCCAATAAATATCGAATGTTTCTTTAAAAGGCAAATATTCTCATTGTTGCCATTCAGTCAATTACGTGCCATTCGTGATACACGCTTCAGCCATCATGTATTTTTACCTTCATGACTGACTCGGCAAAAAGTGTTCCCACAGTAGTTTTCCGTCTCTTTCTGCGGTAGACTGGCAGTCAACGAAGCTTATTCTGCTATTCATCCGATAGCGGAAAAGAGATGGAGTCATACATTTCCCAAGGATAACTGCGCGTAAGAAAATGGACTCAGCCATTTCTCATTATCATTAGCAGTCTATATTATTCCAGTTGATGTCGATAATTAAAGAAGTGTTTTAGTAAATAAGATCATGTTGAAAAAAAATTTGCAAAATATTTTTCTTCATTATGTAATGAAGTTATCGATCTGCTTACGTGTACGAGTCCTTTAAAAACTTAAATGAAGTAATATAGTTTCGAAGAGTATATTAATCTCAAAAATCAATCGATATTATCAAAGATTAATAAAACTCAAAAGGAAACATATAAAAAATCTGTAATATTCATTCAAAATTTTATGTGCGTCTTTTTGACGATCGGTAGTGTGTAAATTTGATGACCAAAGTTATTCTTAAATTTATGATAATTTTCGCTTTGATTTGCGTATTGAAAGAAAATTCGATTCGAGTTTGATTGGTGTGAATATTGATAAATGTTACGTGATAGAATTCACAATGCCAATAACAAATGTTAAGTACAAAGTTATACCTACGTGAAAGAAATAAGCAATTATGTAAGGATCTTCTTAGTGTTAGGAGTCAACAAAGGCCACAAAGCCAGATAAAAAGGCCCAGTCTTAGGTTTTTCTTAATATGTCAGAATGAGAAATCGCTATTAAATGCTGGATTCTACTCTTAGTGTCCAAGTATGTTAGTGATCATGGCTCTACACAACGTTCATTTTTTTTAAGGATTTTAAATTACCTTTTAGTCCTTTTTCTACCAACCATTTATATATAATTTCATGTAGGTTATTTCTTTCTCATGTCGTCTTAACTTCAATATGCCATATGAGCTTTCAGTTTTCCAAGCCGTCTTTCGTTATTACTTTCTTAGAAATTTTATTTGTCCAGCACTCCCTGCTATATAGAAGACCGATATTACATAATAATTCAGAACTCTTTTATTTATTACTAAAGAAAATGTCCCGTTTATTAATATGTGATTAGCCTTTTGAAGGCATCTATCCTTATTCAAATACACCTTTCGATTTCGGTGTGATATTATTCATCTTCTGTTAAAACACTTAGTAGTTTTTTGCATGTTTATACCTAGTTTATTCTGATATCCAAATTTTATATTGTGCTGATCCTTTTGTCGACAACCATATCTTCTATCTTAGTACAACTGGTGACATTAACAATGTGTCATCTGCATATCTTATACGGGGATGAATGTGTCTGAATAAAAATTAGCCTTTGTACTACTTCTAATTACTTCACAATAGCCTCGCCGTATAATTTGAGAAGGTCTGGTAAGAAGGCATATCTTTCTATTTCTTAGTTTTCACGGAATTAATGATTTGAATGTAAGATAAAGTACAGAAAAAACATGGTGACTGTATTTGTGAGTAATATATTAGGTTCAAACAGATTTAACTACTTTTTTCCGATAGAAAAGCAATTGATTAGTTGGTAATTAACAAGTGAAACTCCATAAATACTCCAATATGATTAATCGATTAATATTCCATTATGATATTCTTCGAAGGCTAGAGACTGACAAACCATATAAATATTCCATTATGATATTCTTCAAAGGCTAGAGACTGCCAAACCATATAAATATTTTATTATGATATTCTTCGATGGCTAGAGACAGACAAACCATATAAATATTTCATTATGATATTCTTCGATGGCTAGAGATGGACAAACCATATAAATATTCCATTATTATATTCTTTGAAGGCTAGAGACTGACAAACCATATAAATATTTTATTATTATATTCTTTGAAGGCTAGAGACTGACAAACCATATAAATATTCCATTATGATATTCTTCGAAGGCTAGAAACTGACAAACCATATAAATATTTAATCACGATATTGTTTGATGACTAGAATCCGAAGCACTGTCTAAATATTTCAATATAATATTGTTCAAAGACTAGAGACGGGTATTCTACTTAAAGGGAGATGTCTTGAATACAGAAAAATGCCCCAAATATATATTCGTTTAGATGGCACAGCCCTTCGTCAATTTAAACATATCTCAAAATAAAGTAAATCATGTTGGAAACTCTAAATGTGCATTGTTAAATACTAAAAAGAAATTGCATGTGATGCAATATGTTAGAAGCAAAAAAAAACTTTTCGGAAATTTCAAGAAAATATTCTCGTATTGTCGGTTTTAATTTATATGTTGCTTTGTAGTTTAAGTGTAAATAATCTATACACAACCATTGTGTTTCTTATTAATATAAGTTTTTATTAAATGAATGTGTATGTCTGAATAGATATCTCTTTTAACGATGAAATTAATGAAATGTTAAATGTCATACTTGACACAAGCTTGGGTGATCATGTCTTGAAAGCAACATGAATTACTAGACAGAAGATTTTTCCAGCAAGAGGTTGCCATTAATTTCTGTGGTAGACTGGTCTCCAACAAAGATTACAGAAACCAATCTGTCTGACTATTTAACCCATAGCTGCATGAAAAGCGACTGATTAATACCCTTCCAAAAGATACATGTGCGTAAGTGAATGCAACGAATTCAACGAGTTCAAACTCTGTACTCTGATTTCTTGTTTGGAGCTGATATCTACAAAGCACATAATGAAACACACCTAAAAAATACTTTTAACGAGAAATCTACCGCTGGATAGTGATGGCCTTTATTTTTCCTTTAAAAGGAATATTTACACCTAAACTAAACTGCTAGGTTATTGTCCAATGGGACAGTCCTCAGTGTAGAATTTTGTCATTAAAATTAATCTGCCTCATGCTAATACTAAAACATCTGCCGATAGACTATGATGCTGTTTGTTTCTTCTACTTAAGAAAATAAACAAACAAATAAAAAAATAAATTTGCAGTGCCTTCTAAATCGCTATTAATTTATCTGCAATATAGTAGGTATATTTTGTTGTTTTGTTATTTCTTTTTTTGTTTGCTCTAATTGTGTTGGTGAATTCAAAATTGCAATCGGAAACGAAAATTACCATGCAGAACATAAGACTGAAACCCTTTGGTCAATGGAGAAGAAAGAGACAATAGCCTATTCATTAACTGAAACAGAACAAGATATGGCGGTTATCAGTAAAACGGAGACATCTTTTACAGCAGTATTAGCACCACATTGCCTTCTATCTGACAATGAATGTTCTATGGTTTGCAGCAATGTTCGAAACATTTCATTAACAAATTAAATAAATCAAACGGTGTAATTTATAACTGCATCGGGATGATTTGTCAGAGAGCAAGAAAGAGCGAAACTGAACTCACGTACAATTAATAATTCTCTACAATATAGATCAATTACCGTGATAGTGAGTTGCGATAATGATCAGTTGAATAAGAAGAACAGGCTGATCAGTTCAAAGTCATTTAAGGACATGCTTTTATTTCTGAATCAAGTGTCTTATTTGGTTTCATTCATGTCAAAAGTCAAAAGTTTCTAATAATATGGGCAAGAGGTCAGTTAAAGTAGATTTGATCGCGTTGCATCGGGTTAAAGTGTTCAGGGTCTCAACGACGATCATACGTTGGATCAAAGTGCAAAGGCTCAAAGTGCAAAAGTTCATAATGAAGAGATCTGCAATTTAATATGCTTAACATGTTCAACGAAACTGTTCACAAATCCGCAAGATGGTCATCTATAAGAGGGATGCTGAAAAGTTCGAGTTCACAAATCCAATGATATTCCGTCATCTAAATACTTAATTTAGGGAATAGGGTTGTTTGAGTACTCTTGTATTCCATCAAAAGAGCAGTATTTTGAATTCAAAGTGACAATAACTCTTTGAAAAGATATTACTCATTGGTAATACTATTCTTGGTATGATGCAATATTTTTACTTCGAAGCAGTATTCTTAATCTGAATCAGTTTTTTTAATCCAAAGCAAATGTCTGTATGAGAAAAAGATAGCCCAATCAAAAGTAGAATTAGTTTTAATCCTAACCAATGCTTTTGATAATTAAAACATATTTAAACCGAAACAATATTCGTAATCTTGACGCTGAAAAATATTATTGATCCTTCGCTAAATTATTAAAACGAAGCAGATTTCTTGATATGGAACAATATTCTTAATTCGGGGCGCTATTTTTAATCAACGAAAATTTTCTTTATCCAGAGAAACATTTTAAATCCAGAACAATGTGAAAAATATTCTTAATCCGAAGCAGTATTCCTACGCCGATATAATTCAGTTCGGAAGAGTATACTTAACCAAAAACAGTATTTTAATGCAAATTCATCATGGATGAAGAAAGCTCCGGAAGTGCTACATGGATGGTAATAAGAGCCCATAAATCCTCAGTTTCCAACTGTCTGTACATAGCTGGAGCGACATTTGGCATATGTACTGAGGACACTATGACGTCTTCAAATGCTGTTTTTAAATGGTTCCAGTATCTGTTATTCTGCAATCTCACTAGTACTTCTTCTTCATCTTCTTCTTCTTCTTCTTTATTTGCAGTGTTCCCTCAGGATGTAGGCCATCGTGCCCATCACAACTTCTTGTTCTTTGTAACCCTTAATAAATTTTATCTTCTTGTTATCTCTTTTAAACCCTGTTCCGCCACCCATTTACTCCAACTTACTAAGCACGTTATGCATTGTTTTCCTCTGTACCATAAATTCGTCCAGCGAATATCATATTTTCCAATCCTTCTTTCCTCGTTATATGCCCCAGAAACATCAACTGTCTCTCCCTGTTGATAAGTAGAAGTCTCCTGTTTGTTTCTATTTCATCAAAACTTCTGCATAATTCTGACGCATTATGACTGTCCAAAATGACTATCCAACCTCATTTTGTGTCTCTTGTAGCTCCAAATTATTTTTCGTGTGTTATTTCTCTCAAACCCTACGATCATCGCTGCTTTTATCTTTCTCTTTTTCCCTTAATCTCTCCTGAGTAATAGATTTTTAAAAAAAAGGTATCTAGTTTAAATCTTCCAAGCGTGACACCTGTTTTCGTTCCTTTATCATTCAGATCCTTTTTAGCTGCAAGTGTCACGTCTCAGATTAAATCACCGCCGCTACACTGGTGCAAGTTTTGCTACTTTAAAATATAGCCAATACTTTATCCGAATTTCTACTAAATCATAGTATGCAGGTCATTTTAATACCTCTTAGTAAACGGGATTCAAAATTAATCCTTTAACTTGTTGCAATTTAACTTTCAGTCAGTGTATACAGGTTCGGTAGATAAATTGTCATTTTATATTTTTAATTTTGCACTGGCGCATTTTTTAAAAATTTTCCGACTGTAACTTATAGTAGGGTCCGTTGGGCACCGTGTGCGAGATAAAGACTACGATGACAAAATTTACTTCACCAGATATTTTGATATAATATGTCGTACTATTTTGCGAGTGATTAGATGCCAATCTGAGGATAGTGCAGAAGATTCGGAAAGAGTTGGTTTTGTCTAATGGTGATTATGTAGGGGTTTAAAACAATCACTGGTGAGAGCGTCGTTATTCCTCTATTCATTATTCCACAGGACCTCAGTCTCAACACAGAGATAGTGCTGCCTTGAGTCAAGACGGTGGCTGCTGAAAGACCCTCTGTCTGGCAACAGGATTCTGCGCCATGACACAGAAGCAGGAGATCCCAGTTACGTTTTTCAAATAATTACTGCAATCAAATCACCCGTTAAACCGTCTCACCTATCTCCCGAGACTGAAGACTCTTTGATTATTATTTGTGAGGAATAGTTGAGCAAGTGCCAACAAAACTTTTGGAAACATCAAAAAATGACGTGAGGGTAAGGATTATGGCAGTATTCACCAACCTAGACAAGAAGACCCTCCAGAAAAGATTTAGAAGGGCCCAAAGTCGTATGTAGGCCGTGTTTGGAGTAAATGGTAATTTTAATGAATTAATTTACTATTTAATATATTTTGAGTCATTTTATTAGATAAATCTGTTGAAATGAGATGTCAGTGTTATTTTTATTTTTATGTAATCTAGCCAAATTGTTCATCGCATTTGTACATGCATATATGGATATATATGGGTGCTTTGTACCAATTCAGAAGAAAAACTCTTAACTAAAACCATGTATTTAATGAAAAAATCCTGTTTAAGCACATGTGCCGTCATCAGGTTTATGTGTTATGTTGTCCCCATGTCAATAAAATATAATGGGATTTCGTGACACTGTGCGCAATATCTCTTTAATTGAAAACCATGGGTTGTTTCTACAAAACCTGTCTGTGTAAATGAAGGGAATAAATTGTACATATATATATATATATAGAGAGAGAGAGATAGAGAGAGAGAGAGGAGAGAGAAGTGAGAGAGAAATTCACAAATCGATAGAGAAAATTATTATATAATTATTATTATATTATTATTATATTAATATTATATTAATATTATTATATTAATATTATTATATTATTATTATTATATTAATATTGTATTAATATTATATTATTATTATATTAATATTATATTATTATTATTATATTAATATTATTATATTATTATTATATTATTATTATATTAATATTATATTATTATTATTATATTAATATTGTTATATTATTATTATATTAATATTGTATTAATATTATATTATTATTATATTAATATTATATTATTATTATTATATTAATATTATTATATTATTATTATATTATTATTATATTAATATTATATTATTATTATATTTATATTATTATATTATTATTATTATATTAATATTATATTAATATTATATTATTATTATATTAATATTATATTATTATTATATTAATATTATTATATTATTATTATTATATTAATATTATTATATTATTATTATTATTACATTAATATTATATTAATATTATATTATTATTATATTAATATTATATTATTATTATTATATTAATATTATTATATTATTATTATTGATTATATTTTTAGATGGGTATATATATATGATAGAAATTACAGTTTTATATTACACTATACTTATAGGTAAAACTGTTCAGTCATTAGAAATATAAGTGTATCCAAATCTTTTGCTTGACTGTAAATTTTCCGATTGGCCACTTACTAGCAGCCGTCGAAATGTGTTCTATGTCGCAAATCACATAATTGTGGCTTGTATTTAGATCATGTGATTATGTTATGCGTAGAGACGTCATTCTTCCTCGTGTGTCACTGGAGATTCATTTGTATGCACTATCCATAACTATTAGCATTGTAAATCTACGTTACTGTAAGCGTTTAATACATTTTATGCGGAGTGGAAGTGAAGAGCTGTAATCTATTAATCGGGTAGCCGAGTTCGAATTCCAGCTGAATTCATTGCATTCACTTACGCGCAAATACCCTTGGGAAAGATATTAATCCGTCTCTTCCCTCCAATTATGGGTTAAATAACAGGACAGATTGGGTTCTATAGCCTTGGTCGGCAACCAGTCTACCGGAGAAAGCAATGGTAACCTACTACGGGATAATCTTCTGCCCAGTAAGTCATGTCTCTTTCGAGACATGATCGCCCAAGCGTGTATTACGTATGGCACTTAACTGACTGAATGTACCAAGAGCAGCAGGTTCAGTTAGATCAAAGGAAGAAAACAGCCTGTGAAATGAGATTTAATGGGAATATCTCTGTCTAAACATTATAGAAATTAACATTTTTGTAAGATTTTTTATGAATCATTATAAAGAGTTACATTCCTTAGTGCAACCAGCTAAGACCTGCCATGCCATATCCATAGCGTCAAAACATCTTCATTCAGTTCGACTCATCCCGTGTCTTCCTCAGACATTTGATTTTGCAAAAAAGACTCCCGAGATAAGGTTTCCTTAATATTAATCTTCTTCTTCTTCTCTATGTACTTTGTACTTACAACAAGTAGGCGATTATGGCTTTCCACGTCCCCCTATCCCTGGTGGCTCTTAGCACGCTTTCTCCTGTTACACCACGCAACCCCTGTTCTACAATCCACTTGCTCAGGCCATTACTCGCTGTTTTCCTTTTTCTCCTTCCCTCTATCTGGCCTGTTAGTATCAGCTTCTCCAAGCCCACATTCCTGTCCCAGGAACTTTATCTGTCTCTTACTGATGCTAAGTATTAATTTCCTTTTCGTTTCTATCCTTTCCAAAAACTCACCGTTGTTCACATGCTCGATCCATCATATTCGCTGCATCCATCTGTAGAACCAGATTTCAGTTGCTTCAATTTTTTCTTTCACCTTTGATGATATTCTCCAGCATTCACTGCCATATTGAAGAACTGACATCACACAGCCATCCAACTCTCTTTTCTTTGTTTCTAGCAAAAATTTCCTGTCTCTTAATGTTCTATTCGGATTCTGAAATACGTCCTTCACCATGCAAGTTCGCCTTCGGATGTCTGTGTCGCACTTTCCGTCTTCTGATAGAACACTTCTCTGGTATTTATATTTTCGTACATGCTTGATTTTAATTTTCCCCGTCTACCTCTTTAAATCCAGAGTCAACCGATATTTATCCTAAGTATCCAAATAGTATGCACTTACTGTTTTTGAACACATTACAAAAATTTCATCTGGTAGTCTTCTAGAATTGAATGTTCTTGGATATTATAGTCAGTCAGTTTAGTGCCATACGTGATACACGCTTGGGCGATCATGTCTCGAGGGAGCATGACTGATAGGGCAGAAGATTATCCGGCAGTATGTTGCCATTGCTTTCTGTGGTAGATTGGTTGCCGACCAAGGCTACAGAACCCAATCTCTCCTATTATTTAACCCATAACTGGAGGGAAGAGACGGATTAATACCTTTCCCAAGGGTATTTGTGCGCAAGTGAATGCAAGTAATTCAACTGGAATTCGAACATGGCTCCTCAAACGACAAATCGGGGAGCCGAGTTCGAATTCCAGTGAAATTCCTTGCGTTCACCTACTATAATGCCCTTGCATTGGATATTATAGTAGGTGAGCTAAACTTAAAAAATGTATATTCTCTAAAAATTCGAATTAATTTCAATAATGTTAGCTTCCATATTTGTCTATGCTTCTAAGATGAGGTAATATTACAATTATTTACATTGTATGGACTATTGTTCTCAACTTTAATGATATGTTTACAACGTTTCGGTCTTTGTACGCTCTGACCTTCTTCAGGTGCTAGGAATTTCGAACCAAAACTTTAATTTCGATCACTAGGGTATATCATTCACATTCCATGTGCGATGCTATTTCTGGTAGCCAGGTAGTTATCTCCTTTTATCTTAACACTAAGTTCTTTGTTCACCACTGCTGGAGCATGGTATTGATCTCACAACACTTTGGGTCAAGTCATTGAAACTAACCAAAATCTACATCCAATGGGCTATGTGTCTTGAGAACACATGCTCTGGCATCTAGCATTTGAAGAAAGCTAGATAGTACAACGACTGAAACGTTGTAAACATTGCGATAAAAATGAGGAGAATAGTAAAAATAATGTAAATGATGTTAACTTCCTGTTTAACAAAACTTATCAGGTATTATTTCAAACAAACATCACGCAGATAATTTTTTCGCGCCAAATAACAGAGTATCCAGAGATAATAACTCTTATATACAGATAATGACTCTTATATATGATTATTTAATTTTAATTAGATATTTGATTGACAGATGTATAAAATGCATTGTTACCATGTGACATAGAAAAGTACTATTAAAATGGCTTCCTCGCGTAGATAGATTTTTAGAAAGGTAGACACAATAAACCATCTCAGTGAATTTAGTTTTGAACCTTAAAAACTGCATTGCTTTTATTAAATGTTCATGGTGAAAATTACACTAACTAAATGCACTGCATTTTATACAACTAAATATAACACAATGAAAATATTTCGGAATCGTGGTATTATCGATAATAATATGCTCTGCTGTTCGAAATAAATTCTTTTTTAATATTTACTGCGACAAAAATTAAATATATATTCTAGGGCAACTGATAGATCTCAGAGATATAATTTCCTAGAATTGTTGCAAAGAAAATGCAGAGATGTAAAAACATTGTAAAATTTATGAGAAGCTTTCTGGATTCTTTAATTTAATTGTTGTGCTTTTAATCGTTAATTTTTTTTCAGCTCGAAAACGTTCAAAATTTTCTTGTGCTTTGTTTTGGTACTAGAACCAGAGGATCATTCTTCAATGGCTTACCAATCCAGTCAGAATTAATATGGATGTCACTCGTGGAATTACTATGTAACACCGAAAATTAGTAATTCTAATAATTTCTGCGGGATATTTTCTTGTCTCAAACTAAATTTGATTCATCACCACACTGTATGCGACGTCATTTAGAACATAGTTCGTTCAATGACATTCTATTTGCCAATTGAATAACATCACAGAAGAATACCTGTTCATGCGTGTACAAAAACGGACATTAATTACTTTCCATACTATATAAATTATGTATAAACGGTTCTAGGGATATTAAATATAAATAGTATCCGGTTTTCCCTCCTTCAAAAAATAAACAAATTGAAAAAATTACAACCCAAAATTTGATCCAATTAAAATATCATGACCTTATATGTTCCGGTAAAACTTTATTTTTCTGAATATGGGCGTAGAGTAATGTTTTTTGATGCAGTAACGGATGTGTGTGGCTGTGAATGCTGGACAATATAATCGAAAATGAGGACAAAACTGGAAGCGGCCGAAATGTGGTTCTACAGAAGGATGCTACGGATATCGTGGGCTGATACAAGCAACGACGAGGTGTTAGAAAGAATGGCAACAAAAAGGAAATTGATGCTGAGCATCAGGAAGAGACAACTGAAGTTCATGGGACATGCAATGAGGAAGGAGAGCCTGGAGAACCTGATACTGACTGGACAGATAGAAGGAAGGAGAGGCAGAGGAAGGCAGCGGATAACATATTTGCAGGGTCTGATCAGGTGGATGACAGAACGGGGGTTGCCAGGAGCAACAGGAGCAAACATACTAAGAGCCACAAGGGATAGGGAGACGTGGAGAGCCATGATCGCCTACGTCCTGCAGGGACAGGGCACATAGAAGAAGAAGGATGTTTCTTTTCCCCGGAGTTGTACAACTTGTACAGCAAGAATATTTTGAGTACCATAGAAGTTATGCCTGGATTTGAAATCGGAAGCCAGAATTGAAACAACCTAAGGTACGCAAATGATAGAGTGCTGATAGCAGACACAGAAAGGAAACTACAACATCTCCTACAGAAGGAAGTTAAAGAGGGCAAAAAGAAAGGATTACAAATAAACTGCAAGAAAACCGAATGCATGGTCATCAGAAAAAAGGGTAGCCGAATATGCCAAATACAGGTCGGGGATACTAGAATCAAGCAAGTACAAAAATTTAAATACTTGGAAAGTGTTATAACAGAAGACGGAAAGTGCGACACAAAGATCCGAAGGCGAATTGGCATGGCGAAGGAAGCATTCCAGAAGTTTAGTAAAATATTAAGAAACAGGACCATTACGCTAGTAACAAAGAAGAGAGTACTGGATTGCTATGTGTTCTCAGTTCTTCTATATGGCAGTAAATGTTGGACAATATCATCAAAGATGAAGGAAACACTGGAAGCAACTGAAATTTGGTTCTACAGAAGGATGCTGCGAATATCATGCATCGAGCATTTGAGCCATTATGAGGTCTTAGCAAGGATGGAAACAAAAAGGAAAATAATACTGATCATCAGGAAGAAACAGCTGAAGTTCCTGGGACATGCAATGAGGTAGGATGGCTTGTAGAACCTGATACTAACAGGCCAGAGAGAGGGTAAAAGAGACACGGGAAAGCAGTGGATAGCACATTTGAAGGACCTAATCAGGTGTTTCATGGAAAGAAGGTTGCATGGTGTAAAAGAAGAAGATCTGCTAAAACCCACCAGGAATAGGGAGACGTGGAAAGCGATGATCTGAAGGGACAGGTAACATAGAAGTTGAATCGAAAATACCAAGGTAATTATTTTCTATTTCTTGCAAATAACTTTGTGAAGTGTATGGATCCATCTCTTTTTCCCCCACTTATGTATCAAATAGCCGAGAATTCATGGATATCTCTAGTTAGTTGGCAACCATTCTTTGAAACCCTACTTGCTATAAAACCATACCAGCAACACATTTTAGCTACGAAAACCATAGTAACTTGATGCGACTGTGGCACAATTACGAGGAGAAAGTGTTTTCTATTTTATATTCAGTACTCGTGTTTAGGTACTAACACTCAAATCAATAAAGGTCATACCTGCTTAAAATAATATATACAGCTATACTTCAACATACGTCAGTAATTTGTTTCAGGTGAGGCGATTTAGGTTGATTTTACTAGTCTCCGAATTTACTTGTCACTAGGCTAAACCACAAATAACCATTTCTAGTTTTGTATTTTATATATGAATGCATTTTTATAAATGTTTATAAATATTGTCAATAGGAAACTATTTTACGTTTACAAACAAATAATTTTTCAATTTTTAATATAGTACAGAAAACAGTAATCTAAATTTACGGATAGATGTGCGTACATACTTGTAAATTTTTTTAAAAATTGGTGATCTTCAGAACACATCACCGCTTCTTTATTTGTAAATGTAATTTGCTCAGGGACCTTATAAAATAAAATGATTTTGTAAGGCTAAATAACAAACAGAGTTATTGAAATTATTTTACGATAGTAGAAAATTAACTATTTTCTGTTAAATTTACCAGTATTTAAAACAATTAGTTTATTTACATCTCAAACGTAGATGGCTTTGAATCATAAACAGAAACATGATTTTATGTGCTTTTAACGCTTTGCTAGTGATATTGCGTCTTGTGGCAAACAGACGTAAAGTCGTATAAAATGATTTAAACTTGATAATCGATAACGACCTAAGTCGAAACAACGTAATCCGAGGTATCTGTACTTACTCTTGGAGGTATGAGCCAAAAGAATTGAGTTAGAAGAAAAATTAACCGCTTACTCTACACAGAAAGCACTTTAATTATGGCAGCTAAAGAAAACTGTATATCATTTTAGAAAAGTTCGTATATATAGGCAGAATATATACAGTCTTCTCTTTCAAGTCTCTAAATAATCCAAAACTGTCTACGTGGCCTTGAATGTCATGAATTGTTTGCCAACTAACCAACTTTTTCTCAAAGACGAAACATGCCAAGCCTCTGCTAATCTATTTTTAATGGAAAATATTCAAGTAAATTACATTTCTTAATTCCACCGTTAACAATCATCACAGTTCCGACACATCAGGCCACACACTTTCTCATTCAATTAGTGAGATGTAATTTCAAATTAAGCAGCTTCTTCCTTCGAACCGTGGCTTTGTGAAACCGATTCTCAAGAGAAACACTTACGAAGACTATCTGTTCAAGAAACAGTAATATTCCCCACATATCCTCATAAATCGCACTTATTAATCTGTAAAAACTTTAACTAGAGTTGCTCCTTGTACAGATGAAAAATACTGCTACAAAAAAGCGGTATATGTATTAATTAGTGATAGGGACAGCACAATATACACCTTTCAATTTAGAGGCCTCTAAACAATGTAATTACAGAAAGCAAATTTTGTAGTAAATATTATCACAGGCGATCGAAATATACGGCACACATTTATTAATTCTTTTATAGAATATCGATCTCTTGAGGGATATTTAAAGGCAAAACAGTTTGAGTTGTTAGAATCACTCAATTTTGGAGAGTGAATAGTACATTAACAGTTTCTTTGAGATATTTATTTAAACCTATGTGGAGGAAGAAGAAAGGGGTCCATAACTTTTGCAAGATTTTATGAACATTAATGAGTATAACCAATATCTATTACACCACCTGCACACCCATATGTCAAGGAAATCATGAAAATCACTCATAAGAGCACTGAGCTGTTATGTTATACAAATCTTCCTATGTGAAAAAGAATGATGGATAATTTACTCACTGCTGAAAAATATTGGTTTGGTTAATTCGTTTTTATGATCTGTCAACATTTGCAGGATATTAAAATCAGAAAATATCATCAGATTGTAAAATTTTTTGAGGTAATATTGGTTTATTGATACAAGACTTACTCATTAACCTCTGATGTTCATCCTTCGCAGGCGTTCTGCTGAGGAGAGCGACTAGTCACCCATAAGTAAGAACAGGATCTGTCAAAAAAAATTCAGCTCAGGATAGAAATGATGGCAAACTGGCAACAGCAAGTCGGCGGACCATGCGGAGGAAAAACCCATAGCTGATGGAGAAAAGGTTAATACCTTTCTGAAAGATGTTTTCTGCGTAACTGAATAGAACGAACATAACGGGCATTGAACCTCGGCTCTTCGATTAAGATTTTTACCCATTATCCATTACATTACTTTGTATTTCTAAGCGTCACTCATCTAGAGACTGACCAGGTTCAACGTTGCTTAGCTCCGCTGTTCGTATGGAAACCGCTGTTTCAACGTGGTGTGCCTGTAAGACCTATCCAAAGAAGTGATAAGGTGACAGAGATGTAATTCTGTAAACGTACGCTGAGAATAACATAGACGGAACATTTGAGCGACGAGGAAGTTTTAAGAAACATGGGAATAGAAAAGAGACTTCCGCTTCAAATCTTGTATTATCCGGAAACCATGACAAGGAAGGTGTGCAGGGAGACTGGACCATCATTGAATGCAATGCACTAAACAAGCTTGTGCAAATGGATAGCAAAGCAGGCCGGGGACAAAATGTAAAGGGTATATAGTGGTTCGGGCTACGAAGTGTGAAATGTTGTGGTGGACCACAATTGCTCGTCTACTGTAATTAAACAAGGAAGGAGAGCATTCACGATGCACTATGACTATGAAAATCTAGGCTAAAAATATCAAATTTTAACCAGACATATATATTTACACACACACATACACACACACACACACACACACACACACATATATATATATATATATGTATATATATAAAATAATCATAAAATTCATTTTATTATTTCTGTAGTCCTGTATTTTAAAATGTTTTGAACACAGACTATAAATATTTACATTCATATCGAAAAAAAAAAAATGAACACTATTGAAAACACTTTTAAGCGTAAGTTTACTAATTTTTTTCGCCATAAATCTTTTTTTTAACAGACCGCTTATTGAGTACGGATATATCAACTGAGCGGACTGTTTATTCCTAAGGTAGAAGAATTAAAGGTTAAAACATTTTAGTTGCAAATATTCGTCGCAAATGGTGATAGATGCAAAACGATAATATCAAATCTTAGTAAACTAAATAGCCAACAAATACGAGGCACCAAGTGAGGATCAGTTTTGCAATAAATAAACCACGTTACCAACTAGTTGAACACTATTTTGATTTAAAGAATTGATGGAGTCCTGACGTTTAAAGAAAGACGTATCTCAAGTCAGTCGACCAATTATCGGATAGTGTTAATATTATTACACACGTTGCTAAGCAAGTACAAAAATTTAAATACCTGGAGTGTGTTTTAACACTGTACAGAAAATGTGATACTGATATCCGAAACATAAAGAAAGGTGCAGATGTATTTTATTCAAAGAAAAACATTCTCAATTGTAATAGATAAGATAGGAATAAACCAATGCTTTTCGTTTATCTAAATAAACTGTTTTTTCATTCACAATAATCAATTGGATTCATTGTGAACACATTTTATTTTTGTGTATACGTAAGAATAGAAAACGGACTAAAGCAAGGATGTGTTTTCTCGCCGAATATACTTGAATAATAACGTTGGATAATTTTCAAAGGACTAGAAGACTTACAATATTTATCATCTGCGGAGCTAACTGTAACAACATAGGTTTTCTGAAAAACATAATGTGTGGAATTACAGATACAGAAAAAGTCCATTAGACAAGGTAGTTGAGGAAAGCAATAAAAAGCACTAACCATAAAGTGTAAAAAAAACAAAAACAAAATAATCCAGGTTGTAAGCAAAAGGGTCAAAACAACCTTACATCTCAGGGAAGTCGAAATTAATTTTTAATAAAATATGATTCTCAGAAATTGCATAAAGTATAATGTATAAAAGTAAATGTTTACAGAAATAAAAAAAGAGTACAGGACTGATATGCAACAGTTTATTTCATCTATGTTAGACAATTTCCACTCGTGCGGGTTGCGAGCATTCATCGCTGTCTCAGGTAAGCAATATATTTAAGTAAGTAAGACGTACTCAGCATAACAAATTCAAAGAGGGTAGTTAAATATGTGTCATGGCAAATAAGGTTTCGTTATACTTGATAAAAAAATATGCAAATTTTATAAAAAAATGACAGACTGTGTGATGAGTTTAAGGTTTTTATATTATTTTTATGTGATCTTTTTTATTCACTACAAAAATTATATAAAAATTGTCCGGATGTTTTATTTATTTAAAAGATTTCAACTTTACTTTTAACCAATATCAAGGATTGAGTTGATTTTAATTTTAACAGAATATATGGATTGTTTATATATGTGCCGAGAGTTATGGAAAAAATTTATTTTTCAAACACAGTTAGCAAATTTTGGCCGTGTTATAGTTGATATTGAGTGTTTGCTTCTTTACTATTTATAATGCTTCTACTATTTTAGCTTTGTTTTACATGTGTATACTGTTTGTACAATTTGTTTTATTGACGAGGGTGTTACGGATAGAGTTTGGTACGAAATCATGTGTATTTAAATGAGACCTATTAAAGGTATGGTCTGACAAATGTAATGTAAGTTTTCTTGTTTAAAGTGGTGTAGTTTATACAATGTAATTATTTACGAATTTGGATTCGTCAAGAACACCGTTCTTTAAAGGAAATTTAAATTCATAATTTTGGATGTGCGTTATGGTATATTGAATATCGCGTCGGAACGAGTAAGCGGAGAGGTGAATTCGAATTCTAGTTGCAGTCACTTACGTGCAAATACCTTTAGGAAAGGTATTAATCTGTTTATTTTCTTTCAAGCTATGGGATATATAGCAGAGCAGACTGTGTTCTTTAGCCTTGATTGATAACAGGTATATCGAAGAAAGTAATGGCAACCTACTGCGGGAAAAATTTTACCTCAAGTCACTCATGTTTCTTTAAATGCATGATGGCCCAAGAATGTATCATGTAAGCTCTTAAATAATATTGGCTCTCTGTAATTTAGATCTAGCCGGTGAATTATGAATGATCTCGACAAATTATTATAATTATTATTATTGTCAAAATATTAATTCACACACAAACACAGATCTCGATTTGCCTGAAGAGAGCCAACTTTAGACTCGAAACACCTGTAGCAACACAAGTATCATTATGGACACTCAAAATACCATACAAAAAGCAAGTTATCATTATAATAATAGCAACAATAAGTCTACATTTATATATATATATAACTATAAATTTATCTTTGAACATGTCTCGAAAAACTCACCGAGTATAAACGCGGAGGGTAAAAATGGAAACAAAAAAAAGAAACAAACTAAGCACTTGAGCATTAGTCAAAGTATTAGTCGAAAGAAAAAAAACCCAAGACGAGGAACCTAACATTTTGCCATGTTGCCAACTTGCCCTGAAGTTTCATTTGGTGAAACCTTGGTAGGTCCGTTGGCTCTAAGTTATCTTCTTACTTATTATATATATACATATATATATATATACCAACAAATACACAGAAATAGACAACACAATCCTACCAAAAATAAAAGACACATGCTCAAAAGAAACATAACAAATCTTATCAGACTTATGGGAATCCAAATGTAAAGAAGAAGAAGAAGAAAAATTTCGGAAAAACTTTGAGAAGAAAATAAAATAGATAAAAGCACTACCAAATCAGGAAGAGTCGGACAAAAAAACAAGACACACCAAACAGGTCGTTATTAAGAAAAAAACTCTGGACAAAACATATACTCAGGAAACCAATATGAGAAACAAAATAGATGTGAACATTTCAGACCACATCATTATAACACACAATCAAATCCAAACATCCGGTACACTCATAATATCACACCGAATCATATAATAACAAACCCACACAACAAACAATTATTTCGTAACAATAATTATAATGTTCACATAGCTACCTACCCACCTATACCAGGCCAAACATCAGCGAACAAAAGAAAAGGGCAACTATCCCATAACACAAACAGACAAAACAACAAAACATTCCCCAAAACACAGAACATACAACACCACAACTACTACTACAAACCCCTGTACAGAAACATATACTCAGGAAATCAATACGAGAAACAAAATAGAAGTGAACATTTCAGATCCCATCATCATTTTGGCACACGGGGACATCCAAACATCAGGTACATTGGCAGAATCACACCGAACTACATTATAACAAACCCACACACGAACAATTATTTCATGACAACAATTATAATATTCACATACCTACACATTCAATTATACCAGGCCAAACATCAGCGAACACACGTAAAGGGCAACTATCCCATAACACAAACAGACAATACTACAGAACATTCCCCAAAACACAGAATGTACAACACCACAACTGCTACTACAGATCCCTGTATGGAAATGTGCTCAACCACCAAGGACCGCCCAGACTACAAGCATCACATTCTTTAACCTAAACTCCTAAATATTGCCCTAACAGAAACAACAATTCAAATGAAATAAACATATTCTTTGAAAAAATCTGGGATAAAGATTTTCAAAACAAACACAAAAACCATAGCAATCTCCCATACAAGCAATGACTAGCACTAGAAAACACCTGTAAGAACAATGATATAATAATAAAGGAAGCAGACAAAGGCAGTGCTGTAGTCAAAACTTATTACAAAACAAATATTCAAGATATGCTAGGAGACGAAAATACCTATGAAAAAAAAATCAACCAAAATATAGATGAAAAAATCATATCGAAAATAAAAGAATCTCTGCTTTACACACAGTAGAATATTAACGAAAAAAGAAAAAAGATTTTCTTACATAGTTTACTTTAAAAACCAGTAATTTTTACGCATGCAGACACGTGCACGAACGCATGCGCACGCGCATACATGCACACCGATCGGGTTTATGAAATTTTCTAAACGCGTTTGCCGTTATTAACGCGCACGTGTAAGAAGAAAAAAAAGAAAAAACGTTACAGTCAACTTCACTATATAAACAAGTATTTGGCCATCAGAATCAGAAGGAACCCGATAGGTAAAACCACAAATTTGTTCGCCTGAAGAGAGTCAATCTTAGATTGAAACACGTGTAGCGTCACAAATATCATTTTGCTTGTATAATATTTTTAAACAACAATAAATATACACTTTAAATAAAACGTTCACGGCCCCTCATACTTCTAATATATTATGATAATTATGGACGTTGATTTCGACGTATGAGCGTCTAACTCACGCTACCACACAAAGAAATGTTTAAAGTAGTGAAGGCTTGTGTAGCACCATCCACACTTTTTGGAACAGTTGATAACAAACAATCGGTACAGAAGTCTGCCACAGATCGCATGAACAACAGACTTCAGTTATTTAACCCATAACTGGAAGGAAGAGACGATTAATAACTTTCCCAAGGGAAACCAGTGCGTAAGTAAATGCAAAGTGCTCGACTGGAATTGAAACTCGGCTCACCGATTTCCCCTCCGAGCCGACATCCACTGCACCACAACGCACATCCGTCAATAACGCTTACAGCACCTGGTATTCCCAAGCGGTCACCCATCTAAGTACTGACCAGGCTCAACGTTGCTTAACTCATGCTCATATCACGTTGAATACACCGGTTCTCGCTCGATCACCGAAGTTCTAATATATATATATATATTTTAATCATATCACCCTGTTGTATATCGACAAACAACAAACACGCATATATATAAAAATATAAGTTATATTTTTATTAATGACGATGAACCGTGTAGCATAGGGGACAGAGAATTAAGAGAGCGCGCCTCTAATGGGTTGACGGGAGTGTCGTCGTATCTGTTGTGTCTCTCTTCACCGGCCGATCTCTGTCGCTCCTCTCTACTGCTACTCTACTGGCGAATCCGTGTGACGAGGTCTTTATATAATCTTCCAGAACCGGGACTTTTTCTTCCGGTTTTGCCTCGCCCACGCACGCCCACGTAATTCTCAGAGACACCTGTTCTGTTTGCCTCTGTAGCCATTTCCGCTACTGCCGGAAATAAGGTCAAACAAACATCCGTTCCTTTCAACGACCGGAAACACCCCCGCTTGCATCAGCCTTCCTCGGGTGGGGCCAGATTGTTATATTACAACCCCAAGCAAGGCGGTAACGCCACTGATGCGCAGGGGGCTACGTAAGGGTAAAAAGAATGGAAAAGAGAAAGCCGGAAAGCACATCCTAAACAGGAAACAAGGGATGAGCCTCTTCACCTGTTCAATAGATGTGGGTGGAGTGTGAACCGGGCGATAGTTTAGTCTATCTACTCCAACTGAAAAAAAATTAAAAAAAATAAAAAAGGAAAAGAGTGAAAAGATTGGAAAAGAGAAAACCTGAAACCGCATCCTAAACAGGAAACAAGGGATGAGCCTCCTCACCTGTTCAATAGATGTGGGTGGAGTGTGAACCAGGCGATAGTTTAGTCTATCTACTCCAATTGAAAAAAATAAAAATAAAAAAAATAAAAAAAGGAAAAGAGTGAAAAGATTGGAAAAGAGAAAACCAGAAACCGCATCCTAAACAGGAAAGAAGGGATGAGCCTCTTCACCTGTTCAATAGATGTGGGTGGAGTGTGAACCGGGCGATAGTTTAGTCTATCTACTCCAATTGAAAATATATATATATATATATATATATATATATATATATATATATATATCAGAGGCAGGATGGCCGACTGGCGCCAATTCGGTCGGATTTCAATCCTGGGTTAGAAGAAATCGGATATCTAACCGTACTGATTAGCAGTGATACAGCAAAACAGATCTGTCTGCGGATGACTATATATATATATATGTATATAAAGTTGTTATCACAAGTATATGTATACGCCCATATGTATATGTACAAACTTATATGTAGACATACCTGCATATATATATATACGGTGCGATATTTTCGTTCAAATGGCGTAAAAATGAAAATAACATTGATATCTCATCCTAACAGGTATATTTACCACAATTGCACAAATATATCTTAAAATACTAAAGTGTAAATTTATTCAGTAAAATCAATTATGGCGTCGACCATAATTTTTGACAGCATTTTTTTAAAGTTTGTGAATGCTGCTATAATCCTTGGCTTTAGTCCGCCTTTGAAGTCACAAGATGCGCCTTGTGGTACATTGAATAACGTTGGTTTCTCGTTCAACTGGGTACACACAATAATAATGAAGAGGTTGCCGTCTAGAGATTTAGGTGGTTAGATGTAAAGTGTTATGTGCTCGCAGAAATTGTCTGACAGGCATGACTTGATTCTTCTGCTTGTAAAGCATGGTGCAAAGAACTGTTCGCAGATTTAGAGTCTTTCAGCAGTCACACTCTTGACCCAGGGTAAAACTCAAGGCATTTGGTATAGGTATCCGTTCTCGGGTTTTTTTTTCTTATCAGAACGATACGTATTAGTTTTCAGGGTTGTGGTACCTTCGTATTCCCCATTGAACTCATTCTTCTCTTTTTAGAATTCGATGCACTTTCTTCAGACTGACAAACAAACATACTGAAATGTTTCACTGAAGATACGGAGGAGGGAATTCCATCAAGGGGGGGGGCTCTTTTTCCCAACTAAATCTACTGTAATGTTCAGTCGACAAAATTGAAAACAAACAACGAGCATGCGCAAAATTTAAAAAAATTAAAATGCTGACAATTTACCCACCGCTAAAACAGCAACAATTTACCCATTGCACCTTATATATATATATATGTATAAGAACAGTCGAAGATTGAATACCTACTAAACAGTGCATAAATCTTTACAACACTTATCCTTGGTGTATCATGCGCAAAATTTTTAAAAAAAATTAAAATGTCGACAATTTACCCATCGCATCTTATATATATATATATATATATATATATATATATATATATGTGTGTATGTGTGTGTGTGTTTGTGTGTGTGTGTGTGTGTGTTTGTGTGTGTGTGTGTGTGTGTGTATAAGAACTGTGGAACATTGAATACCTACTAAACAGTGCATAAATCTTTACAACAGCTACCCTTGGTGCATCACATTACCTATTCCTTGTATAAAAGTTTACATAGACTAATTAGAGTGGAAGAGACGAAAAAAAGATAGGGTTCCATACAAATGCTACTCTTTATTCCCCCCTCTAAAATTTAATTACGCCGATTTAAAGAACAGGCGGGTCAACAAGGCTGGCCTTTTCATTAAGTCCCAGACAAAGTTGGGGAGAAAAAAGAGCAAATAAATAAATACAGACAGATCTGAGATGATTTACCAAGATGTAACAACAAAGTCAGCATCACTTTACGCTGCTCACGAAATCTGTCACGACATGCGTGTAGAATGTGATCGACAATTTGTTTAAAGTGTTTCTTTTCTGAAAAAAATAGAAAATAAAACAGCATACACATATATAAAGAGGTTTTGGCACTAAAAATTCTGAAAGTAATTACATTAATATATATATATATATATATATACGAGTGTGTTTCTGTGTCACTTAAAAATGTACATTGCCTTTGTGGCTACTGTAGCAACGGTAATTGACCAACTATTTCTCAATTTAATTCTAATATTTTGAGAGTTTGAGTTTTGTTTAACGGCATATCAACCTCTGTGGGTTATTTAATGGCAAAAAATGGAGTTTTAAGTTGTTCTTTTTTTTCTTTTTAATGTTCGGATTTAGTGGGAAAGTTAATTTAGTCAGGTTTAGATTAATTTTTTTATTTTAGAAAACTGAAAATGTCTTCTAGTTTTGTATAAAAATGTATTACTGGTAATTTTTTTCCTTCAAAAATGTATATTTTTCGATAAAAGTTTATTTTTTGTATATATTTCTATAAAAGTCTTTATTCTTTCATAGTGTTTTGACCCCTCTTTATGGGTTAACTAAGTACATAGCTGGGGCCCTAACAGGTGCTACCACTCCGGGTCAGGGTGGACCTTGAAACAACAGCAATTAAGAGGTGGTTCTATACTCCTCACAACCTCCTAATGAGAGTGATAGTACCTACCCTAAATTCATCATCAATAAAATGCGGAAAGTGTATAGGGGCTGTTTATCTATTCTTTTTCTGTTAGTTGTGGGTGTCCGTTCTAGTGAAGGGTAGTTATATACTGTTGCAGGTTAACGGAATTTAGCCTTGATGTAGATAGCCCACTATAAGTCATAAAATGATTACAAATCAAGAAAGGCAATTTGAGTAGAAAAATAACATTTTATATATAAACATATCAATTAATGTTTTTGCAATTGAAGTATTATTTAAAGCATAGGTCCAACGGAGGTTAAAATGTTCATGGCAATAAAATGCTGAAAGAGAATTAATGCTTAGGAATTTGGGAGCGTGTAAGTAAGGAATATCTTTGATGTATTCGCTCCTTAGGTCAGTAAGTAGTTTTTGAGGCAGGGAAGAACGTAAGGAGAGGTAGCCGCTTGACTTAGGTCAAGGGGATATTGATTACACCTCTCTCTCCTCGAGTCGGTCTGCCGGGCGATGCTTTCTGTATCCGCTTTTTATATCTTCATTTTGGATCACGGCAGATCACTTGGGATTTCACACTTGTATTTGATTCTGGGCTTCCCATTGGCTGATAAATAAAATTCACGTAGGCTCGCGAACTGGAAATTTAATATTTAATTAATTTTTAGTTTTCAACCGGAACATCTGCGCGGAGCTGGCGGCGCACAGACGACTTTTGGTCATTTGCTTTTTAGTCGTGGAAGCGCTAACATCCGGTCCATTGCTTTTGCTCGGTATCACCAGAAGTGGAATCAATAAAATTAAAACAGCTTGAATACATTGGAATATAGATCATTTATAACAAATTTTGTATAGGAGATGAGAAAAGTGAGAACACAGCAGATGTTGCACCTGTGGAATTTTGTCCAACACAAAACCAAAAATATGAACCTAAATACTTGAATAACATTCTAAAATAACTTCGTCTGACCTAGACTTTCAAATAGATACCATATTTGTTGTTTAACTCATTCACAAATGTATACAGTAACGTACGTATGCAACCATTTTGCCAGCTGAATGATTAGAAATGTCTTCAAACAAAGAAAGCCTTAAAAACCCCAAAGAGGGTAATATTTAATCAGGCCCTATAGCTTGGTTATACAAAATCACTAAGGGCTTAATAAATGACAGGAAGCAATGAACACTTGCTATAAAAATAGGCAGTAAATTTAGTTAGAAAGGAAAATAATGATGTAATCAAGTTATTTTATTTCACAACTTTAAATAAAGGATTTTAAAGCAAACTCGTATCAATATTAGAAAGGCCGATAATTTTTAAAGGATTTGAAAAATGTATTTTCCTGAAAAATCTCTTTTCAGCAATTGCTATTTAATTTTAACTGATTGTAACTGTAAGTATTCATTTTCGTTTTTTTTTCTTTTTGTTTTTATTATATTATCACTTTATGCCGAAATTTAATTTTCTTGTTAGATTTGAAAATTAATTTGTTACTTTTATATATTGCTGGAAATTTTATTATTTTGTTTACTATTTTGTTACTATTGAAATATAGCGCTTGATATTATTTTGTTTACTATTAAAATATATTGCCTTAAATATTTTGTTAATATTAACATATATCGCTGGATAATTTTTTTTTACTATTAAAATCTATTGCTAGAAATTTCTTTTTAGTAATCAAATCCATTGGTGGAATTTTTTTTTTTTGCTATTAAAATCTATTGCTGGAAATTTCTTTTTACGATTAAAATGTAAGTGGAATTTTTGTTTTTCTTTACTATTAAAATCTATCAGTGTAATTTTTATTTTTCTATCGAAATATTTTGTAGAATATTTATTTTTCTGTTAAAATAGATGGCTGGAATATTTTTATAATTAAATGTTATTGCTATTATTTTTAATAAAAAATATATATTTCATAGTATTTGAACGAATTTTAGGGGTTCACTATTTGCCCTTAGCTGGTATTACCACGCCATGTCATGGTGGACCTGGGAAAATCAGCAATTGAAAGGCGGTTCCAGGCCCCTCAAAACCTCAAATCTACCGATCAGACCTCTTACTATCAGATGTAGCTCAGCGTCATACCCAGAACCGTAAATGTTTTTCAATGAATGCTTATTGTTTCCTTAATAGAAACGTCTAATTTTACTATTACTATTACTGTAATTGGAATTGGAATACAACTTACCGGAAATGGTAGGAACCTGGAAGAGAGGTAAAGGAAGCCTCAATTATACAAGTGAAAGGCAAAGTGGGTATATGGATGGGGATAAAAGCAACCACATACCTAACAGAGTGGGTGAATATTTCTTTTCTCTTCAGGCGAACATCAGTGAGCGGAAAGAGAAGAGTACCTAAACGAGGAATTTAGTAAGAATTTAGGAATTCGGATAATCACAATTACTATCAGAAGCCTTGTCAATGAGTAATGCATTTAATATCTCATTTAATTTTTAACCATGTTATCCTTTGAAATCGAAACCTTCTGAACGATTCAAATAATGATAAAGTTCGATGTTCTTGTTTTTCTACAATGTTTCTTGGAATATTCCATATTTGATTCCAGAGCTGAGAGAATGATTAGCGATAGTCTTCATAGGAGAATTTATGGTATTTTTCATATTGTATAGTATTTTTGGATTGACTTGCCTGAAGCTACAGTTAATGTTACTTGGAATATTCCATATTTGATTCCAGAGCTGAGAGAATGATTAGCGATAGTCTTCATAGGAGAATTTATGGTATTTTTCATATTGTATAGTATTTTGGGATTGACCACTCACTGTGGTCAATTGTAAGATTTGCTGGTTTTCAGCACTAGTTTTTAGTTGATTTGAACCTGCTTTGATAGCACTATTTTCTCAGATAACTCCCGGTAAAATCTGCTATTATCGCTCTCGGCACTCAGATCAGATTTTAAATGTCGAGATGTGAGTGCAAGAAGTCAGTGTTAATAGATGTCTATAACACAAATACGGAATTTAGAATAAGAATATTTGAATTATTTTAGTCACATGTTTTTCGCCCCGTAGCTAAATCTTTCTTGCCTGAAGCTACAGAACTAATCAGCGAACGATAGCTTTCCGAATTTAAACGGAATTATCAATTTCATAGTACTTATTCTGGTAAATATCGCGACATGTACAGGAAGAAATAGTTGTCTATTTTAGGAGTTAGGATAAATTTGTTTGAAAAAGCACGAAACAAGAATCGAATGCTTTTGAGAATTTATAAAGGCATTGTTGCAGTAATTCCCAACCGGCAATATTTTGACAGCACACACACACACACACACACACACACACACACACACACACACACACACACACACACACATATATATATATATATATATGTATGTATATATATATATATATATATATATATATGTGTGTGTATTACATTTGTTTAACGAGTCATTTCGCAACCCAGGTTTCTACCTTTCGATATTTTCAGGTAACATATTATTACTGATTTTAATTACATGACATGAATGACCAAAGCAAAACATTTAGAGTCTACCAAAGACACTTTTAAGACTGGGTGGAATAACCATGAGTCCAAAAAATTTTTTAAATTGTTCAATTTTGGCTAGCCACGTGTGGAAATTGAAATTAAAGTATGAAAAAGACACTTACATAACGTGAAGTCTAATAAAAAAAGGTAAGCCGTACTAACCTAAGTTCTCTACTTGTCGCTCTTGTAATGCACTGCGACTATGTTTGTGTAAATTGTTTTTAATTGTCAAATTTAGGTTTGGTATATTAGGGTTTTGGTTATATGTAGGAATTCTAAGACCGGCTATGTTTGTTTTTCTTTATTTTATTGTTTCCTCTCCCTCCCTTGCTAACTGGACACATGGCTTTGAGGTGTTTCCTCCCACTCCAATGTATTCTGCCCTCATACCACTCTCTGTTACTGCTTACTTAGAGGTAGTTAAACTTTCCAGAACTGAATAGAGAAAACAAAATGAAGATAATTTTTGAAATTTTCTTAACTTTTTTCTGTCAGTCAGCCTGCAACTGGTAAGTTTTAGCCAGTGTGGTCTAATTTTTTGAATTTATTTTTTAATTTTTTTCTTCCTTTTGGTTCTTATATTTTTTGTCTAATTTTTGTTCCTGTTTTGTTACTAACCTAAGTTCTCTACTTGTCGCTCTTGTAATGCACTGCGACTATGTTTGCGTAAATTGTTTTTAATTATCAAATTTAGGTTTGACTTTTACTAAGTTAAAACTTAGTTAACTTCAGTCACACATTTATTCTTTTTTTAATTGGAGTAGATAGTACCTTCTATCGCCCGGTCTCACACTCCACCCCCTTCTTTTGGACAGGAGTAGGGGTGATCGCCTTGTTTCTTGTTTAGGAAGGGGTTCCCGGTTGAGCTCTCTCTTTTTCGGTCTTTGTGTCGGTTCAGCTGGAAGCTTTTTGCAGTTGGTGAGTATGGTGGCAATGTCTTTTCGTTCTGAGGGTACCGGGTTGGCAGTTTCCTGGTTGCTGCTTCCGACTGATAGTTAGGAGCCCGAACTCTTGCGTAGCGTCTTGAGAGGCTGCTCTGATCAACAGTTGAATAATATCGGGGTTCCTGTAGTGCCATTTCGCGCATGGACGGGCGTCTCTGCATGAATTTCCGATGGGCAACCCCGAGGCCACATTATGCTGCAGGCGGCGACATTCACCATCCTTCACCTGCTGCAATTAACGACCATCTAACCCTACTCTAGACCTCTCTCTATCCACAACTATAACCAGCATGAAATTAAACAAACAAAATAGCAAGCCTAAACCAGCTAGTCGTAAATCGTCCAAACCTATCTGCGTTACGTTCACAAATATACGAGGTATTCGCAGTAACTTTAATAGTGTAGAATCTTTCCTTCTAACTAACTCACCCGATATCTTAGCTATGTGTGAGACTAACCTTGACCCTTCTATCCCCTCTTCAGAGCTGTTCGTTCCTGGGTACCTTCCTCTCTTCAGGAAGGACTCCAATGTCCATATGCATGGGCTTGGTGTATATGTCAGCGAACAACTCCCCCTAGCCAGGGTCACATCTCTTGAATCCCTTGATCATTCGTTCATGTGCTTCCGTCTCTCACTACTAAGCTCGGTTAGCTATCTCTTCTTCCTCTACAGCTCCCCCTCCTCCTCTCACTGTAAGGTACTTGATAGCATCTCTACTAATATCGACAGGGCCATTTCTTCTCACCCATCTGCCCATATATTTGTGTTTGGCAATTTTAACGCCCACCACACCAAGTGGCTTGAAAACTCAGCCACCGACCTTGCTGGGATCCGCACCATGCACTTTTCAATAGCCCAAGCTCTAACGCAAGTGGTGGACCTTCCCACGCATTTCTCTAAAAACCCTAACAGAAGGGACTCTTTACTCGACCTTTGCTTTACCTCCATCCCATACTCCTGCACTACCAGGCAACTCTGCCCCCTCGGAAACTCTGACCACGCCGTAGTCTCCGTAAACATGTCAATCAGCACTAACTCTACCCAAGAAAACCAGACCAGCAGAATATCATACTGCTACCAAAGAGCCGACTGGGACTCGTTCAGGGACTTCCACTGCGACGTCCCCTGGAACAACGTCTTCCATCTTCCTGTCGAAAACTGTGCCTCCGAAGTCTCCGCTTGGGTTAAGGCTGGCATCGATGCTTTTATCCCGGCCAGGAAATTCCAACTAAAACCAAATTCGTCCCCCTGGTTCTCACCCGCTTGCTCGGCCGCCATTGCCCACCGGAACCATTTCTTCCGGCTCTATCGAAGCTGCTCGTCGAACCAAAACAGGCGCCTTTTCACCTCAGCACGGAACAAGTATAAAAAAGTACTGAACGAAGCCAAGAGGGCGTTTGCTACCAGAATTAGGCAACGCATAGCATCCTCTAAGTTTGGCTCCAAAGATTACTGGCGTCTCTGCAAAAGCGTGCTCAGCAGGAACAAGACTTCAATACCTCCACTAATCAATGAATTTGAAGTTCTCACAAGGCTGAATGCTTTGTCCGTAGATTATCAACCAATTCGACACTGGACTCGTTAGGAATACCTACACCAGACTTCCCACCCAGAACTAAGGTTCAAATAAATAACGTCCACATAACACCCTCGCTGGTCGCCAAGATAATTGCACAACTTGACCCACACAAAGCGAGCGGCGGTGACGGAATCCCAGTCATAGTACTGACGAAATGTGCCCCAGAACTCTCCTCTGTCCTCTCTAAACTCTATAACCTCTGCCTATCTGCTTCCTGCTTTCCTGCCTGTTGGAAGTCCTCCTGCGTATTTCCTATATTTAAGAATTCTGGCGAACCCTCAGACCCCGCCAATTACCGTCCTATTAGTCTCCTTCCAATCTTTGGCAAAGTTTTCGAAGCCATTATCAACGCCGAGGTGATTCAGCATCTTATGGCCAACGGGCTTCTCTCTGACAAACAGTACGGGTTTCGCTTCACCAGGTCTACTGCTGATATGCTAACGACCATTACCGAGTACATATACCAGGCACTCGACAAGAATGGTGAAGCCCGAACCGTTGCCTTGGATATCTCCAAAGCATTCGACAGGGTCTGGCATGCTGGCCTCTTGTGCAAACTGCGGAGCTATGGGATAACTGGACATCTGTTTGACCTCATCCAGTCTTTCCTCTCTAACGGCACATTGAAGGTGGTATTAAATGGGCATGCCTCCCAAAACTACCATACGAACGGGGGCGTCCCTCAAGTTTCCATCCTAGGTCCCACGTTCTTTCTGATCTACATTAATGATCTCCCCGACACCATTAGATCCCAAGTTGGCATGTATGCCGACGACACAACAATCTACTCTCGCATCGATCAGAAACCAGGTCTGGACGACAAAGTGAACCTCGCTGCCGTACTTGAAAGGGACCTCCAATCCGTAGTGGCCTGGGGTAGGAAATGGTTGGTAAATTTCAATGCCTCTAAAACAAAGCTGTTATCAACTAACCACCATAGACAATCGCATCTACTTCCCATTAGCATGGGACAGGCTAGCCTCCCAGAGAGTAAAATACTACGCCTCCTTGGCCTTACACTCTCGGCGGACCTCAAATGAAATGACTATATTGAATCCATTGCCAAATCTGCTGCTATGAAAGTCGGCTCCCTGTGCAGGGCCCGGAAATTTTTCCCACCTGAAACTATTCTGCACATATACAAATCTACCATCCGCCCGTGTATTGAATAGTGCTGCCATATCTGGTCGGGTGCCCCTGCTGCTCTCCTTGGGCTTCTTGACAAAATACAAAGGAGGATCTGTAACGTGGTTGATACTGACTTGGCAGACCGGCTGCAGCCGCTCTCTCACCGGCGTGATGTGGCTTCCCTGTGCCTCTTCTACAAGTACTTTCATGGCTTCTGCTCCGATGAGCTTAGATCACTGGTGACGCCTAAGCAGGAATTTACACGAGATACTAGATTAGCAACTAGGTCCCACCCTTTTACAGTTAAGCAAATAAGATGTAACCGTAAATTCTACTACAATACCTTCTTTTCTCGCGCTTCCTGCCTGTGGAACTCCCTTCCACAAGTCTGCTTTCCCGACAGTTACAATCTCCATGTGTTTAAATGTAGGGTCAATAGACACCTCCTATCACACTAACTCCCAACTATTCTCAGAACACTCTCATCTACCCAACCCTCATTCTCAGTATCCTTATCCGCCTATCACCCACCCTCTGACATTTCCTATATTTAATCAGCCTTTCTCCACTCTACGTAGCCCCCTGCGCAGTAGTGGCAGTGACATGACTTGCTCGGGGTGAAACGCTTATTAAAAAAAAAACAGTGGTAAAATATGTAAACTGTGCCTAAAGAAAAAGTTGGCTATTATATTATTCCCAAACAAAAATGAATTACTAAATGAAAAACAGAAATTATGTCCAAGTCTAACCATAGCAACAAATACATGCTAGATTCATAAAATCATGGATGAAAGTGTTCTAAGATCTTTTTAGTAAGTGTGACAATTGCGCATTCATAAAAGATTACTGTTACGCGAGCGTTTTAAATACAACAGCGTTTTTTTAAATACAACACTGTACTAGTCTACGCCTGCGCGTTTCGTCCTGCGATGGACTTTATCAAGGCAAAAAGACGAAATGAGTTTTATTCTAAACTACGTATCTATAAAAAAACAGTGTTGGTAACCACAAAGACGCTCAACACTGTTTGTTTATAGATACGTAATTTAGAATAAAGTTCATTTCGTCTTTTCACCTTGATAAAGTCCATCACAGGACGAAACGCGTAGGCGATTTAAAATACAGTTTCCCTCTTGTCTTTATTTTATTTAACCATATATATATATATATATATATATATATATATATATATATATATATGCGTGTTTGTGTGTGGGGGGTGGAAATAGTAAAGGTACTGCATTCGTATTTGAATGAATAAATAATATAAATATTTTATCCCCTATTAGCTAGAAAAGTTTATCATTTATTATTGTAATTGTCTACTTCCTGTTATTCTTCTTTAGGTGCCATGTTTTTCAGGATGTAGGCGATCATGCTCATCCACTTGCCCCTATCCCTTGACACTCTTAAAATTTCTTGGAACATTTTCTAAAATCCGCCCTGCCGTCCCTTTGCTCAAGCCCATCAAGTATGTCTTGTGCTGCTTTCCCCTGTCATTCTTTACTCTTATCTCTCATGTGAGTATTAGATTCGCCAAGCTGTCTTTTCTCTTTCCGTTTTCTAGAAACCTCATCATTTTCTTTCTGATCCTAAGCATAAGTTTAATTTTCGTTTTCATCTTCTCCAAATTCTAAATAACATTATAAATAAAAAGAGAGAATGTGTAGGCCTCAAGTGAAGAAGAAAGAAGAGGCTGCTCATAACACATTTAACAAAACATTGAAGAGTCTAAAAAACAAAAACAAATAAAAAATACCAAACAAGTCCCATACAAAAGAATCGACACAAATACCTCAGTGTAAACATTGAAGTAAAGTAAGTTCATATTTGTGTTTGATTTTTTTTTATATATGGTTTTCTTTCATAATATTTATTAATTTTGCTAAGTGTGCCGTGATATTTTCATTTCCTCTTAGGTGTGCCCTTGCTTAAAAAGTTTGAGACATCCTAGGTTAAGACATCGCTTAAAAAAGAAAATGTCGCCGATAAAATATCGAAATATCATTAATAAATAAAAGAAAATAATATCTATTCAAATAAGCAGATTTAAACGACTCACTAGTTTTATAGAGATTTCTTCTTTAGGTGCAATGCGCTTCTGGCGAAAGTGAAGAGATAGATTTATCCCTTTCTAAGGGTATTTCAATGCAAAAAATCAACCTGAATCCAATCATAACGTACACGATTTCATATTTGGAGTCGTTATTCTTTATAGCCTCACACATCCAAGCTTAGAGTGGCTGATAATTTCAAACCGTCACACATCTAGGTACTGACCAGATTCAACGTTGCTAAATAATAGGTTTTATGGCCGTTCTTAAAAAAAGAACGTCTGTAAAAAGCAAACTTTCCGGATTGGCTACATTTATTTCTATCTTGAATGTTTCATTCTTGATTATGGTTTTTTTATTGTTGGGTGGCGCGTAGGAACATTTCTTAAATAAAAAGCTCAAGAGCCCCTCAATATAAATTTTAGTGTTACTATGCTTATTAAAAATGACGTGATCTGACTGAAAGATGATTTTTATAAAATGTGAAACTTATTAGGATAAAAAGAAAAGACAGCACTTAACGTTTGAGTGGAGGGAGTGACGATTGTAGTGTTCAAGAGAGCATCTACGCAGGATTCTATTCTACAAAATGGCACTTGGAAAGAAAGATAAAGACTAGGTCGCGTTGTCATAGAAACGGCAATAGAGTAGCGATAGGTTTAAAACATCACGTCTTTCGGAAAGACGTGGAAGTGTGTTACCTTCACGCGACAGTCAAAAATTTTGAATCTTAAAAAGTGAATTTTGGGAGGCATTTGCCTAGATATGGCAGCAATTCTCCATTTTTTGGTCTAATCTGAATCTTGTAAAGAGTAAGCATGACAGGGAGAGTAAATCTACATCTATAAAAGTGACGAGGGTGGACGTTGTGTAAGTAGATCAAACTTTTAGAACGACACCTTCGAAATTTTCAGAAAGACAAAATTAGGAGTAAAAAAATAAATATTATCACCCCACTTTATATTATCTATATATGTTGTCTTTCCCCCTCCCTAATCTAATAGGGACATTCTATATTGTTATCTATATGTATTAAAGTGACGAGGGTGGACGTTGTGTAAGTATTTGCTATGTAAATTCATCATGGGTTTTTTTTATTCTTATTATTCTTTAAACTACCCGAGTGAAACCAGGCTAAACTGCTGGTTACCATATAAAGCACGAGAACGAGCCGGACATTTTTCCAGCATGTGAGCCAATAGTATTCATGAATTCTACTGGATATCTGGTGTGAACTTAAGAGTTTAAAGTTTCCTCCTGTACAATAGACGTTGAAATCACAGAGCATAATTGAAAGCGAAAAATAAGTAGAATGTCTATAGTTAATGCGCCTAGTTTATACCCTAACTGCATAGTTTAATTTGAAAGCGAACTGAAAG
Organism: Ascarosepion bandense; assembly: GCA_037127315.1. NCBI lineage: Eukaryota > Metazoa > Mollusca > Cephalopoda > Sepiida > Sepiidae > Ascarosepion > Ascarosepion bandense. Next base: position 219,974 of record JBBBDQ010001328.1, read on the forward strand.
GAGAAAAATTTTTTACCAAATTCCTAATGTCAAATAACATATTTCTGACCATGAGAATCGAGTGTGGATTAAGCTATATTTAAAAACTCTTAGTCAGTTAAGTGCCATACGTGATACACGGTTTGGGCGGTCATATCTCGAAAGAGACATGACTGACTAGGCAGAAGGTTATCCCGCAGTAGGTTGCTATTACTTTCTGCGGTAGACTGTTTGCCATCTAATGCTATAGAACCCAATCCTTCCTGTTATTTAACTCATAACTAGAGGCAAGAGACAGATTAATACCTTTCCCAAAGGTATTTGTGCGTAAGTGAATGCAAGGAATTCAACTGGAATTCGAACTCAATTTGTCGTGCTTAATCGATATCCACTACACCACAACGCACATCCTAATTGAAAACTCTAATGAAAGTAAAATTCAAATAAAAATTTGGTTGTTGGTTGGTTGATTTAGTTTCGAGGCATATTGAAGTCTATGTGTTATTTAATACCGAAATCTAAATATTTTGTACGGATTTTTTTTTTTGAGATAATATTGGCCACAAGTCTTCTAATTAACATATAGCTGAGGAAAGAAGAGTTAAATTTGTACTTCCCCCCCGGGAGTATTAATCATAGGTGAATATAACGAACCCAACAAGAATTGAAGCTCGGCTCTCCGGTTAAATTTTGTAATCCATTATCTACGATACCACGCGAAAATTCAAGCTTACACCACCTGGTATGCCGAAGCAGTCACCGATCTAGATACTGACTAGAATCGACGTTGCTTAACTTTGGTGATCATACGGAAATCAGTATTTTATTGTGATATGGCCATTATCCTCAAAATTAGGTAATGGCTGGTTCTGTTCAGTACACGGGTGATTGACAGCAGGCTGGCAAGAGGAAAAAGATTCAGATTATATAAACGTGTATGGAGTCACAAAAACTCTAAGACAACATTAAAATCAATATTGGCAAATCAGTTTTTGGTTACCTATCGCTGCTACCTTCGATTCCACGTACCCTTCTATCTCCGTAACATACTTAACACCAATTATTCATTGGCGTGACTTCATCTCTAGCATAGAAGTCAAAAAATAGGCAAAGATAATTGACATTGAAGCCATAATTTCGAAGGCAAAGCTAGTCCATCCTTCCCTAGATTATTCGCTATGATATACAGGTAGCTTGCCACCGCGACAGATGGGTGACAAATAAGAGTTTCAAAGACTCCCTACAATATACCGCAATTTATAAAGTTGACTATCTTTAGGGATCTGACAAAACTGCAAGAGACTGAATATCTCTTGAAGTGTGTGTACGTCTCCAAGAAGGAACACAGAACAGACTTGATTACAAGGATAAAACCAATAGTCATCACCACCGCACCAACCACGAATAAGAATTTAATATGTAACTGCTGCGCTAGATCTATAGCTTACATTGGATTGGTCAGAAGCCAGCAACAGATGAGAACAATTCTATTAATGAATAAACAAAGAAAAAAATAAAGAACAAAGTGTTACATGAATAAAAAAAATATACCTCTTTTTTCATCTACTCCACCCCCATCCTCGGTATCCTAATCCGCCAATTACCCACCTCCTAACATTTTCATATAACTAACCCCACTTTCTCATCACTTTCTCCTATGTAACCCCCTGCGTAACAGTGGCAGTAGAATGCCTTGCTTGGGGTGAGATGATTTACAAAGATCATCCTCCCTGTTATAATAAAGACCATTCGTGTTGTTGGGCTGTAGTTGATATCGGCTCGGTACGAGAAATCGGAGAGCTGAGTTCGAATTCCAGTGAAATTCGTTGCATTCGCTTACGTGCAAAGACGCTTGGGAAATATATTAATCCAGTGCTTCTCCTTCCACCTATGAGATAAATAGCAGAGCAGATTGGGTTCTATAGCCTTAGTTGGTAACCTATCTGCAACAGAAATCAATGGAAATGTATTACTTCAGGTAAATCTTCTGCCCAGCAAGGCATATCTCGAACGGGGTATGAGAGGCCAAGTGTGTACCTGACAGATATATATATATATATATATATATATATATATATATATATATTGCTATCAAATATTTTGACGGCAAGGGTACACGGGTACACTCATTTCAAATAAAATAAAGACTGTGTAAGAATGGTTAAAGCTTTATGGATTCCTTTACAAGAATAATCGAATGACCTTCCAATCAGTCACTCAGTTAAGTGCCATAAGTGATATACGCTTGGGCGATCATGTCTCGAAAGAGACATGACTGACTGCGCAGAAGGTTATCCCGCAGTAGGTTGCTATTGCTTTCTGCGGTAGACTGGTTGCCGACAAAGGGCTATAGAACCCAATCTGTCCTGCTATTTAACCCATAACTGGAAGGAAGAGACGGATTAGTACCTTTCCCAAGGGTATTTGCGCGTAAGTGAATACAATAGATTCAACTGGAATTCAAGCTCGGCTCTCCGGTTTCTCGTTCCGAGCCGATATCCACTGTACCACAACCCACATCCTCCTAACTGACGTTCCAATACATTAAAAAAATGATCAAATTATTTAGTCATGTAAATATAGACAAAAATGGATTTTTCTGTGCGGTGTGCGCATTAATGACGTAGAGGGTTATGTGTCTCTACATCTTCCTATCCTGCGTAGCTCTTAGCAATATTAATCTCTATTGTTCCATCGTTTATTTACACAAACTCGTTACGTAGTTTGTTTTTTTGTTTCTTTCTTCTGTCTTTTTTTTTTTAATGTCTTTTCCGTGTTCAATTTTTCAGGCCTCTGTTGGTCGTTTTCTGTCCCAGAAATGTCAACAGTCATTCTATGTTTTCATTCATATTTGTTCTTCTGGTTTCCATACTTGCAAAAATTTCCTTGTTGTTTTCATTCTCCGACTTCGGTATTCTCAGTATCTTTCTGTAGAGCAATATCTTGTTTCGCAGCTTTTTATCCGGGAAACCTCTTTTGGTCGTTAACTGTCACAAAGAATGACTGATATGCAGCATTAAGGTTTTTGTTTCGAACGTTATTTGTTCATTTCTTAATGAACTACTTAAATTTTGGGAGGTATCTTTTTTTTATTCTAATGTACCTTCGGATATTGGTGTCGCAATTTCTGTCTTGTTAAAATAAATCACACATATCTAAATTCTGTACTTTCATTTTTATGCCTATAATTCGTAGATCACATACTTTTTCTTTTAGTGATAACCATATTTGCTGTCTTCTTAAAATTGTTATATTGTTCATTATTCCCTTTTCTTTTACCGTCTTGTAATGGAGGTCCTACATAGCGAGACAATACTGAGAGCTCTAGAAGTTCAACCAGGATTAGTTATTGGCAGCTGCAATCTGAACAGTATAAGATATTCAAATGACACAGTGCTGATAGCTGACACAGAAAGGATACCAAAAGACCTTTTACAGGAAGCAGTTGAAGAAAACGGAAAGAAAGGAACTTAAACACGGAAACTGAATAAATTAGTAACATAAGGACTCAACAACGCTAACTACAGGCCGGGGATACTAAAATCAATCAGATACATAAATTTAAATACCTGGGAAGTGTTCTAACAGAGGACGGAAAGTGCGACACTCAAATCCAAAAGCGTATTGGTATGGCCAAGGATGCATTCCAGTACCTCGGTTGAGTATTGAAATACAGGCAAATTTTGTTGGAAACCATGAAGTGATTACTGAGTTATAACCATCAGAGCTACGACCAGCCCTGTTACGCACATTGTAGCAAAACACCCGCGGATATGTAAGTTCCCCTGAACAGTTGTTTTCCGAAATCTACTCCTAAGAAGATACTTCCTCTATTACTACAAGCTTAACCTGTTTGTGTCTAGGATTAACTGTTATCTTCCCCCAAATATCCACATAAACCGTGCTTCTTACGCTGTAGTCCTTATACCAGGAGTGACCCCCGGGTGTTTACATGGCAAACATCTATGAAAAAAATATTATTAAACAGTGAGTGTTTGAAATTGCGGACGGCAATAATATCTCGCAATAATTGTATCTATTCAAGAATATATTTGATATGTTTTATCCTGGCTTTAGAATACCGTAGCTCAGATTTTTTTAGAGTTTTATGGAGTTACAAATAATTACATTGAAATAAGCAATGGAGCCGAAGATTGAACTAAACAATAGTAGTTTTGTGATGGTCTGGCGTCAGAAGATCCTTATTTATTTTTTTTTTATTTTTTTAAAGGAGGATAAAGAATAAACAAAGATCAATTAATGAAAAGAAACAGATTTTTCAAACTGAGTTGTCTAGCGGGTTAATTAATATTGTTGCTATAAGATGACAGACAAAAGAATTGATTTTATTGTGTCTAAAATTGCTTATGGGCAAGAATCAAAAGTTACTAATCAAGCCACAATGATCAACTGATAAGACTGAAAAATAAATTGCTTGGCTTTGTTTTCAAATATACGCTACGAAAATGAACAGCGATAATTTCAGGTTCAATGTTGATTAATGGGACATATGACTTTCATCGTCACCGTTGTAGAGATGAAAGCGAAACAAATTATTCAAAAGAATGTCATGGATAATTTATATATATAGTTAATATCAAATAAACTTTGTCATTAAATAGATTGATGTTATATTCAGCTCTACGAATCTAGAGTTTCGTAAACGATGCATTTTGCAAAAGTTTTATACACTTATCAGGATTTCGGGGCAAGTGACAGTTTTCTAATTTTCGTTATTTTTGATTAAGTTTATTTAAATTCATTAAAGACTTAGTTATTTTACAGAGGTTTATTTATTGATCTTTGTGTACGAGTGATTGTTTTTAACTTAATGTCGTTTGAATTTTATGATAAATAGGGTACCTTTAACTGTGACTTATATTGATCATAACAACCAAATATTTAAAATATAATTTCGATGATTAAAACACTAACTTTGAAGAAGATGTGATTCTTTTTCACTGTATGTTCGACTGAAAACAAATAGATCGAGTTTCAAACCCGGCTTGATGAAATCGGTCATCTAGCCGCCCAGATGAACTGTAATATAGCGAAACAGGTTTGTCTGCGGATGATTATACATATATTGGTGTGTTGAATTGAAGACAGACTCGAAATCGCGAGGCAGCTCTATTTTAATAAACCACACTTCGTATTTTCATGGCAGGATAGAGTAATATATATATATATATATATATATATATATATATATATATATACTAGCTGTATAAACTGGCGTTGCTCGAGGTTTTTAGTAGTTGTGTTGAAATGGTTAAGTCAAGTGCTTATTCAAAAAGCTCCAGTATGAGGTTGCCGTAACGCGTAAGTTAAAAAGAAATGCTAAGTAAGTATTGATTTTTGTTGTATTTGTAAAACTGGATTCATGCTTGTTCAATTGTGCTAATAAATATAAATGATGTATATACAATTAAAAGAACGGGAGCGGGTGTTACGGGAGCATTTAATGTGAGGTAATGACGTTGCAACACAGAAACATTGGAGTAATTATCTCTGCAACGTTGAAGGAGTTGGAAGCGTGTAGAAAACGTGAAATTGTCATGGCATATGATGAGAAAGAAGTTAGAAAAAAGACCAGATTTCTGGTGAAATTCGACTAAGCATTTCGTAAAAATAAACGATCACAAAAAGCCATATATTCTATTAATTTTCACCCCACTCTGTGTATCGGCTATCAAGTGATCAGACATTCATCTAACAGTGAGGCGATTTTGAATGAGTTTGAGTGAAGCGTCATGAAAAAATATATAAATCTACTAAAAAGACCACCTGAAATTATGTTTGTCGTTGATTTTTAACAAACCATGTTCATTGGTTCGAATAATTTTTGTGTACATCAAAGGTACTGACCTCGATTTTGATTCGTTGAATTCGCAATAAGGCGTCTCGGAAGAGAAGAGTTAAGCGTTTCGTTGATTTCTGCCTTACTCTCTGAATCGATTCCAAATTTTTTGGCGTTCATCAAGGTTTCATGTCATGATCGACACGTGGCAGAATTTTGGTGGAAATCGGAGCAAGGCTTTTCGAGGAGTATAGTCCGTTATAATGCAGACACACAAACACAGACAGACGTACAGACATATCCATTTTTATATTTATCGATATATTATTTTACAAAGCAACTGAAACAAAACGAGTAATGTTTTTATAGTATCTTTCATATTTTGTCTGATCACCTATACGTCGTCTCTTGGTGTTGTTTTCTCTTTCAACCGCAGTCTCTTTTAGGTTTTCGACCTATGGTTTCAGATTTTATTCGACTTGATGACACGACTGACAGTTTAAAGACTGACACCAGCAATATCTGGGATTTTCCTGTAAGTCTTGCCAGTGTGTTCATGCAGCTTTACAATTAGTACTCAGCGTCTGAAATGTGGGGAGTGATTGTACATCTAGGGAAGACGTCCTTAACATTTCCCTCCAAAATCGAGTCTTGTGTCAAAGCCCAGTAAGGAACACCAACTCCGAGGCATGTCAGTGCCTCGCTATGTGTGGTATACTCAGCCTACTAAAACTGGGTGATCGCAAAATTCAGGATGTGGATGCCAGCAAGATTAGTAACAGGCATTTCCAGCCTATTGGCATAGTGGGCAAACGGTAGAGAGTCAATGGCCTTATCGATAATATTTGATATATTGTCCAACAAGGAACAGTAGAGAGAGGAAAAGTGAGATATAGGAGAGAAATTATAGCTAACTGAGATTAGTAGAGCGAAACGGAAGCACATGTATAGATGGTCAGGATATTCAAGAGAAAACTCCCTACCCAGAGGGAGATATTTGCTGGCATAGACTACCAAGCCATGCATATACATGGTGGAGTCCTTCCTAAAGTGGGGAAAATAATCTGGGATCGAGAAATCGGAGGAGAAAATTTCTTACTTTACTTACCCACAGTATATGAACATAAATGGGGCATTTGTTTAGCGTGTTTATTTTCTGAAAACGTTTTGTTTTCTACTAATTAAGGACCTAATCACATCCAAGGGATAGCCTTTATTGGACAAGGCTTTAATCATCTATTTAATTTCCCCGTCTAATTTCAATTTAGACCTACTGATTACGGCTCTATGTGTTAGAGTCTCAATTAAATTTATTTTAGGAAAAGAATCCATCACAGCGAATATATACACCGGTAAACGTTGGTTTACGCTATGTAGATGTAGGCTAATGCAATGTAGTTTTAGTAAAACAATACATATAAAAATTGTAACCTCGAATTGTTTTCAACTTCCAATATAAATTTTAATGCAGGATGCATATTGTTTAGTAACAATAAAAATGTATTACCCCAATTTCATTATCAAAGAGGCAAACAGTATCATCAACCTACCGGTGATACAACAACGGTTTCAGGGTATTAGATAAAAATTGTTTTTTGTAAAAACCTACGAAAATATTTGCCATGGTCAGTCACAATGCTGATCCCATTGAGACGCCATCTATTTGTTCCGTAAATGTAAAGGAGCATTTTATGCAATATATGCCGCAATGTTTCAAAACCTGTTGCAACAAAATTGCCTTCCCTTTAGAAATCCTTTGTTGAGCAGAAAACACTATTGATAAGATGAGTCGTAACAGTAAATCTACCTTATATGTTTTAGGTAAACTCTAAAGACGTAGACGAACATGCCTGACGGTCGAATCTCAGTAGCTATATCTGAAGAAAGACACAACTTACAACTCAGTTTACTAACCGTCTTTGGAACTTACTCTCTAAAGATGTTGAGTCGTGGCCTGGCAAATTTCTCAGCCACAGCATACGAATAGAAATAAGGCTTTTGTTCACTGTGGCAGCTAAGATTCTGAAAACTTTTCCTACTAAATACGGACATAATCACAGCCAGGGGATAATCATTATTGGACAAGGGTTTACTAATCTTTTAATTTCTTTGATCGATTTCAATTTAGAGCAAATCATTAGGGCTCTACGTGTTATTAATAATGTTATTCGTCAGTTTAAATGTAGTTGCGTCGCTGACTAGACAGACAGATATCCCATAGGTTAGACACCACAATATAGCAACCTGCGCCTAAAAAAATTAGACATTGAACGTTCCTTAGGAATACATACGAATTTTCGCTTGCTGATCATTACCTAAATAATCGAATTGGTGCCGTCAACTTAGGCCGGAATTCATTTACCACTTTAAATCGTGCCCGGATGAACCAGCAGTTAAATAGGTCAGAAACGATTTATGTTCGATCTAGACATTTGTAAATAAAAGGTGCGATTGCGTAGACTTAACGTCATTTCAATCAATTTAAGTAATTTCTTATTTCAAATACACTTCTTAAAGAGTTTGTTCTAAAATTGGATAATAAATTTGGTCTCATTCTTTTAAATGCCATAATAAACCTATTTGCCACGTAAACTTATATATATATATATATATATATATATATATATATATAATTCAGTGTTAATATAGATACCATTATGAAAAAAAAAGAATTTATCTGACAAATCAACTGTAATTAAAATATATAATATGGACTATCATATAAATTTTTGTTTAAATATTTGTTTTTGTTTAAATATACTCATCGCACCCTATATATATTTGTGTGTGCATGTATTCTTCTTTGTAAATATCATATTGAACTCGAAAAGATCTATTTAGCTCCCTACATACATATAACACTTTTTATTTTATATTAAGTTTATATTGCTGGATTAGCTTTGCTATTCACGGACCTAATTAAGATTCACTGACATCATTACCTATATATATATATATATATATATATATATATATATGATAAAAATCTGTTATAATATAAAATAGCTCAACATCAGGGTTAGAGCGTGTATATTGATATACGAGATGATGAGTCAAAGTGGAAAATCTTTAATGAATCTTAGCTTATCTTACCTTTGGCTCCCTTTGTTCAATTGAAAGAAGATGGACAAATGCACTTGTTGAAAAGGTGTTTGAGGATCCCTAACACTATCATATATCCTCCCAACAGTCACACGCACACACACACACACACACACACACACACACACACACACACACACACATATATATATATATATTAGAAAAGATTTTAGATTTATTACAATGAGTAATACATATTTCACCGCATATTGCAGTGAAATATGTATTACCCATTGTAATAATCTAAAATCTTTTCTAAATTATATTACTCTGTTAAATTTAATAAATGAATTAACATTGAGTACTTTTAAGTTCTTTTTATCGGAATTTACCTGGCTAGTATACCAAGTGTGCTACGTTATACATATACATATATATATATATATATATATATATATATATAGAGAGAGAGAGAGAGAGAGAGAGAAAGAGAGAGCTAAGCACACATGTATATTCATATATGCAGATAAAATATGGACCGAATATTCACAAATAGTGATTTTCATGGAATATATAAAAATTTGGCAGGATCAAAGTCTGAGCGCAGTTGATCCGTACGACATCTACGTCAGCGTTGCGTCATTTTAATTGAATATCCTCATTTTTACGTAAGCAGAAAAAATTCAGTGCTTTGATCAGCCAGCAGTTGTGGTCAACACTTCTATATCTACAATATTGAAAATATACCAACAACTAAATATTAATAATTATTTTTCCAGGTCATATTATATTTTTAGAAAATTTCTGTTGATTATTTCTTCTGGTGTGTTTAAAACTGCCTCGTAGTAACTAATAAAAATGTTCAAAATGTCATCCGCTTGCTTCTATACACACATGCACCCGTTGGTTTATTGACTGGTGGATTATTTTAGATACTCCTTCGCGATGTTGAAATGTTTCACAGGCACTCATAACACGCCCAGTTTCTGAAACATGTACTCCCCTATATATACATCTTTCATTGTAAATTTCAGTCAGTTCATCGGAAACAATATGATTAAAATGTTCCGGGGGCCCATCATGCATGAACTACATAGGTCTTCATATTGCAGTTGTACATCCACTAGCAGGTCTGGAAGTGTGTCCGAAATAAAGTCCCTAGGAACTGCTTCTGTAAGACGTACCGAGAGAATATCCGGACCTAACAAAGATTCACCTACAGTTTCATCGGCAAATGTTATCCATAGTAAGTGAAAGACCGTTCACCTATTACAAATATTATGAATAAAGAATTTACTGATCTTTATCTTGTTTCTAGCCAATATTTTCTTATTTCTTGGTATTCTGCTTAGAGTTTGGAATACTTCTTTGACTAACCCAGTAAAGCCTTTTGATCGCAGTGTAGCTTTTTCAGCCTCTGATGAAACACTTCAATGATATTTAAGTTTCCACAATAGTTTGATTTTATAACCACCCGATTTGCAATTCTCACATTGAGCTCATCATTTTGTTAATAACCATGCATTATATTTCTATAAATACTTCCACGGCTTCTGCTCCGATGAACTTAGATCACTAGTGCCCCCTAAATACGAATTTGAACGAGATACTAGATTAGCAACTAGATCCCACCCTTTTACAGTGAAACCGATAAAATGCAGCCGTAACTTCTATTCCAACAGTTTCTTTCCTCGCACTTCCCGACTGTGGAATTCTCTTCCAAATGATTGCTTCCCCGAAGGCTACAATCTCCAGGAGTTTAAATGTAAGGTCAATAGACACCTCCTAACACATTAACCTGCTCCCATTCTATCAAACACTCTTCCCATCTGCCCAACCCTCATCCTCGCTATCCTTACTCATCTGTCACCTTCCTCCTGACATTCCCTATGTCTAACCACTACTTCTCTTTACCTTCCCCAATGTAGCCTCATGCGAAATAGTGGCAGTGGAATGCCTTGCTTGGGGTAAGATGATTAAAAAAAAAATTTCTTGCAGTTGATATTTAATCCTTTTATATTGATTTCCTTTCCAACCTTGCGTAGTTAATAATGTAGCTTTCATTCTGTGCCTGCAATGAAGACTGTGTCACTTGAATTTAATAATCTGTCAAAGATTTAATCCCGTCACGTTGTCTTGTTGTTCTGCACATGAGGGGATCCATCATTTGACCTCGTGTCAAATATACTATTCTGGTGAAGAAGGTTATGAGAATAACTTGGTAGATCACGATACCGAAAATAGAAACGGTAAGCACAGTTCAAGTTTCAGTCCGGTATATCGAGTTCACATCGAACATTTTTCTTTTTGAAAAGTATGGATCATATACTTCTCTCAAACGTACAGCAAATAGCCGGATAGAACGAACTTTCTAATTCTGAATGGCAGGCACGCTTATGAAATAGCAATTAAAAACGGTATATAAGGCCACAGATATCTACATAATTCTTCTTATTCTATGCGCCCAGTCCCTTCATGATGTAGGCGATCATAGCCCTCCACCTCTACCTATTCCTTGTTGCTCTTAATACTCATTCTTTTGTTATTCCACTCAAAACCCGCTTCAACATCAATCTGTTCAAGTCCATCAGGTAGGTCAAGCGCTGATATCCATTGTTCCTCTTTCTCTCTATCCGTCCCATGAGCATCATGTTCTCCAAGCCTTCTTTTTTCATTCTTCTTCATGTTCTGTGTCCCTTTAGAACTTAGGCGACTATGGACTTCCACTTGGTTCTGTCTGTTGTCGCTCTCACTATTTTTCTCTTGGTATCTCTCCCTAACCCCGCTCCGCCAGCCATTTGCTGAGACCTATCAAGTAAATATTGCACTGCTTTCCCCTGTCTCTGATTTCCTTCTATCCGTCCTGTCAGTATTAATGTCTCCAGGCCCTCCTTCCTCATTAATTATCTCAGAAACCACATTTGTCTCTTCCTGATGTTAAGTATGAGTTTTCTTCTCGTTTGCACCCTCTCCAGCATTTCATTGCTCATGTGCTCAGTCCATGGTATCTTCAGCCTCTATCTATAAAACAGCATTTCTACTGCCACAGGGCCCCTTCATCCTTGATGAGATCGCTCAACAGTCAGATCCATCAGTATTAAATTTTTTTTAGTGTCTATTCTTGCCAAAACCTCGTTGCCAATTTACAACTAACGAAAATATTTGTGAATAGATAAGATGGGCATATGATAATATGTATTTAAAAAAAGATATAAGATGAAGGCTGGAAACAAAATGGAAGAATAAAAATTCTGAAAGAAAATGCAAATTATTAGAAAATAATATTTTTTTAAAGTGGAAATTTTACTAACGAGAAGGCTGGTTGTCACTTGACCTCTGTCGATAGTCTCCTGCTGGTTGTACGATTATTTATTAAATAAATGTTAGTTGCGATGAAAAAGAGTTTGTGAAATATATTTTCCTTAAAAAGTCTAACTGATATAAAAGTTTGATTGCGAAGCTAAGAGAGTTTAATTATCGATTAGTATTTGTATACTTCTTATCGCTTTGTTGTGTCTGAAAGAAGAGGATGCTTCAAGGGTTGGGCAAATTTACTTGAGAACCGCTTTTTAACTAATTACATAAACTTGAAATGTTGTGTGTATGTGTGTGTCTATTTCTCTGTGTGTGAACGTGTCTGCCAATATTTATATTTGCATCAATAAGTAAGGATGGCTGCACACATAATATATAGCTATTCATTCTGATTTATGCATATATATATATATATATATTGCTACGTGTTAAGTGTAACAAAAGAGAAAAATGATTGACCAAAACTCAGAGTTAAATCACAGACAAATATTTTACTTACAAAAACATTAAATAAAATATTTACAAATATACAGTTTTTGCATCCAAATATAAAACATAGAGTTTACTACAGGAAGAGTGACAGGTAAGTGTTTTGAATGGGAAAGAAGGTGTTAGGTATCTTTACCCAGATATGATAGCGAAGAAGTTTAAGTGCTAAACTTTTTGGAAATGATCGAATGTGTATATAAAAAATAATTATTAGTTTGGTCAATAAAAGAGTTAAAAATATCTATTTACCCTTTTAGTTCCCTGAGTTTCTCTTTCAGGTTTTAATTGGTAGGCAACTTTTCTTAAAGATTCTTTCGGCTCGATGCACAGATCCACGACCGGAATTTATAATGTCAGCAAATTCTGTTAACAACTAACTACTCTCTTCTCAAAACATATTTTTACAGGGGCTAACACCTAATTTGCATATTTCTAGAACCTTTCGAATTCTCTCGATTTTACTTGAACATTCTACAAACTTTCAAAACATTCTATTCCTAATTTCTCTATTTAACAACTACTTCATGAATTAAAACTGTTTTGTAATAACAGTTAGGACTTAATAGAATCCATTACTATAACTCTTTAGACAGTAATAATATTATTTCTTCATAAATAAATGCATCCTCGTAACACTATGCATACTGTTCTTCTTTGGGTGATATTTTAAAATGAATGGTAAAAATTATTTCTTTAGATAATATAATATAAATTCATGGTTATTTAGAAAAAATGGGAGTGGTAGTTGGAGGAAATAAAGCACCTTGACACACCTACAAGCATATTTTTTAACTTCCTTTAACTACTAATCCTTAATTAACTGGATAATCATGAGTTAATTATAATTCATTTTAAAATATCAACTGAAAAAAAAGCATTATTGTTCTGAAATGTGACAAATTTTGGGTAATGATATAATGCTTTTATAAACCATTGTAATAATAAAATTGCAATATTAAGCTCTACATTGTATTAGCCACAATTTATAAAAAGTAATTTCATGAAAAGTGAGTTGTAATACCTGTTCTTTCACTTCCTTATAATATATATATATATATATACAAAACACACACAGACACATATATATATAATGCCCATTATAAACGTCCGGTTCACACACCTCTGCCATTTGAACAGGAGTAGTAGTTTATCCTTTGTTTCATGATAGGGTATGGTTTTCTGGCTCCTTCAAAAGACTTAATTCTCTTTTGAACACAGTAGCCCCTTGTATCTTAGTGACATTCTTTCCTTGCGTAGGTGAACTGATTTAAAATACGCATATACTTAAATATTACTATGCTTAATACGTTGGGTTAAATGTACATAATTAAAACATTCACTACGTAGGTCAACTCGCACATATTATTTGAAATTTGATTTCTTTTTTACTTTTCTAACTACGTCATAAATATAATAGGTTGTATCAGGTGCGTTGAAAAAGTAGATAATTATGGAAAAAAAATTTGTCATGTGCAAAGAACGTTTTATTAGTATCAGCAAACTGCAAAATTATTGATGCAACTCAGCATTTGCCTCCGTGTATTTAGGGATCAGTTTCGCAAGAACATTGAAAATGGACATACATCGAAAGTAATAAGGAATACACAATTTTAGCAAATGTGCTCACAAGCATGAACACACACGCACACACACAAACCTATATAAATACATACATACATATAGATAGATAGATAGATAGATAGATAGATAGATAGATAGATAGATAGATAGATAGAATGAAATTATCCCAAAACAAAGATCTTCACGATACGTTGTCTGCGGAGAATTTCATGGGTTTCCCCCTAAGAGGTGCGAATCCTATATCATCCATGAAAAACACAACATAAATTGCACACCCGCAAAATCGGATTCAACGACTACAAAATTGGGGAAAAACCCAAAGTAAAATTGCACACTCGCAAAAGAGGATCCAAACGGCTAAAAGCTTTTCTTTTTCACACTGACGTGTGAAAAGCTATACTCTGGATCTGATTGGTTGACAAATCGAGTAATTCAACATACGAAACTTTTTTTTCAAAGCTAAAGAAAAAAAATTGTTCTGGGAGCCTCCTCACGTGACTAGACTTCTATATTTAAGGAGGTCCATTGACCGGTCACAGTCAGTCAGACAGTCAGTCAGTCAGTCAGTCAGTCAGTCAGTCAAGAGGGTCAGTGAGAGACGGCACTCAGTCAAACCGTCTCTGAAGCAAGCAGTCGATCTGTCAGTCAGCGAGACGGTCATCCACGCCAGTCAAGCCCAAAAAGAACAGTATTTAAATACGCACAATCCGATAGACATCAAAGTGACAAGTGCCGACAAACTAATCCCTCGCCCACTCAACCGATACGAACGGAAACAAGAGAAAAAACAGTTGCAATAAGACCCCTTCAACGGCCGTAAAACTTTTCACATCTCTCATCAACCAGAAAGGAGTAGCATAGACTTACTAAGTTAAGTAGACTGAGTCATCGTTTTGCACTTACATTCTAACAATTAGTGCTATTTCCATTTGACACACACTCTCTCTCCCATCTGGAATTCTCATTCACACTCATCTTTCAACACAATCTGAAAAACTTTCCTTTTCCACCTACTTAGCGGCTGATAAATAAAAAGGAAAGAAACTTTGTGCTACTACTCTGTTTAATTACAGACTCAAAACAAACATTTTTATCTTCAACCAATTTTCGTTCAAATCCAAAAGACAATTTTCTATCAAACAGAATATACACAAAATTGTACAAATTTTTTATACTGTATATATATGCTGTCAAATAAAAAATGTTCATATTTTTATAGAACATTTTTTATTGCGTTGTCTTTTCTTGTTGTGATGGATGATATAGGATTTGTATCATATACCCTCTGAGGAAAGGTTCACTTTGACCCACTCTGATTAAAACATTCTTTCACACTCTCTCACACACAGTCTCACTCGGCCACACACTCACTCTCACTCACATATTTATGAATTAAGACAGAAAGAGAAAAATAATTATATATATATATATATATATATATATTGTCATCCGCAGACAGATCTGTTTCGCTGTATCACAGCTCATCAGTACGGTTAGACTCCGATTGCTACATCACCCAGGCTCAAAAACCCGACCAAATTGGCGTCAGTCAATATATATATATATATAAAGAAAACATTGAAAATGTCATTTAAGTTGCCTAAGGGAAAGGGAACACAGTGATACAGAAAAGTTTTCTTTTGTTTTTTCTTTTGATATACAGATATGTTTTATTTATATCTGTATTGTTACAGAGACATGCAAACATGCACATTAGCGAGCGTAAAGATTAGAACGATGTTAAGAAAAAATCTAAATATGAAATTACTTTTTATTTTAAAGCTTCATAAAACATTTTATTAAGGAAAAGAGGATATAAATTGTAAATTATATAATTCCAAAATATAAAATTCAATAAACTTATTTGGATAAAGTTATAAGATTAATTATATAATATTCGAAAAATTAGATGATCAAAAACATCAGAACGATTAAATAAATCCATTTTGCATAACTGAAAACATTTTTAGGGTAAGAATATAAAATGAGGTATTTTACTAAATTACACCGGCGCTTTAATGGCTCTTGCATTGTAAACATGGCGAAAAAATCTGTGACGTCATTGGAACTTAGTAAACTCATAGTCAAGTTATGTAATGAAAATAAACTTTCGATTAGAAATATTTCAAAGTGTGTGGGGAAATCTAAAATTGTTATTCATACTGTCTTTTGAAAACTTGAGGAAACTGGGTCATATGAAGCCAAGAAACCACCTTGCAGGCCTAGGAAATCTACTGCAAGGGAAGACAGATGTATTGGTAAAGAATAAAAAAAAGCTAATGCTATCCTTGGCATTAAAATATCAAGACACACTATTTCCCGAAAACTTAATAAAATAAATCTGAACAGTCGAGTAGCCTCTACAAAGCCTTACATTTCTGAAAAGAATAAAATGAGCCGATTAAAATTTGCCATTAAACATCTCATATGTACAAAAGAACAGTGAGATTGTGTTCATTTCAATGATGAGTCAAAGTTTAACCTGTTCTGTTGTGACAGGAGAAGGTTCGTCGAACGCAGTCTTAAGGAATGATATTTGCCTCAGTGCACTAAATGTAGCGTTAAATTTGGAGTGATGGTGTTTGGCATGATTTCATTAGTTGGTACGGGATCTCAGGATAAAGCGCCATGTCACTCAGCGTATACTGTTAAGATATGTTTTTCTGAGGAGCATGTTACTGTTATGGAGAGGCCTGCTCAAAGCCCAGACATGAATCCTAAAGAGAATCTTTGGAAATTACTAAATGAAAGAGCTAAGGAAACGAATCCAACAAACGTAGAAGAACTATGGACAAATTTAAAAGAGAATGGGAGAAAATACCCGTTAATGAATGCAAGACATTAATTTGCTCATGCAGCAAAAGATGTCAAGTTGTTATTGAATGTAAATGTTCTTCACATCAAGTACTAATGAATTATGAACGCTATTTTTCTAATGGTGTGATTTTGTTAATCGTTCAGATGGTTTGATCATCTGTTTTATTCGAATGCTATATAATTATTCTTATAACTTTATCAAAATAAGTTTATTGAGCTTTATATTTTGGAATTATATTATTTACCTTCATTTCTTATTTCCTTATAATTCCTTGGTAATATATTCAATGAAGCTTTAAAATAAAAAGTTATTTCATATTTAAAATTTTTATTAACATCGTTCTGATCTCTATGCTCGCTACTATATATATATATATATATATATATATATATAAAGAGAGAGAGAGGAGAGAAAGAAAGAAAGAAAGAAAGAAAGAAAGAAAGAAAGAGAGAATTCATCTAGAGAAACTGGTCACTTAAATGCGTGATGCTATTTCAGTCATG
>JBBBDQ010001328.1:242500-642500 GCA_037127315.1 Ascarosepion bandense
CAATTTTCCACAAAACAAAAGAAAATAGATCTTTTCTTCTACTACTAAAATGTTCTGAGTTGCACAGCTAACGCCGTGCTATGATGCTAGTAGTATATATATATGTATAATATTTGCACACACACACACACACACACACACACACACACACACACATATATATATATATATATATATATACATATACATATATATATGCAAAAAGAAGTAGCTGTCTATACCAGATGGAATTTACAAGATGAATTGTTGAATTGCAGTGAAACAATTCCTTTTGTCTGATAAATCTGTTTACTGATACAAATTACATCAAGTCAATTTTAGCTCCGAATATATACTTATGCCAGCTTATACAATGCAGTATATGACCGCCAAACTTAGAACGAATATATATCACTGCCAAACCTACAAGAAAAATATGGAACAATGATATTATTTACGTGCATCAAAATTCATTGTCAGCGACAACAATCATGTCCAATTAGTAATGTAAATGAAAAAAATAGGTTTTACTTGTTTTATTAAGTTTCCAATTAGGCTGGAAAAATTCTTCTGTGAGATTTTAAAGTACACATATTCTTTCAAGATAATAATAGAAAGAAAAATTTTAGTTTTCCAAAGAGAGTCTTCATTGGTAGTGCAAAAGATGATTCAATATGAATGAAAACGGTAAACACATCCTTTCATCATTAGAGACGAAATAACTTTTTTGCATGAAAATATTCACGTCTATCCGATAGTAAGCATACCTAAGTCAAGAGCTGAACACGAAATGAGACCTTGACACGTATGAAAATAAATATTTTAAATCCGTCTTTTTATCAGCAAATGAAAGCTGGTTTTAGCATGAGTGATAAATCAATACTAAAATGCTACAAATGCCTCAAAAGGCCATTTTGATTATTTTTCAAGTATAAAAGCAATTTTTACTTTTTTCTTTATCATAAATGAAGTTTTAGCCATTTTCGCCTCAATGATTTTTTAGCCTTATTTATAATTATTTTTAACCCTTTTCAGAATAATTATATTTTATCGCCATTTTTAACATAAATATTATTAGCTTTCTCAGTAAAAATACTTTTTAAAGAGCTGATCTTTATAAACCATAATTAATCCTTTTTCAGCCAAAAAATACTATTGTATTCCTTTTCAGCAAAAAGCTATTTTTCGACTTTTTCAGCATCCTACATTTTTAGGCTTTCCAGCATGAATGTTTTTTAAGCCCTTTTCATAAAATGTATCTATTTAGCCGTTACTATATTGAACAACTTTTTAGCCTTATCATTTATCCTTGCCAATATTCGTCATTGGCGGCCACAATTTAAACAATGAAAGATACGCGGATGACACAATAGTGATAAGGAAAAATGCTGTACCCCCTACAGAAAGTAGTAAAACAAAGCAAGAAGAAAAGACCGATCATAAATTTCAAGAAAAATGAATGTAAGGTGATTAGCAAAAAAGAAGACTCTAAAATGTCAACTACAGGTCTGAGAAACTAGAATAAAACAAGTAAAGAAATTTAAATACCTTGGAAACGTTCTGACAGAGGATGGAAAGCGCGACATTGATATCCAAAGACGCACTGTAATGGCCAAGGACACATTTCAAAAGCTAACCAGAGTATTGAGAGACAGGAAAATCTCACTGGGAAAAAAGTGAGCTGGATTGCTATGTGATATCTGTCCTTCAGTAAAGAAGAAAAATGTTGAACAATCTCATCAAGGATGAAGCAGAGGTTTGAGGCAGTAGAAATGTGGTTTTACAGAAAGACTGAGCACATTACCAACGATGAGGTGCAAACGAGAAGAAAAATCATATTTAACATAAGGAAGAGAGCTGAGGTTCCTGGCATACGTAATGAGGAAGAAGTGCCTGGAGAATTTAATACTCACAGAACGAATAAAAGGAAATAGAGACAGGAAGAAAGTAGCGCGAGACCTACGTCATAGGTCTGAGTAAATGGATGGAAGAGCGGGGTTTGGGAGAGATATTAAGAGAAAAAATATTGAGAGCGACAAGAGACAGAGCAAAGTGGGAATCCATGATTGGCCTACGTCTTAAAGTGACAGGAAGAAGAGGAAGATTTTTAGGTCTTTTCATTATAACTCTATTTAAACCCTATTAATCATAAAAAAACAACAAACAGTTTTTGGCTCTTTCTTATCAAAACTACTTTTTTTAACTCTTTCATCGTCACGCTATTTTTACCCGTTTTCTGTAGAAATTCCATTTTGTTATTCTTCTTCAATTTATTTTCATTTTATAATTCCTTTTCTCCATAAATGACTCCTTTTCAGCAATTTTTCACACTTCTCATTCTTCATTATGTCAAGTTTTTTGTCTTTTTGAGTATAAATGTGCGTTGTGGTGAAGGATGTGCGTGTGTGGTGCAGTGGATATCGATTCGGAACTACAAATCGGGGGTGCCGTGTTCGAATTCCAGTTGGATTCCTCGCATTCATTTATCTTTAAATGGGAAAAGTTTTTAATCCGTCTCTTCTCTCCAGTTATGTGATAATTAATACGACAGATTGGGTTCTAAAGCCTTGGCTGGCAACCAATCTACCGCAGAAAGCAATGGAAATCTACTGTGGGATAATCTTCACCCCAGTGATGTCTTATTCGAGATATGATCGACCAAAACGTATATCACGTATGGCACTTAACTGACTGAGTTTAAAAGCTCCTTTAAACACACGTTCATCTAAAAGAAAATAAAAGAGAATGTAAACAAATGATATCCCTGTTTTTTAAACTTCACCAAGCATCTCAAAATTACCAGTGAAACTGTGACGCTTGTAAATTCTGATGTAGCAATTAAAAAGGCTAATTTAGTCATTTCCAGCATGGGTTATATTGAAGGCAAGAGGGACGAAGATATGTATCAAATAGCCTACCCAACAAACTTGTGTAAATGGCTGACAGGATAGGGATTAGGAAGAATAAAAAAAGATAACGAATACCCAGTGCTACAAAAGTTGGGGAAGCCATAATAATTCGTTTGAGGGAAAATCATAATGTTGTAATAGTTAGCAAGCTTGACTTGATAGATCAATTCCAACTGAATAGTGAGTTCAATCCTTACTAGGCACTCTATATTTCCTGCCTTGTGCCATATCTAAGCTACGCTCAGAAAATCACTTTAAAATATGTGTTCGACACTGCAGCAAGATTGAGCACTATTATATAAATTTTTGCTGATCGAGTTCGCTAACCACCGCTCTACAGGTGCTGATCAATAAAGCTATCTATTCCTCTGCTATTCCGCCTGCATAATATATAAGAGGCATTATGAATTTTAGAAAATCGCAAAATTAAATTGTTTGATAACGCATATGAATTTCCTGTCAGACATGATGAAGTTTAAACGATTTGGTGAATTAATAACAGGAATCGAACAGTTAACATAAAGTTTAACACGAGGAGCGAATAAATATTTGACGAAATGATTGAAGTTCATTTGATTTTCATATAAATTGCTGGAAATGGAAGAAGTTTATCGTCAGCATCGGATATCAAGATAGGCGCTAAAATTGCAATATCTTTATTCAGAATCAAATGTTTACATATCAGAATACATGTTTATAAATTAATGTATATTTTAGGGGTCACATATTTGATTTTATTGCATATAAATATTTCAACGGCGTTTTAGTGTAAGCCGATACAGTGGAGAATCTCATATATATATATATATATATATATATATATATATATATATATAAGATTCTTCACCGTCTCTGCTAAAAGGAGACGCCAGTGTTCTTTTAATTTTGTCGTAATTTAGACGACAATGGTTAGCAAGCTTGTCTCGCTAGAATCTGTTACAATTGGGTAGTGAGTTTAATACACTCAGCCTTGTGCCATATCTAAGCGGCGCTTAGAAAATCAGCTCTCCTTGTAAAGGTGGTTAACAAATTGTCACTATTTCCCATTTAGAGAAAGCAGGACTAAAAAGGCGATTTACATTTTAACAGTCCGTACTCCCTCCTATACACGTCCTGCGCATGAAGATAAACGATATTCGTTATCAAGGCCTCTGACCTGCAGATTTTGAGGAGCGTAGAACCACCTCTAAAATGTTGTTGTCTCCAGGTCCACCATGACTTTCGATGATCACATCTATTAGGGTCTCATCCATGGGCAAATGGTCTAGATAAGCATTTATTAAAATACATTTACACATTTTATATTGTTCAGAGAATTGTTCTCATCTTTATTGCCATGTTGACGACGTTTCGGCCGTTGTATACTGCGGCCTTTGTCAGATGATAGGAATTTCGAATCGAACCCCTTATTACGATCACTGGGGTATATCATTCTCATTTCTCATTTCATGTGCAATGCAACTTCTGGTAGCCATGTAGTTATCCCTCTTTAATAGTGAAAATAATACCTCATTTCAGTAGTCCAGACAAATACGCAAATATATCAGTAAAAATTTCCAGGAAAACTTTAAAAGTAAAGAAAAAAAAAAGAATTAATACCCACAAGGAAATGAAATGTCTGCATTAAATGATCCATAATGAGTTGACATGTTGTTAAATACACTAAATCTGAATAAAACCATATCTATATAATAATAATAATGATAATAATAACAATAATTGTAATAATACAAGATGTGTATTTCAGAAAAAAAGGCATGGATATTTCTGGAGGATAACGATTTTATGAATAGTCAATCAGTTATCTGCCATACGTAAAACACGCTTGGGCGATCATGTCCCTTTCATGATATTACGGACTAGATTTTCCCGCAGTAGGTTTCCATTACTTTCTGCTGTAGAAGCCAATCTGCCTACTCAACTCATCGCTGAAGGGAAACGAGAAGGGTTAATATTTTCCCAAAGGTATTTGTGCGTGAGTGAAAGAAACGAAACAAATTCGAGTGGAATTCGAACTCGGCTCTCCCATTTCTCATCCGAGCCGTTATACATTACAACACAACGCGCATCAACAAAAATTAGCTTTTGTAAATTAATTGTTCAATATCTGAAAATAAAGCATTAATAGCAACCTATAAAAGTAAGTGTTAAATTTATCTTCTCGACTCGGAGTTCGGCAGATATAGTATTCTCTTGATAGATTATTTTAATAATAAAATTGAATTAATTTATAGGAACAATATATTTATTATAAGACGATACTTTAATTTATCTAAAAGAAACTTTACTTTGGATGTCAACAAGTTTTACATTTTTACATTTTAATTTGAAATTGTTTGAACATATGTATTAGATAACTTTTACATACATTTTTTCCCTTACATATAAAAATGTTAATAAAGAGAAATGTTCTAACAATTTTGAGCTTATTAGAAATTAGATGTGCAGGTGGTGTAAAGATTATGGTCTTGGAACAAGAAATCTGTGAGACGTGTTCAAATTCTGGTCGACTTCTTATATATTAAGTAAATAGACACTTAGAATAGGGTTTTTGTGCGAAAGTGATTTTTATGAAATTCACTCTTTGTATTAAATAGCAAGGTAGATTTGGGTATCTAACTACGATAAAACGATAACGAATACCCAGTGCTACAAAAGTTGGGGAAGCCATAATAATTCGTTCGAGGGAAAATCCTATTGTTGTAATAGTTAGCAAGCTTGACTTGATAGATCAATTCCAAATGCGACGAACGAAAAAAGTTTAATATCAAAACCGGCAGACCTTGACGTCGCCTTTCCCTTTCCAGAAAAATCATCAGCCAAGAGAAGTTGTCAGTAACTGAAACCTTGTAATTCGCGTCACTGTCGACGCAAAACCCGAGTCTTCTTGGCTTGGAGGGCAAAATCAAAATGTTGTATCTGTTTACTTTAAGTACATTATATAAATACTCACTTTTTGCTCTCAAGTCGCTTTCAGCTAGGCGTACACTTCGTTTGCGATCCAGTTACCCACAGTTGATTCCTGTCATGATTTCGTTTCAGTTAGCAGGCGTTAACGCTCTAGGTTTGATTCTGCTTCGGAGATGGAACAGTCTAGTTCGTCTGAGATCCCGTTAGCTGCGGTGGATCCAGCAAAGGAGACTAAAACTGTTTAAGTTCAATTGCCGTGCCGCGCACGTGCTAGCCCGCAATGATCCCGGTTTAGACGCGGTCGAATCCTGCAATGGAAGCAAAACACGTGCCAGCTCACAGAGGAAGCGCAGACGCGCAAGCTCTCCCACCTGCTTGGGAATGAACACGTGCTAGACCGCAACCGAACCTATCCTACTCGGACTACGTTCAACTGTACCCGGGATCCAACTTCTGCAGTTCGCATTTCCAGCCTGCGTCATTCATGCCAGACCGTTTGCTTGTCGTTTTTATCGCAATAAAAATTGACGTTGATAAATTCTACATCGTCGCCTCCTTCTCATTGTCTTTGTTGTTTTTACATACAGTTTTGCGGGGTCGATACACTTAACGCGCCCTGCAACACATTTTCATTGTGTTTATACAGAAATCACAGGGGTAGCTGCTCTTTGAGGGTAGGTCATTCAACCTCCCTTCCCCATGGCTATCGGTAGCATGCTCTGTAGTCCCACTCTCTCTCTTTCCCCACTCTCTCTCTTTCCCCACTCTCTCTCTTTCCCACGCTCTCTCTTTCCCAGTCTCTGTCTGTCCCACTGTCTGTCTTCGTGTTTAGTCCACTTAGTAAGCAGTTGACCGCCTACAGTATCTGAAATAAGAGTTGAATAATATTTTGGCATTATTGTCTCTCGGAATTTGTCACTCCACTTTCGATTACTGTGTTGTAAGTTGGCTCGACTACTCTTTTTTATTTTTAATTTTTATTCTTTCCTCTTGCTATTGTTAGTAATTTAAGTAAGGAATTGTATTTTGCTACTTACTTTTACGGTACATTTGTCTTTCAGCATATAGCAGCGGTTCTGATCTAAGAAAAATTTTTTCCTCCAGTTAAAAAAATGAGTCGGCCATTTTCTGGACAGCCAAAGGGTTGTTCATTTCGTCTTTACATGCTCTTTTCTTTAAACTTGCTAGAGAAGGTTCTATAAATTAGTTTGGCGTTGAATATTCTCTAGACATATACTAAGTTAAAATTTAGTTTTTTTTTTAGTTTTTTTTTAATCGGAGTAGATAGTACCTACTATCGCTCGGTTTTACACTCCACCCTCTTCTTTTGAACAGGAGTAGAAATGATCGACTTGTTTCTCGTTTAGTAAGTGGTTCCCGGTTCTCTTCCCTTCTCCTTCAGTCTTAGTGATAGTTCAGTCGCAATCTCTTTGCAGTATTTGTGTATGGTGGCAACGTCTCTTCATTCTGAGGGTACCGGGTTAGCAGTTTCCTAGTTGCTTGTTCCGACTGGTAGTTAGGAGCCCGAACTCTTGTGCAGCGTCTTGAGAGGCTGCTCTGATCAACAGTCGAATAATATCGGGGTTCCTGTAGTGCCATATCGCGTCACTACATGAACCTCCGGTGGACCACATTATGCTGCAGGCTGCGCCAGTCTCCATCCTACACATGCTGCATACAGTGATCGTCTGATGCTAATCTAGAACTCTCACTATAAATAAACCAATATGAATACAAGCAAACAAAATAGGAAAACTAAACCAGCTCATCAGATAACGCCTACACCTGTCTGCGTCTCCTTTGCAAACATACGCGGTATCCGCACTTCAATCTAACTCACCTTATATCTTAGCTCTCTGTGAAACTAACATTGACCCTTCTATCCCCTCTTTTTAGTTTTATGTTCCTGGTTACCTTCCCCTCTTCAGGAACGACTCCAATGTTCATAAGAATGGGCTCGGTGTCTATGACAGCGAATACCTCCCTCTAGATAGGGTGACCTCTCATGAATCCCCGGATTATTCTTTCATGTGCTTCCGTCTCTCACTTCTAAGCTCAGTTAGCTATCTCTTCTTTCTCTACCGCTCACCCTCCTCCTCTGACTAATCGCTACTTGATAGCGTCTCTAACAATATTGATAAGACCATTTCTTCTCATCCATCTGCCCTTATATTTGTGTTTGGTGATTTTAACGCCCACCACACCAAGTGTCTTGAAATTTCTGTCACCAATCTTGCTGGTGTCAACACCATGACTCTTTCAACAACCCAATCTCTTACGCAAGCAGTGGATTTCTCCACGCGTTTCTCCAATAACCCAAATGGAAGGGATTCACTACTAGACCTCTGCTTTACTTCCATCCCAGACACTTGCACCGCCAAGCAGCTCTGCAATCTCGGAAACTCTGAACACGCCGTAGTTTCCGTCAACATCTTATTCTACTCCCACTCAACCCAAGAAACACAGACTAGTGGAATATCCTACTGCATCCGAGGTCTCCTATTGGGTTAAGGCTGGGAGCTATGCTTTCATTCCAGCCAGGAAATTTTAGCTTAAATCCCGCTCGTCCCCCTGGTTCTCGCCCGCTTGCTCGGCCGCCATTGCCCATCGAAATCATTTCTTCCGGCACTATCGAAGCCACGCGTCGGACCAAAACAGGCGCCTTTTCGCCTCAGCTCGTGATAAGTGTAAAAAGATACTCAACGAAGCTAGGATGTTGTTTGCTGCTAGAATGAAGCAACGCATAGCATCCTATAAGTTCGGCGCCAAAGACTGCTGGCGACTCTGTAAAAGCGTGCTTAACAAGAGTAAGACCAAAATACCACCCAATCAATGAATTTGAGGTCCTAACCTCCTCAACGGACAAGGCTGAATGCTTTGCTAGCAGATTCTTTAACAATTCGAGACTGGATTTGTCTGGAGTATCTACACCTGACTTCCCACCTAGAACTGAGGCTCAACTGAATGACGTCCACATTACACCCTTTGCTGGTCTCTAACATAATCTCAAATTGAACGAAGGAGACGGAATCCCAATCATAATCTTGAAAATATGTGCCCCTGAACTCTCCTCTGTTCTCTTTAATCTCTGCAACGTCTGGCTATCTGCTTCCTGCTTTCTTGTAGTTCCTATATTTAAGAATACTGGAGAACCCTCAGAACCCGCTATTACCGCCCTATCAGCATTTTCCGATCTTTGGCAAAGTGTTCGAAGCCGCTATCAACGCCGAGATGGTTCAGCATCTCACAACCGACAGGCTTCTCTCGAACAAACAGTATGGTTTCCGCTTCACCAGGTCTACTGCTGATATGCTAACGGCTATCACCGTGTATATATACCAGGCTCTCGACAAGAATGGCAAAGCTAAAAGCGTTACTTTGGATATCTCCAAAGCGTTCGACCGAGTCTGGCATGCTGGCCTCCTAAGCGGAGCTATTGTATAACTGGACATTTGTTTGATTTAATCCAGTCATTTCTCTCTAACCGCACATTAAACGGATATACCTCCCAAAACTACCTTACGAGCGCGGGTGACCCTCATGCCTCTATCCTAGGTCCTACGCTCTTTCTGATCTTCATTAATGATCTCCCCGATGCCATAAGGTCCCAAGTAGGCGTGTACGCCGATGACACCACAGTTTACTCTCAACTCGGTCAAAAATCTGGTGTGGGCGACAAAGCGAACCTCGCTGCCGAGCTTGTATCCGTAGTGGACTGAGGTAAGAAATGGCTCGTAAATGTTAATGCTTCCCAAAACGAAGCTGCTATCAATTAACCATCATAGACAATTGCTCCTACCTCTCATTAGCATGGAACAGTCTTAGAGTAAAGCATTACGCCTACTTGGCCTCACACTTTCAGAGGACCTCAAGTGGAATGACTATATCGAATCCATTGCTAAATCCGCTGCTATGAAAGTTGGTTCTCTGTGCAGAGCCCGGAATTTTTTCCGTCTGAATCTATCCTGCACATTTATAAATCTACCATCCGCCAGTGTATTGAATACCGCTGCCATATCTGCCATATCTGCTATTCTCCTCGGGGTTCTTGAAAAGATACAACGGAGAATCTGTAATGTGATGGATACCGACTTGGCAGACCGGCTGCAGGCACTTTCTCACCGGGGTGACGTGGCTTCCCTGTGCCTCTACTATAAATAGTTTCACGGCTTCTGCTCCGATGAACTTAGATCACTGGTGCCCCGTATCTATGGATTTGTACGAGATACTAGATTATCAACTAGGTCTGATCCTTTTACAGTGAAACAGATAAGATGTAACCGCAATTTCCCCTCCAACAGCTTCTTTTCTCGCACTTCCCGCCTGTGGAATTCCCTTCCATACACTTGCTTCCCCGACAGCTACAATCTCCAGGAGTTTAAATGTAAGGTCAATAGACACCTCCTAACACACTAACTAGCATCCATTCTCTCAAACACTCTTCCCATCTACCCAACCCTCATCCTCGGTATCCTTACCAGTCTATCACCCTCCTTCTGACATTTCCTATATCTAACCACTCTTTCTCATCACTTTCCATTATGTAACCCCCTGCGCAATAGTTGCAGTGGAATGCCTTGTTTGGGGTGAAATGATAAAAAAAATTGCTATGCAAAATATTTTTTTCACTCCGATAATATTTTACCCAAATATTGTAGCGATTAAAGTACCCGAGCTTCACAAAATGCTAATGGATTTTGATAAATTATGTGTTTCTTCCAATTGCACAAAACAACAAGTGTCTAGAATGCGTGCGTCTTATACTCTTTCATTTACATGGGTATGAAAAGTTGACACGAATTAAGTACTTTTAAGATTTCTTTTTCAAGAGATATTTTTAAATGTGTCAGGTAAATCTATCGATTTTTATCAAGTTCAAGTTTAAATGTTATCACTTTACAACATTTTTAAATAATTAAATATAGTCATGGCAAAACTGTTTTTAATAGAAAACATTTGTTTGACTTCACTAAATTTTTTATTATGTAGTTCGAATAAAATTATCTTTTAATGAATTATACTGATTTATTTGACGTTGTTGTTAAAGTCTGATAGATAAGACTTTTGAATGTCTTTTGTCTGTTAAATACTCCTGCTTTAATTCTTTAATATTGATTATTTTGTTTATCAAAATCAGCCGGCCTATAAACGTTTCAGGTTCCAGTAAATTACAAGCCCACGTATAATATTAGGCGTTCAAGATCTCTTATATTTTTAATGTTCATCTATCTATCTATCTATCTATCTATCTATCTATCTATCTATCTATCTATCTATGTTCATGATCTATCCATCTATCTCAGTATATTCTTATCTATCTATCTATCCATCTATCTATCTATCTATCTATCTATCTATCTATCTGTTCAGTAATTTTTGCATATATCTCTGTCTTTGCATGTTCATTATCTATCTATCTATCTATCTATCTATCTATCTATCTATCTATCTATCTATCTATCTATCTATGGTATGTTCTATCTATCCTAGTATGTTCACTATCTATCTTTCTATCTTTGTATATTCACTATCTACATATTTATATATTTTAATATGTTCATTATTTTTAGAAATCTATCCCAGAATATCCATTGTCTACGTATGCCCACTCTCTATCTATCTAGCTTTTCATGCAGCACACACACAAATGTAACTATTTCCCTTTATTTCCGATCTAATCACTTGCAATTATCAATATTTACAAAATTTATATTACCTTACATGAATATCAATTCATACATATTTGAGCATCTAACTCTCTCTAAGCGTAACAATGTGTTTTCATGTATACGATAATGAAAGTCTTTTGTCCATGTTTGTTTATACTCAGACTTAATACAAGTCCGTGTTTCGGTTGCTTTTACAAGTGATTTTGATTTATCAGTGTTATTCATAAGGCGTCGTTTATTGGCAAGCCACAGTGAAGGAGGAGACGATTTCGTCCGGTACCTTACGTTCTGCTGATTGATGACGAAAGGATGAGCAAGCACTGTAGAAACGTGGAGGACAATGATATTGACAAGAAATAAGGAAGACATGATGGATAGTTTATTTGCCGGGTTTGACAGAAACTAAAGATAGAAAACGGGGAAAAAAAATCGAAGGCATATAAATAAGGTGGAATCGGATGATAGAAAGTGAACAAGTATTTAAAATACGGGAAGAACGAGATACGATTGGTCGGGGAGAGTAAGAAACAGAGAAAGGAATCAAGAGGAAGTTCATAGGACAAAACATGACGTAATGGATGAGAATGAATTTAAAATGAAGATGCACACAGAATAGAAAACAAAATGTGAAAAAATAACAAAAAAACATCGGAAAAACATGAGATTTGTCATTTCAATCTTAAATTTCGAATTAACGTGTTTCAAAGCACACAATGAAAGAAAGCGCAAGAGACAACTGATATATATATATATATATATATATATATGTATACCCACACATATATATATATATATATATATATATATATATATAGTCATCCGCAGACAGGTCTGTTCCGCTGTATCACAGCTCATCAGAACGGTTAGGCTCCGATTGCTTTTAACCCAGGATTGAAACCCGACCGAATTAGCGTCAGTCGGCAATTCTGCCTCTGAGCTATTGGCGCTCGGTAGAAGAAAGCAGACTTTTTAGCTTGTATATTATCATTATACACGCCTAATAGCCGAGAGTGTTCTAATTCATTGCTGAATGAATGATGCGTAGATGCTAGAGTAGCTACTATATTTCAAAGTCTACCATTCTTCCAGAGTGCTCAATCAAGGTGTGAGAGCGTAAATAGTCATCTGTAGACAGATCTGTTTCGCTGTATTACAGCTCATCAGTACGGTTAGATTGCGATTGCTTTTAACCCAGGATTGAAACCCGACCGAATTGGCGTCAGTCTGCAATTCTGCCTCTGAGCTATGAACGCTCGGTAGAAGGATGCCGACTTTTTAGCGTGAATATTATCATTATACACGCCTAATAGCTGAGTGTTCTAATTCATTGCTGAATGAACGATGCGTAGAGGCCAGTACGGTTAGACTGCGATTGCTTTTAACCCAGGATTGAAACCCGCCTGAATTGTACATATATAGGAATAATGTAAATTCTTATAGTTTTATTAAATCTATATCTCTTTCTCATTATCGAGTACTTTACAAAAAATGCACGTCAAAATAACTTGTAATCGGTAGCACACAAATATTGTCTCCGTCCCTGATCAGATAAGGGCCATAAGTCATGCGCGCTTTGGTCGATCATGTCTCGAAAGAGAAATGATTGGCTTGGCAGAAGGATATCCCGCAGTAGGTTCCCATTGCTTTTTGCGGTAGACTGGTTGGCGGCCAAGGCTATAGAACCCAATCTGTCTTATTATTTAACCCATAACTGGTAGGAAGAGACGGATTAATAGCTTTCCCGAGTTTATTTTTGCGTAAGTGAAACCAAGGAATTCAACTGAAATTCGAACTCGGCAGCTAGATTTGTCGTTCCGAGTCGATATCCACTGCACCAAAACGCACATTACTATCCCTGATATTGAGCACTTTACTCATAAGAACAGGATTCCGTAAAACTATATTTTATCATTAACTATATATAAAGTTATCCATATACATGTCGGTTTCGATGTATCACATTACATCAGTGCGGTTAGATATCCGATTGCTTCCGGCCAGGACTGAAACTCGACTGACTTGACATCACTCAGGGATTCTTCCGCTAAGCTATTCGCGCATGGCTGAGAAGAGTACATTTCAGTGTGTTACATATATAATCTAAACAAACGCCTGTAACCAAGAGTATTCAATTCATTGCTAAAGAACGATGCGTAAATAGCGGTGAGTAGCTCCTCATTTTAATGTCTACCATTTCCCCAGAGTTGTAAATCGACGGACGAGAGCATAAATATTCATCTTCATATAGGCCTTATTCCCTGAAGCGTAACTCATCATTGCGTCTACACACACACACACACACACG
Organism: Ascarosepion bandense; assembly: GCA_037127315.1. Lineage (NCBI taxonomy): Eukaryota > Metazoa > Mollusca > Cephalopoda > Sepiida > Sepiidae > Ascarosepion > Ascarosepion bandense. The sequence goes on from JBBBDQ010001328.1 coordinate 256,273, forward strand.
TGTGTGTGTGTGTGTGTGTGTGTGTGTGTGTGTGCGAGTTGATATGGATCGGAATTAAAAATGGCTCCGGTTTTGCTAGAGGTTGCCAATGGTGTTAGCTAACCGCCTTCGGGTCCATTCAAGATTTTTTGGCTAGATTTACTTCTGTAGACGTTTCGTATTTGCATATGACCTCAAGGCCGTGGCAATTTAAAATCAGGGTTTTCTATCTCTGATAATATAGTTTTATAATAATTTAGGGGCTTACGTAAAGGTTTTGTAAAAACAGCTAGGAGCGAAAAATTGATGAGCTGAGTTCGAATCTCAATCGCGTTCGTTACATCCACTTAGACAAATGCTGTTGGGTGGTCATGAATAAAAAAGTTATAATTACTCAGGCGGTTCACATTCGCCCCCTACCAACACACACTGGGTCAAGGCGATTGGGTTATGGCGAATTTGTTCCAATGAATATGCAGCATGTCTACGTCAAACAAGGAGCTGCATAGGCAAAAGAAGAAGAAAATGAAGAAGGAGAGGAGGCGGTTATGGAAGTAAAGAAGAATAAGAATGTTAACTCTCAACAAGTAAGAAAATTTGTAAAAACGTAGACTTATCAGAAAATAGAAAATTTAAGGTTATCCATAAAAGAAGTGGTTTAATTTGACAGTTGAAATAAAATGCATTAGGGATTCGAGGAAGGGTTATGTCTAGAATAGCAGAAAGGTTTTAAAGAATAGAGATGTCTTATTCCTATTCAACAAAGAGCGATAAGTGACTTGATAACAAAAGGTATATAAAGTTACCGGCTCAAATATCTATATGGAAAATGAGACGTTGAAACCATTTAATTACTGAGCTAACACAATAGTTTAAAACCAATAAAAGAGCATGTTCAACTGAATGTATAAATTTGATTTTTTACGCTCTATTCTTGATTGAGTTGGAAAAAAAATCTTTATTTAATACAATCCCAAATATATATATATATATATATATATATATATATATATATATATATAAACAATACGTATATATATATAAATATAGACATATGTTTTTATTCTCCGTCGATGCAATTTGTGTAGAGTGAAGGGTAGCCAGAGAGATTCACGCACATACGATGGAGCTAACGGGGAGTCGTTTGCCAGTAGGATTTCTCTGTTCTTTTTCTCTCTCTCTTTCTCTCTCTGTTCTGACTTTTTCTCCATCTGTCATAGACTAACATAGCTCAGAATTTCCATGCATCCCTGGCCCTTAGGGCTGTTGTTCAATTGACGTAAAATATACCTTCATCAACCTTTGACTTTCAAACCTTTCGTTGTTGCCTGCTGCTTCCTGCCTTTGATGTCGATTATCTGTCTGCTCCGCCTGTGTCAGCTCCGCCTGTGCTCTCTGCCTTTGATGTCATATTTTGTCGGTCACTGTGTGTGTTTTCTGTCTTTGATGTCAGACATATTTTGCCGGGTCAAGGCAATACATTACAATTTACTTTGGTTATCAAAGCACACATACGCACACAAACGCGCGCGCGCACACGCACACACACACACACACATACACACACACACACACACACACACACACACACACACACACACATATATATATATATATATATATATATATATATATATATATAAACAGCTAATATTTAATTTTAAATTTAAATTTTATTTTTTATCTCTATTTCTTTTTTATTTATTTGGGTTTTACTCGTGATGTATAAAAAAATATTTCCATAAGATGTAACTCCCATGAACGTCGAGTGAACTTAAATTCAAATCACTTAAACTGCAATTCGTAATATGCACTCCAGATGACTGAGTTTTGCTGTCGATTTGATATATATAGTAATTCTGTTTATACTCTATTGAGTACTGTTTTATCAATATATGTATAATATTCCTATACATAGTGTTATAATACATTGAACAGAGTTTTATCATTACCTGAATAATATTTTACACATATGTCTATCCCTATATGCATATTTAATAATTAGCAAAATTATATATATATATATATATGTGTGTGTGTGTGTGTGTGTGTGTGTGTGTGTGTGTCTGTGTGTCTGTGTGTGTGAGAGAGAGAGAGAGTGAGAGTGAGAGTGAGAGAGAGAGAGATTAATTCAATTGAAAACATTGTGTCTGCTTATTTGGAATAGAATCAGTGCGTATCTACGTTTAATCTTTCGTGTATTATTATAAAAGTTGTAAAACATGCGCTGTAACATTGACACATTATTTTATTATCCATTTATCTATGTTGCCAAGAACAATTTCCTTCCGAGATCATCTTCATGGGGTGTAAGTTATGGTAACAAAAAATAACCCCCAAACTCTGTTGCTTAAAAAATTAATGTCAGTTTCTTCTTTCAATTATAATACACGAAAAATTTTCTGTGAGAACGAACGGATTTTATTAAAAATAAGCAGCAACAATTTTTGCAATCTATTTAATCTGACATGCCTGAAACAAAATCTGCTGCTTAAATACACAATATATATATATATATATATACACAAAAATCTAGAGTGAGCCAAAACCTACCGCGGTTTTACACTACGGATCGTCAGGGCAAGGGCTGAAACACTAAAGATAAAAGCAAATAAATAGATGTACACTAAGGTAGTGGGGAACGATACCAACACAAAAAGGGGGGGTAAGACCAAATGAAGCAAAACAAAATATATAGGAATAACTTTTATTAGACATATCAGCAAAATAAAAAGAAAGAAGAGTAACAATTACTAAGCTCTCACACTAGGTAATGAATTTATATTTGTGAAACTTACATTTGTTTAAAATCTCAGTCTTAGCATTAAGAAGATTATGGGCGGGTTCGAATAAGGCTATAGCTAGTTTTTCCTCGCCGCACAAATTACAGAATTTACTGCCTTTATTATAATCAGTACATTTTTTTATTATTTCCCATTTCAAAATGGGGTCTTTTTTAATTTTAGATTTTATGTTCCAAATATAATCCGCTAAGGTTGTACTATGTCTATATTTTTCATTTTTAAATGAGGTTTTGTGATTATAAAATCTAACTTTAAACGAATCGTGCGTTGCACCTATATACGTTTTAGGATACTTATCGTGCTCATTTTTGTAAAATTTAACACTATACACTACGTTGGATTGGTTACAATTGCCTGTAATAGGACATTCAGCTTTTACTTTACAATTACATTTATTATTGTGTTTTTATTGGTAGTACTAGTTTTCAGTTTTCTTTTATTACTGTTATTAATAATTTTGCCAATATTTGGAAGGCAAGAATAACTAAGTTTAATAGTATTTCTATTGAATATTTTTTTAAGAGGACTATCGTTATTAAAATGTTTATCGATAAGATTAAAGAACATATATATATGTGTGTGTGTATGTGTGTTGCCGGTATTCAGACTTCAATCATTTCTATTAAGCCTTTACTCAAATGGTCAATTTTCTTACCAACTTCTCTAACATAGAAGGCCAATAGGTGGCCCTACTGGATTTATTTTTCGCTTTCTCTTTTCAGTATTGTCGAAATTCTCAAAACTATCCTCTTCAAAAATTCGGATTTTTCTGTAGTTTCTATTGATTTTTCGATCTAATCATCTGTAAATTAGGAACTTTCTATTCATAAAACCTTCTTCCGTTATCAGTAGTCTGATTACAATTCACTAATTGATTTTCTTCGCGAATGATATTTTCAATTATCAAATCAAAAATTTTACTTTTGGGTCAAAACCGGTATGGGTGATTTCATCTCTTCTCGAAAATACCAGGTGAAAGCCCAATCTTCTCCACGTTTCACCCTATTATTATCTGACTTGCATAACTCAAAGAAACCGCTATTTTTTGGCGATACTAGACTGACAGCTTCCGTCACAACAGACGTCTATTCGTTATTGCTTAAAATTAATGTAAGCAATGCCTCAAATGATTAAATTTTTGTTTTCTGAGAGAATGAGGAGCCGTGTTCATTTTGTTGTGGCGAAAGTTTGTCGCAAATTTGTTGTGGCCTGTTTGAGCCAAGAAGAAAGACACAGAAGCAGGAAAGTAAGTTCAATCAGTGTATTAGAAAAGGAGAATAATATATACAATAATAAGTGTTAGTAATCAGCCGATAGAAGTGTTAGTCCGAACAGTATAGTTACGTTGCGTATTGACTGTCTCTAGACCGTCACACGACTGCCTCACAGCAGGTTATTATTTATTGACGGAGGAAGAGTCCATTCCTATAGATAGGGCACCATAACTCATCTAAAACCTTGGTACTCGTGATTATAGGCAGCGTGGGAATAATGCATTAAACAAGTGTTAATTCTCCATTTCTTCTCTGCTAATAAAGCTGAATATTTTGCCTGTAAATTCTTAGTACATTTTTCTCTTGATTCAAACGGAGTATCATTGCTTACCTTCCCATCTTGAGTCTCGTTTGAGTGATATGCATGTGACCATTCTATGGCCTTTGCTATCATCTTTAGCCTGAATCTTTGCAAAGGATGTAGACCTGATGGTATTACTCTATCAGACATTTGTCAGACGTCTACCACAGAATTTTCGTCTGTACTATCTAAACATTCGTTTCTCTAAATCAACTGCTGATGTACTGATAATAATAGCAAGAAAGAGTCTATCAAACTAATTACAAATGGCGAACCTCGGGCTGTATCTCATTGTCCACTTGTTTTCTTGTACCCGCTCACTTTCAGCGTCTGTTGGATTTTTTGTTTCACCAATTAGCCTCTAGTAAATACTGGAGTGACTTATAGTCAGTCTTTATAGTAAATACTGCCCCATTAAATAGTAATCCAAATTCTACAAGCCATACATGTTAGCGTATCCCTCTCCCTCTATCACTAGCCATCTCTGAAAGCCTGCGTGACAAAATATAACGCTTCTCTCCCCGGAATACCTGGCACTTACCTATCCCTATTCTGGCATGGTTGCTCAACGTCTGCTCTTATACACTTCTCATTAGCATTCGTGCTGAGGACCATTGGCATGCGGAGATGCAGATATGCTTGCAAGTGAATAGCAGTGAACTGCTCCTTCAGGCAGTCAAATGCTTTATTACAATACTCCGTTCACTTAAACCTGGTATACGTTTAATAAATGCTATCAGAGAGGTTGCTAATCGCGAAAATACCGGAATGAATCCTCTATAATAATATATAGACCCTGTAAATCCTCTCACCAATCTAACTGTCTTCTCTCAGGAATTTTACTTATGACCTTCATATTGTCTAGGTCGGGCTTAACCTCACATCCATTTATAATGAATCCCAGATGTTTAGTTGTCTCCAAAAAAAAAAAAAAATGTTAGCTTCAACTCGTGGCTTCTTAATCGACCAAATACCGACCTCAAGTAGTCGAAATGTTATCCTGATGTCTCCAGAAACACCAGAATGTTGTCCAGATAGGACATCTCAAAATCTTCGAACTCGCTCAGTTATATAAATATTAGTTGCTGACAAAATACCCGACACATTGGTCAAACCGAACGGCATGACCCTAAACCGAAAATTACCCAGGTGAAATTCAAATGGAGACTTCTCTCTATCTGCCTTACCAAGGTGCACCTACTCATATCTCGATCATAAATCTATGGTACAGTAGTATCTAGCTTTCCTTAACACGGCCACTATATCATCTATCAGTGGTATGGGCACCGGTAACGGCTTTGAGATGGAGTTTGACTGCTTTAACTCGACACAGAACCTGTGCCTGCCATATTTCTTACCTACCACCATTATGGCAAAGATCCAAGGTGACTCAAATCTCTGGATCATACCTGCCTTTTAACATATATTGGATCGCTTCCTCTGCTACGGCTTTTTGTGGATGGGTGTTCGATAGGGTCTCGATTTGATTGGTGTTTGATTACAGATGTCACTCTGCATCCTCACCGTGTGGGTCGGACCGAGTTTCTTGTCTGACTTGGCCATCTCATCACAGTTAATCTGAAATTTATAAGGGGGAATAACTTTTCGTCCCTTATCTCTCTCGCTTGCTTTGATCCTATCTTTCTCTCTTTATCAAATTTTAATTGTTTTATAGATCACGGCGGTAAGGCTTTTCTTATTTCCTCTCACTGCCATATTTTTATTGTCTTGAGGGCCTGATTAGCCAGCACAATAAGCTCTAACTCTTTCGCCTCGACTATGGTCTCCCACAAGGCTCCATCTTTCTTATCAGGGTCGTCTTTTTTATCAAGATCATTTGGGAAATTTTCTTTGTGTCAGTTGTCTACCTCTGCCTGGCATCGGCTTTTCTTTTCAGAGGCGGGTATATTCTTAATCTCGCATCAATTCGTCTCGTGTTCACGACAACTGCATCTGGGTCATAATATCCAGGGGCATTCCCCATTATATGCGAGAGTCTACTGCTCAATGGCCCTCGTAATAAGGGGTCTAACATATTAGCTCTAACTAGCATGGCGTGGGATTCAAAACCCATGACTCTGCATCTACGCACTTTTGTATGGGAACCTCTTCCCATTCCTCTGGTTCGAACTTCTGATTTATTTCTTTATTTGTTTATCACACGTGCTGGATCGTCTGGCTTTCGTCTGCATCACAAACTGTTGGGATAATTGCAGTCTGAAATTACCAGGTATCGTGACCTGCCTAAAATCAACTTGTTGGAAGTGTGTGAAGACTGGCCACTTCTCTAACTGTTTCAAAGAAGAAAGCCTCCTGACTTCCGGTCGCTGGAGATTAAAATATTCCTCTGCCAGAACTGATAGTTCAGTGAGAATCACGTCCCTCATTCTCCCAGTTGCAGTTTGTATGTGGTCCTGGACCAATCTTTCCTTAAAGAGACAGGCGGAAGTATAGGTCTCGCACATCTACTCGGTTCTCCTTTACCGACTCAAATGACATTATGATCCTTTTCTCGGTAGGCAATGTTCTCAACATATTTCGGGAGATTGGTCTCTTCCAACCTTACGAAGGTGGTCAGGGTATACCTAGCGTTGAGATTCGTTAACATACGCTTCTCTCATTCATTTCTCTAACGTGTTAGCAATCGGCTGATGAAGGCGATATCTGCAAGGATGACAGCCATAAGAACTTCCACTCCCCGAGAAGTGTGTATTATTGCGAAGAGGAATCCCTCTATCCAGTCCAAGACGAGTGCTCTTTCTAACTTTAATCTCGGGGTTGCTATCAAACTCATTTTACAAACAAAGCATGGTCTCTGTTACTAAGGTGTTAGTGAAAGGATCCGTTTAAGATTTTTGGATGGAATCATGTGTCTTGAATTTTGTTAAAAGTAAGCCATTTTTTTGTTGGTTTTTGTGTAACTTTTGCTTAATTCTGAATATTTTATGTCTAATTGAAAGACTGGCTTTGTTTTAGCAGAAATGTCTTTTCCTGGACTTTAAATAAGTTAAAACTTAGCAAGTCGCCAACATTTTTTTTCTCTATTTCTTTTTTTTTTATTGGAGTAGATAGACTAAATTATCGCCCGGTTCACACTCCACCCACGTCTATTGAACTGGTGAAGTGGCTCATCCCTTGTTCCTTGTTTAGGATGTGGTTTCCGGCTTTCTCTTTTCTAAACCTTTCACTTTTACGTAGCCCCTGCGCATCAGTGGCGTTACCGCCTTGCTTGGGGTGATAGAATTTTTAAAAAATTAACAAGCGAGCTCGGTTTTACGAATCAGGAGGTTCGCAAAATGTGGCCTTGGGCGTCCGGATTGAAATGCCTCACTAATGTTAACATATCTCTAACATGACTTGAGATTGGAATGGACTTCTCTGTAGGCAAAAGTCTATTTAGTTGGCTTGGAAAAAATATTCAGACCGCGTTCTCTGTGATAATATGGCGAGGATCCTGGATGGATCACCTTCATTTATTGCAGCATTGTAGTTTCAGAAATTTGTTGAAGATATCATGGTTCACATGCCGTGCTAATGGTTTTTAGTTTTCGAGACTAGTTATATCTCTAGCAACGTACTACCGCCGTTGACAAAGTTTGAATACTATGTGTATACTTTTCTTTCCTAAGTGTTGTAGGAGCAGCGATATATACGACACGCCAGAAGTAATTCTACGAAGGCAAGAAGTTTACCTCTTTTCAACCGATGTTATCTTTAGGCATCAGCTTAAAGTCATAGTTAGAACGGAAATGCGGCAGCTCTCTCCATCAGAATTTGGGTGTATCTTGCGCGTTAGTGTAGAATAAGAGGGACTGATTTAGACTTACATTTTGATGCCAACTAGTCTTTAGGATATTGCTCGAACTGGATTGAACACTATCAACCCATTCTGAAATTAGGTTAGTTTAATGTGTTCAGTTTCTTTTTTCGAAGTTTACTTTGCTAAGGGATGCAAGCTCGACAACCTCTTTTATTTCGGCCCTAACTTTCTTTAGTTAATAGGGCTTCGGTGATGCTTGGTAAATTGGCCTTATGCCAAACAAGTCCGAAGCTCCTACAATTTAAATATCATAAGGCTGGTTGTTGAAATGTTAAAGGATAAAATATTTCATGTGTACATTAAAGTAAAGATGTATTAACAGAATGACAAAATTGTAACTAGAAAAATATAAGTGAAATTTTGTCAACAGAACACTATAATATATTTGTGAGAAGAAAAATGCTCATTGAGAAAATGCATGCAGCTTTGTAGTTAAAATTATTCGAAGAGAAATTTAAGTATTTAACATGTCCAGAGAAGTTTACAGTTCATGGTTGTGTAGTAGCAGAATGTAAAGTCTTCTGATGATTCTTTCTCTTTTTGGTAGGTCGGTGACAGAGTGAAAGAGAAAGTAAAACAAATAAAGAAACTGTACTTAACGCGTCATGCTGTTGTTGTTGCTCTCTTTGGCGGCATGGAGTGACAATGAAGAAAAGAATCTTGGAAGAAGCTGTCGAATGAATCTTTGGCTTGCCCTACGTCAGGGTGGCCTCGAGTGAAATTTATTTTGTTACATTGCGACGTCCCACGTCTGACTGTCTTGACCGTGTCACGGACATGGTTAAGTAGTTGAATTCAGTCATGTGACCGGCTCCCAAATGCATTTTCTTCTTTAGCTGTGAAAAATGTTTGACTAAGGTGGTAATATGAATTTTCTATTTACTATTTAATCAGGATCCAGAATTTTTCTTTTCACACTGACATGTGAAATTTCTCTTAGTTGGGTTTTTCAAAAATGCTTTTAGTCGTTTGGATCCGATTTTGCAGGTTTGCAATTTATTTTGTGTGTTTTAGTTATTTGATGGATGATTAAGGATTTGTATCCTATAATTTTAATCCATCCCTCTCATGTTTCGTATTTTGGGTGTGTCTTTTTCATATTTGACGTGTTTGCATGTGTGTGTGTTTGAGGGGTTCGGAATAATGAGTGTTCTATATTATTAAAGTTCCGCATTTATTTCACCAGTTAACAGAATTTCTGCCACAATTAATCATATTTGGGTTATTATTAACACTCTCTTTATTAGTTTTTGATAACAATTTTTAAATTGTTGTTTTATTCCCTCTCCCAAACAGACAACAATTGTGCATATTCGGAATAGTTATGAATTCATAGATATTATCAAGATGTTATAAGAATGGTAGGAATGTGTCTTTGGTATATGGAATAATGTTGTATGTTCGGGTTAGTGATTGTGGCTAACTAAGTTTATTTATAAGCCTATTGTTTTCTCATCCGTTCTTTTTGCCTTACTCCACATTTCTATAAATTTACAAAATTAATATCAACTAGTTGGAGACAGTCTTCAGATTATTTCCTACCGTCGTACCGAGTTATAACATCTATTTGTTGCAACAAATGGACCGACCACTTCCCGTCTATACGAGCTGAATAACCGTTCAACGGACATAGACACTAAGTTGTTATAGAATTTCTCTTGATTTTTTTAATAATAACAAAAGTTAATTCAACAACAAACTTTATATACTTTGTAATAATTTTGTTAGTTATAAAAATAAAAATTAATTCCACAAATGAAATGTTTACTGAAATAGATTTTCTTTAATTAAATAAGAAAAATATTTTATTTAGTTTTTTTTTTAAATCGAGTTAAAATGAAATTAAAATTAGCTATAAATGGAATGTTCAAATGCAACCCAGATCTAGCCCAACTTCGCCAGTTCCTCGTGAACTATCAAAAACAATAGGTTTCCACAAGATTAAGAACAACGGCGTACCATCCACAAACGAATAGATTAGCTGAGCGATCACACAGAACTCTAAAAACGGCTATCATAGCCAGGAAAGAATCGTGGTTATCAGCTCTACCTATTGTCCTTTTGAGAATGAGGATAACACCTAACGAATCAAACTATTCTCCATTTACCGCAGTAACAGGGAGTCACGCACAAGTTCCCCGATTATTAATCGACCCTACCATGAGCGAGAACAGCGAAACGTTAAAACTTTAACCGACGAAATGCAAAAGTTTGACATGGACAAATTATCCAATGGATACCTACATTCCAAAATACTTACAAACATGTATAAGTATCTGGCTAAGAACTGACAGAGCATGAAAACGGTTGCAAGCTCCGTACACAGGTCCATTCCAGGTATTAAGCCGTCATGAAAAATATTTTACTCTAAAAAGATCAGACGACGTCCATAGTAATGTTTCAATAGATAGGCTAAAACCTGCATATATTTCTGAAAATATAAAATCAAAAGATTCCATTGAGTCAAGACAGGATTTGGATAACTTCCTATCTTGTAGCAAAGAAACTAATAATAACAAACCATAATGAGAACGAAGTCCATTAGAACGGTCGAATGGAAGAAAGAAACCACGCATTTTTATTACTAACAAAAACAAAAAAAAAACAGCAAAACAAAACGAAAACTGCAATTTGAAAAAAGCAAACACTGGTACCAACAACAACGCCGTTTACGGAGACGGAAGTTCTGTGGTGATACCGAGCAAAGCGAGGGACCGGATGTTTGCACTCTCAGGATCAGAAAGCAAAACTGGTCTGTGCGCACCCGGCTCCACGCATATGTTCAGGCAGAAAACCAAAAATTAATTAAATATCAAATTCCTGTTCGCATGCCTACGCGAATTTTATCTATCATTCAATGGGAACCCCATAATTAAATACGGGTGTGAATTCCCAAATGATCTGCTGAGACCCACAAAGACGAAATAAAAAGCCGACACAGAAAGCATCGCCAGAGAGTTGAGAAAGTACGAACGTAATTAGCACATCCCTTGATCTCGTCAAGCGATCTATTTTACTCGCCTCCTTTCCCTCTTATCTTCTTCTTCGCTGTCCCTGAGCTATGTACCCAAGCAAAAGAGCGGATACATCAAAGACATCCCTAACTGACAACGCTCATACATCCATACCCACAAACTCTTTCAGCATTTAATGCTATGAATATTTTAATGTTCGTTGGACCCATTCTAAAAACATTATTTTATTTGTAAAAGAACCTTAATTGATATCTATGTATATATAAATGTTGTTTTTATACTCACTTTGATTTTCTTGTTCTATAACCCCTATTATAACTTATACTGGGCGATCTCCGAACGAGTCCAAATTCAGTTAATCTGCTTCAACATATAACTACGTTTCACTAGAACGGATAACCCACTATACTCTTTTCCGTTCTATCTGGACTGTCAGTATCAGCCTCTCCAAGCTCTCCTTCCTCATTTCTTGTCCCAGGCACTTCAGTTGTCTCATCCTGATGCTCACTATTAAATTCCTTTTCGTTGCCATTCTTTCCAACACCTCATCATTGCTTGCATGCTCAGTCCACGATATCCGCAGCATCCTTCTGAAGGACCACATTTCCGCTGCTTCAAGTTTTGTCCTCATTTTCGATTATATTGTCCAGCATTAAGTGCCGTATTGAAGAAGTGATATCACATAACAATCCAGCACTCTCTTCTTTGTTTCTAGTGAAATCTTCCTGTGTCGTAGTACTTTTTTCAGCTTTTGGAACGCGTCCTTTGCAATGCTAATTCGCCTTCGGATCTCTGTGTTTGCACTTTCCATCTCCTGTTAGAACACTTCCTAGGTAATTATATTTTTGTACTTGCTTGATTCTGGTATCCCCAACCTGTATTTGACATTTTGGGTTGTACCTTTTGCTGATGACCATGCATTCATTTTTCGTAAAGTTTATTTGTATTCCTTTTTTGTCACTCTCCACCGCAACCTTCTGTAAGAAGATCGTAGTTTCCTTTTCGTGTCTGCAATCAGCACTACATTTGTTTAAAGCTAAGGCTTACGCACATATAACATTGAAACACTTGTTCTCGTATGATCATCGAAGATAAGCAATATCAAGTCTCATCAGTAACAAGATGAGTGACCGTGTAAAAATACCAGGCTGTAAATTTTTGTGTGCAGGCATTGTAATAGTGCAAGTGTTTTAAAAAATAACTCGTATAAAACGCAAGTTCCAATTCGAGTCATATGCATTTTATTCAATTACGTTATATTTAAGCAAATGAATATAACGACCCATTTCCACCCTTCAGCTATGGGTTAATTAGTAGCTCTCATGCCTGTATCTCATTCAGTCATTCATGCCATACGTGATTCACGCTTGGGCGATCATGTGTCTAAAGTGTCGACTGACTAGGCAGAAGATTATCCCGCAGTAGGTTGCCATTACTTTCTGCGGTAGATTGGTTGCCATCCATGGCTATAGAACCCAATCTCTCCTGACCGAGCATGTGAGCAATGACGAAGATTTGGAAAGAATGGAAACGAAAAGGAAATTGATACTGAGCATCAGCAAGAGTAATTAAAGTTCCTGGCACATGTAATGAGGAGAGAAGGACTTGGAGAACCTGATACTAACAGGCCAGATAGAGGAAAAAAGAGACAGGGGAAACAGCGGATAACATATTTCAAGGAACTAATCAGGTGGATGAGGGAACGAGAGTTGCATGGCGGAACAGGAGAAAGCGTGCTAGGAGCCACCATGGATAAGGAGATGTGGAAATCCATGATCACCTCCGTCCTGAAAGGACGTGGCACATAAAAGAAGAAGAAATCTCAACTGAGATATATATCCAATGTTTTTCTACAAGTTGAAGAGGAATTAAAAAAGTAAACATTACTAAAGAAAAAAATAAATACATCTTTTTAGCAATGTTTAGAATTTGCATATATATAGCTAGATTTAAAATTTACATGAAAAACAATAATACAGATAAATATTAGAAGACTGTTGAACTGTGAATTAAAATATGCATTCCTGAAGGTAAGCTGTGTATTAAGAGATAGAAAACATCCGTTGGAAAAAAAAGAAAAGAGCACTCAACTCTTACGAGATATCTGTTCTTCTGTAAGACAGCGAATGCTGAATAATCTCCTCTAAGATGAAGAAGAGACTTGAAGGTATAGAAATAATTTTCTGCAGAAGGATGCTGAGGATAACATGGGCCGAACATTTGGGAAACTACGATGTTTAGGAGAAACTAGAAACAAAAAGTGACATGTAAACTTATTTATAAATGGAACTTTGTGTATGTGTGTGTGTCTGTGTGTGTGTGTGCGTCCGTTACCTATAGACGCCGAAACGGCTGAACCGAATTTCTTGAAATTTATTATAAGCGTCTGCGAGTGTTCTTAGCTAGGTTTTGTGTCGAGGTGCCTCCAATAAATATCGAAAATCGAAAAAATCAGGTTATAGAAGGAGTGGTCCGATTTTAATCAAATTTGATACACACATAGACAAAGACATAAAATACGATATTCAGAAATTTCAAGGTTGCGGTTCTTACAATAGTGCAGAAAATCGATAATATATATATATATATATATATATATATATATATATAAAAGGCAAGATGTTTGTGTGTGTGTCTGTTTATCTGTCTGTATGTCCTTTATAAAAATCCACAATTTTTATCCGATTCTCACCAAACTTCACACAAATATTCTTTAGGCTGAGTCTGAGCTCCAGGACCTTGGATTAGTTTTAAAGCTTTCATTACACCCGAGCAACGCCGGGCTATACTGCTAGTTATACATAACATCAGAAAGAGGTAGCTAAAATTTCTGGGGCTCATAATGCGGAAGAAAGGTTTGGAAAAACTGATACTCACAGGACAGATTGAGGGAAAGAATGTCAAATAAATGTGACATAAAATGATTTAGGAGAAATAACAAAAAGACAAAATTTGTTAAGAGCTACAAGGGACAGAGATGTGGAGGACAATGACTTCCTGAGGGGAACGGTTATTTCCCATACGTGAAACACGCTCTGGGCGATCATATGTCGAAAGTGTCGACTGACTGGGTAGAAGATTATCCTGCAGTAGGTTGCCATTACTTTCTGCGGTAGACTCGTTGCTAGCCAAGGCCATAGATCCCAACCAGTACTGATATTTAACCTATAGCTAGTGGGAAGAGACGAATTAATACCTTTCCTAGGGACATTTGTGTGTAATTGAATGCAAGAAAGGATACATCACATAATACAAGAAAGAAGATTACAAATTAAATTTTACGAACTCTCTTTTTTGTTCTCCTGATGTAAGGGCGGGAAACACAAAAATGTTTCACTTTGCTCCAATTTATAAAATATATTCTTAATAAATGAGTTCAATAAATCCAAGCTATATTCTGTTTCCATCAATTGTTTTTTTTTTCTACATGGCCGCGGTATCGCTTTTTTCTAACTCTAACCAATACTAGATTCAAATATCTGACATCTGTAGGCCCCAGGGTAGTTAAGACAGTTTCCTTCCACTTGATTCGGTTCATGTTACTTAGATTTGACAAGCAGCGCGGGTCGGTTCTTGGTGTAAGTGACTGCAAAGTAGTTGCCTTCATTTGATATGGAAATTGGGAATTTGAGACGAAATCTGCAGGCAGACTGCAGGTCACCAGCAAAGTGTTAGTGTATGTGCTGCATAGACGTGAGTTTACGTACATGTTTAAAATGTGTTATCAAAGTCAGACCCTTTGAATATTGTTTGCGAAGCAATTTTTTGTAAGGGGAGCTCTACTGCGTGTGATTGATTAATGCGGCTCAACGAGGAAGCCTGTAGTTGCTCAGTGTGAAATTCTGTCAAAACTCTCCAGAATATCCTGAAAAATGTAATATATTTCAGGTGAGAAAAATATATACCTAAGCAAAATACTGAAATACTATCTATCTATCTATCTATCTATCTATCTATCTATCTATCTATCTATGTTCAATTTAAATCTTTTAATATTATCTGTCTATCAAAATATCGATATTTGTTCATATGTATCTACATAAGTCTTTTTCTGTTTATCTATAATTCAATGAATCAATCAAGTTATGTTTGTGGGTAAAATACATGTTTGAGTAAAATAAGTAACAAGTTGCTTCTATTACATTTCTTTAATTTATTACTTGTGCTCTCCAAACGCCCCCACACAAATACGCATATATATATATATGTGTGTGTGTGTGTGTGTGTGTGTGTGTGTGTGTGTGTGTGTCAGACATCTTCTGTGACCTCATCAAACCTTAAATCTACCCACCCAACTCCTATTATGTGTCGGACACGGGACACCATAGAATACTGAACGCAAGGATTATAGCCACATCCACCAACTTAAACAATGCTACTGTTCAGAAGAATTGTAGGAGACTCTAACGTCGGCTCTGTACTGTCAATGGTAGTTTAATAGAATACATTTACTTTTGAGTATTTCAAAATATTTTTGCGTAATTTTGGTAAATATATCTCTTAAAACGAGCTGTCAGTCTTATTTTAATTATTGCGTAATTTAGAGGACAATTTCAACATCGCTGCCTCTGTGTGTGTGTGTGTGTGTGTGTGTGTGTGGAAGTAAATATCCGTCAGACATTTAAATGCAAAGATAAAAGACATGACTGAGTGGGCAGAAGATTTTGCCGCAGTAGGTTGCCATTACTTTCTGCAGTTTACTGTATGCCAACCAAGGTTAAAGAACCTACTCTATCCTGCTATTTAATCTATAGCTGGAGAGAGAAGCGACGGATTCACACCTTTCCCAAGGGTATTTGCACTGATGTGAATGCAGCGAATTCAACTAAAATTTGAACTCGGCTCTTCGATTTCTAGTTCGGAGCCAATATCCATTGCACAACAACGAACGTCTAAATATTAGGTTGAGTGATTAGCGTTTTGGGGAACCAATTTTAATATCAAGTGTATCACCCAGATTAACTCTTTATTAATTATACCATAAATGCTGATGAGAAATGTTTTGTATACAACAAGTCAGTGATATATCCTTGTCGATCACAAGGATGAATCTCCACAAGAATAAATCTCCACGAACGACACGGAAAAATCTGAACTCCAAAGAAGAAACGTAATTTGAAGCGTGTGTTTTGATCGTCTGGGTATTATTCATTCAGAGATTTTAACCCCCCACTCCATCAAAAAGATAAAAACTAGATGCATATCACTACATACGCCCAGCAGTTACAACGTGTCTATAAGAAAGGATAACAGGCAAAAATTTTAAAAATTCGTTAGATTTATTCTGCCACACTCGCCGTATTCACCTGACATTACAGTAACCTCCTCATCGAGGACAGATGTGGGAAAAGTCCGATTTTTAATTTAGGAATTCCCAGCCTCTAAGCTCGGGCGAAAATTTTCCGTAGACCTTGCATATTTCAGGGTCTGGCTTCTGCTTGTTTTTCCCCAGACAAAACTGAACCCTTCGGCATTGCCTCGTCTGGATTCCGAAAAAAATCACATTGACGAGGAAAATGTTCACTAATGAATAAACAAATTCCAGTGTTCATTTAAAACTTTGAGAGGATGCAAAGTGCGACATTGAGATCCAAAGACCCATTGCAATGAACAAGGCTGCATTTCAGAAGTGAAACAGTGTACTAAGAGACAAAAAATTCATTGAAAACAAAAAAAGAGTGCTGCATTGCTATGTGATATCTGTTCTTCTGTATTGCAGTGAATGTTGGACGATTGCATCAACGATGAAAGAGAAGCCTGAGGCAGCAGAGATGTGGTTTTACAGAAGGATGTTGAGGATACCACGGACTGAGCACGTGAGTAACGATGGGGTGTTGCAGAGGACGCATGCAAATGATAGGTAAACGCATACTTAATATCAGGAAGAGACAGATAACGTTCTTGGGACAAGTACTGCGGAAGGACGGCTTGGTGAATTTAATACTCAAAGGATAGATAGAATGAAAGCGAGATAGGGAAAAGCAGCGTGTTACATACTAGATAAGCCTGGAAAAAACGATAGCGTAGCGGGGTTTTGGAGAGATTTCTTTTTCTATGTGCCATACCTCTTTAGAACCTAAACGATCATGGTTTTCCACATCTCCCTATCCCTGGTTGCTCTTAGCACGCTTACTCCTGTTGCCTCACCCAAGTCCTGCTTTGCCACCCACCTGCTTAAACCATTCAAATATGTTATCCGTTACATTCCCCTGTCTCTCTTTCCCTTTTTCTGACCTGTGAGTATTAAATTCTTCAAGCCTTCCTTCCTCATTACATCCAAGAGGAAAAATATTGAGAGCGATAAGAAACAGAGCTATGGTGAAGTCCATGACTGCCTACGTCTTGAAGTGACACCGCACATGAAGAAGTAGACGATTATCTAACCAACGGAAAATTACACAAAACTTTGATAATAATTGCATAATAAGTAGTAAAATGCAGTTTCTCCTAACGGTGAATATGTGTAATTGAATATAATGTAACTGTTCTACTTAGTGAGATGTGCGTTGTGGTGCAGTGGATATCACCTTGGAACGAGAAAACAGAGAGCCCAGTTCGAATTCCAGCTGAATTTACGCGCGAATACACTTGCGGAAGGTAATAACCTCTCGCTTCTCTCTCCAGCTAGGAGTTAAATAGCAGAACAGATTGGGTTATATAGCCTTGGACGGCAACTAGTCTACAGCAAAAAATAATGGGATCCTACTGCGGGAAAATTTTCTGCCCAGTCAGTCATGTCTCATTCGTGACATGATTGCCCAAGCGTGTATCACATATAGCAAAATAAAAAAAATGAAAGGAAATAAAACAAAACTAAAAAATTATTTACGGACAAATCTAAAAGATTTTCATGCCTTCTTTTATATGATTTTTAATTACTTTGTTTTTGGTCATAATAAAATTAGACCAGTACACAATTGTATTAAAAAGTGTTCAATACAATTATATTGAATAACTTCATTTGTATATGAGTTATTACGCGACCTAGGTTTCTATCATGTGGTGTCTTCAGGTGATATGCAATAACTGATTTTACCGTTTTTTTTTAAAAACGCTCATGTTACGTGGAATTTTTTTTAACCTTCACGTAACTGGAGATTTTAGAAGGAATTTTAGCCTTTTCATCAAAGGTTGTATTACCCTAATAGGTATTTTCTGTTATAGTTACACTTAGTCATAATTTCTGTTCTTTCATTAAGTAATTCATTTTTTGGAGGAAATAATATAATAGTTAACTTTTCTTCCTAGCACAGTCTACATATTTTGCCACCGTTGTAATTCTTGGCTATTTTCACTACACTCCAGGTTATGTTTGGGTCTTTTCCATATCTTAATTTCAATTTCCACAAGTAGAGAGCCAAATTTGTACAATTTTTAAAGTTTTCTATTTTAAATGTAGACATGTGATTGAACCATCTGGTCTTAAAAGTATCTTTGTTTGATCCAAAATATGTTATGTTCTGACCATTTAAGTCATGTCCTTTTACTTTGCAAATGACTACTTTTGTATTACAAAGTCCTTGGAGTAGGCATTTATTTTCGATCCTGCAGTTAGTTTCATTATTTATGGTCTTGCTTTGTACAATGCTATTTAAATTTCTGGTGTTTTGTTTCTTTATGTAATTTTCTAATTTAGTAGTACAGCTATAACTCAGTTTGATTGTATTCCTATTGAAAACTCTGTTATAGATAGATATATCTAGTTAGTTATTTTGTTACAGATATATATCCAGTTACATATGAGCATCGCTGTCAATATGGAATAAAGTCTGCATAACTGAAACTTTAGAGGTTTCCGGGAGGTTTAGATTTGCCCTCTCTTCTTCTTCTTCTTCTTCTTCTTCTTTTTCTTCTTCTATATGCCGTGCTCTTTCATGACGTAGGCTATCATAGCCTTTGACATCTCCCTATCCCTAGAGGCTTTAAACACGCATTCTCATGCCACCAACACAAACCCCGCTCTGCCATCCATTCGTTCAAGTCCATTATGTATGTTACGCGTTGCTTTCCTCTGTCCCTCTTTTACTTTATCTGACCTGTGAGAATTAGATTCTCCGAACCTTTCTTCCTCATTAAGTGTCCTAGGAAGTTCAGCTATATTTTCCTGATTTTAAGTATTAGCTTCCTTTTCGTTTGCATCCTTTACAAAAATCTCATCGTTGCTTACATGTTCGGTCTACATGTTCGGTCTATGGTATCCTCGGCATCCTTCTGTAGAACCACATTTCGGTTGGTTCAAATCTATCTCTTATCCCTGAAGAGATTTTTCCAGCATTCATTGATATACTGTAGAACAGACTTATCTCCAGAATCAAGCGCCAAAGTAAATCCAAAGTATCTTTTGCAAGATCCCTTACAGTGATTGAGCAGACATACACTCTTCACGGAACATTTTGAATTTACAAGTCTCCTCCTATACTGGCTACCAAGCAAGGAGAAAGAACCTGGTCTGTACTGGCATTTAACATATGGATGAAGGTCATTAACACGTGGATATTCGAAAACATTTTAATGAAATATAGCTTACTGTTTAAACAAAAACTGAAGCGGAGCTTGCATATTTCATTATCCGCGTCAGTAAAACTTAATTATTCATGTTTTCGCACTGTGGTACCGAGAACATAGGTATATATCTCTGCCCACCAATGGTATACATGGAAATATTTTGCATATATTTTAGGGCTTATTTGATCTTCGGATGTAAATCAATGTTGACAGCAAATTGACCGATTCTTTATTTCTAGATCTACGTGCATAGCTGTTTCTTGATTGTATATAGCCGCTAATCTTAGGTTGTTTAAAACGTAGAGTTTAACTTCTAAATTAGCAGTAAAACAGGGCAACAGAGCCTAGGTTTCTCTAAAATTTAGCCAAAAATATATAAACGAATATTCGAGAGGTGAATTTGAAGCGAATGCGAATTGCTTTAAAATGACTCAGTCTAACATGTCTAACTCATTGCCTCCGGGAGAAGAGGAATCCAGACAAAGCTATACCTAGGGGCAGCGTCTTGGCTGGGGAAAAAACAGACATGATCCCTTCCTTATGCAAGGTCTACGGGTAAGTTTTGCCCGAGCTTAATGACTCGGCGTTCCCACGTAGAAACGACCTTGTGTCATATGCAGTCTCAGTAGGGAGGTTATTGGTAACTTTCCAGTCTGAATTTGAACAGGATCTCGATTCGAGCTTCTCTTATATGATTCTCCCTGCATAATTTTCTCATCCGCATGTAAAAATAGCAACGTAACAATAATGAAAGCATTATTAATAATAAAGAAAAAGCCAAGAATCAATAACATGAGATATGAATACGGCCACAATATGGCGGCCATGTTTGGACAATAAAACATTCTTATAAGTCTAGATACATATATAAAAATCCGTACTTTCATTTTTCATTTAAAAGTAAAAATATCATTATCCTTGATAATGGCTAAAAGTATAGCCAAACAGGCATGAACATACAGAACATTCAAACAATTTCTAGATAATTTGTATCCACAAAAGAAGAAATTTAAAAGAACAGAAGAAAATTATAAAGAAATATTAACTGTAGTACCGTGGTAGTCGTTTTTAAAGTAACTTATATATAATGGCTGCTCACTCGTATTCGAGGGTACCCGTCTACCTGGGTGGCTAACTAATCCATATTGCAGACGCTTGCTAAGGTACACTTGTGTTTGTAATCGCTTTCTCCAAACCGAAAACAACAAAAATCACCTTCTTGAGAAATTGAAATTCGAATCCGCGTTTCATACTCAGAGAACGACCATTCCAACCACTAGGCCAGACGCCAATCACGTGCTTGAGAATTGACTGAGGATGACACTATTTCATACCTAATTATGCTATTGCTATTGATTAATAGTTCTTCCTTTTTGTCTGTTCATTCAGACCTTCTTCATTTACGACTCTCCACAACTTCAGCAGTGTTTTCTTTTACTCTCTCTCCTTAAACATAGTAGCTCTTAATGATGTTTGCCTTTTTTTTCTTTCTTTTTTTTTTTTTTTGTAATTTCCGTCTTTCACTCTTATATGTTGTCCATTTACATAAACTAGTGAGGTACCTACTGTATTTCGCTTGCCATCAAAGTATTCCCTGCTCGTCTTAATTCAACGTTTGCTTATTTTTTCTTTCATTCCATCATAAGTCATAGCTGGGGTTTCTTACATCATAGCACCGATTGGGGTACCTTGAGGAGGTGTAATGGTGAGCAAGCTTGTCTCGCGAGAATCATTACAATTGATTAGTAAGTTCGATCCTCACTGGGTGTCCCTTACTTTTGGCCTTGTGCCACATCTAAGCTGCGCTTAGAAAACCACCATCATAGAACCAATAGTAATTATTTTTTTCATTCGAATAAGATGGAGCACGATGTAATTCTTTAAAAATGGTAGCCAGGAAACTAAACACATACTAAGAATACCGTATATTCAAGAAACGAAAGCGCCTTTTTTTGCATATCTACAGCGCTAATGTATTAACAGGGCTTCTCTCCGTTTTTCTGTTATTAAATCTATTTGTCTCATGTTTGAGAGAGAGAAAAAAAATTAACGTTCGATTAATGATTGAAAACTGTACATTAAAGACAGTGTCGATTTGCTTCCAACGCTGGATTTATTAATCTGTTCGATTTTTTGTGTCTAAGATTCCATTATTCTTTTTAGTTCTTATTAAATTTTATCATTAACAGTATTACATTTTATTAGTATCAGTAGTAACAGTATTAACACTGATAAAAACGGAATGAAAATTTCCAGTGATAAAAAAATTATTCGCAATTTCAAAAAAGAATATATACCAACACCGTCTGTCTTTGAAGTGGCTTTGAATCTTGGCGCATGCTCTGTGCCGATACCGATCAATATCGCAAGTATAACGATTCCTTATCTAATCCTGTTCAAATATAATTTTAAAAAATTATAAAAAACACAGCGCATTTTATGCAAAACTTCAAAACCTGTACTGACTTAACATTGCATTTGCTTACTAGGCAGGTGTCTGAAACTCTCAATAGTTTCACTTATTCTGAAAGATCGCTAACTTTACGAGCAGATATGATTATGCATGGACCAGGTACTGTAGAATTATCTAATTAGAAATCTTGCTTTACAGAAATTATTTAACCAGGCTTTTTAAGAAATTATATCGAGCGATGCTACTGTCGCGATGTAGTAACAATGAAGAGAAATTACCTATTACACTACTGTTCTTCATTCATATCTGATAAATACGGTTCTTTGATTTATTTTTCCCCTTTCTTTCTGCGTTTGACAATGTCGGTCAAGTCTGTCAGTCTAATGTAGGTAACGTAGGAAAATTAAAGCGGAAGGCAAACTAGTATGCTTTTCTCGACGCACATTTTTCGCGATAACGCAAAACTTAATATCTCATACGCAATATTATGATTTCGTCTACGAACTTCATCAATCACGAGACAGCGAGTGTTTTTTTTTCAAAGGTATTTCACTGAACGTTGACGCTACACATTCGCTAATTGGTGTTTATATATCTGTATAACATGCAGTTTTTATTCCCATGCTTGAATATACTCCACACAGCTGGGTCGACACGGGTTTACATGTCATGGTTAGCCAAGACTATCAATTGATGCGTGGATTTGTCCTTAATGGTTATGAGGTCAAATCTCAAATCAGAAAAGCATGGCAATTATGTGCAAGATTCTAGTTTGACAGCAGCTGTAGTAACTCGGATAATACACTTATGGGTAGGTAATTAGAGAGGGAAAATAAATATTTACGTAAAATCCATGAGCGTTGTACAAAAATCTTAACGTTTTATGCTACGTGTGTCAATTGGCTAATTATGATGGTTAATTTCGGTTTAGTCTATTGTGTTAATTAATCCTTATACTTCACTACTGTCACACTCATTAGGAAAAAGGCAATAGCAAAGCAGCGTCGACTCAGTTCATTATTTTACTGCCACTGATTATACTTTAATACCAGTCAGGAAAGCTCTTGCTGCGAGTTTGTTTTTAACAGTGTTTTATTACTTTATTTTTTACAATAACCATGTCGTAGAGTTGTAATATATATATATATATATATATATATATATATATATATATATATGTATATATATATCCTCTCTATTATAAAAAATATTATGATATATATATATCTATACCTATATATATATTTGTAGATATTATTGTTATAACAATAGCATTCTTTAACTAAAAAACTATCAAGTTCCGGGCTTAATGCCCAATCATCAGGCAGTGAAATGTGGTTCAGTAACAGAGACATATAGAATAAAAATAAAAAAATAAATGAAATAAAAAATGCCAGCATATTAGCTCAATGTAATATATTATTATCAATTTATATATATATATATATATATATATATATGTATATATATATGCCTAATGATGGTGCATTGAGATCCGAAACTTGAAGTCTTTTGAGTTGCAGTATGATATTATTCTAAGAATAATAAATACTATAATATTATTATAGCATTTATTATTCTTAGAATAATATCATACTGCAACTCAAAAGACTTCAAGTTTCGGATCTCTCTCTCTTTCTCTCTCTCTATCTCTATCTCTCTCTCTCTCTCTCTATATATATATGTATATATATCAGCCATACTTTTCTCCTCTAGATTTTCATTTATTCAGGTCTTTGCAAAAAAATTTTAATGATAAAATTTTAATTCTTTGAATAACATAAAAAACATCTTAATGATTTTTTGGCTGAAAAACCACCGGAATTCTGAGAAGATGGTATCTTTAAATTAAAGAAAAAATGAAGAAATGTTGTGCAACGAAATGGTTCATATTTAGCTGAATAAATACTTGAAGGCATGGAATTTTTATGTGTTTTAATTTTCTTTAAAAATCGACACGAACTTTTCAGACAGCGCAATAGAATATTAATTTAGAAAACATTTGTAAGCAGTCTAACTGCGACTGTTTCCCAATTATTAAATATACATCGCTTAGTAAGGGATCAAATTCCAATTCTAAGGATTGAATTAATGGTACTAGCAAATCTCTCTGCTTAGCCTGTCGAATAATTCAAGTACAATAGGTATACTTAATAAGAGTTGGTTACACAAAGATTAACAAATCGAAATCATTATTTACAATATTTATATTCGGACGATTGTCTTTAAATTTATAGAGGCCTAACATAGAAATATATCCTATATGACCGGTATTAATAAATAATAAAAACTAAACACAGTCACGTGTAACAGCATCAACAGCGTCAGTAGCAGGTAGCATATAAAAATTAATATCTCCTGGTTCTTGGTTAAGTAATGTTCATGAGAAAATATTCTAGACGATGACTGCGTTGGTTTCAGAATTTGGTTATATAATAATTGTGAGGTCAATCAAAAGTCTGATCAGTTAAAACTAGATGACAAATAACTGAGCAGTAGTAAAAAAAAACAATGAAACGAGATAATCTTTAGACGAGAAATATCTACGACATAATCTGAAGATTACATAATGTAATATAATATATGATATTAGTCGGTTAAGTGCCATACGTGATAAACGCTTGGGCGATTATGTATCAGAAAAGACATGACTGACTGGGCAGAAAATTATACTATATATAATTTCCATTGCTTTTTGCGGTAGACTGTTAAGTTTTAGATGGATATAGAGCTCAATCTGTCTTTGTATTTAACCCATAGCTAGAAGGAGAACCGACTGAATACCATTCCATTCCCAAGGGTGTTTGAGCGTAAGTGTAGTAGTAGTAGGCCTCCGTCGGTCAGGGTTGACCATGGGTAGCATCCTAGTTGTCTGCTTGGCTGGAGTATTGGCGTCTTTGATTGTAGAAACTGATACGGGAGCGACTTCTTTTTTGCTGGGGCTACATTTATGTTTTGTTTTTACTCTGTCGGAGCTGTCATTTTCTTTTCCGTGAACCCGACTCTCCATGCCGACTTGTGTTAGTTGGTACTCTTGATTTGAGTTGTTGTGCCAGGGTTCGTCTTCATTTGAACCAGTTGACTTCTACGCTCTCCCAAGACTCTTATTGGTGCCCACAGCTTTCATATCGCGTTTTATGATGTCACGATACCGCAGTTGTGGCCGCCCAGTGGGTCTTCTTCCAGAGGCCAGCCGTCCATACAGAGATATTTTGGAATGCGACCGTCTGGCGTAAGTGTATGCAACAAATTAATCTGGAATCCGAATTCGGCTCTCTGATTTCTTGTTGGGAGCCGATATCCTCTGTACCACAACGTACAAAATTATGCACAGCGATTTGATGTAATGGTTAGTAATCATGCCTCATTAAATAATTTACGACTTATTAGCAAGTTCGATATCTGCCTATATCTGCCTTGGCAAGATAGAATAATTGTTGGTTGATTTGTTTTTATGGCATATCAACCTCGGCTGGTCATTTATTGCCAACTAAATTTTATTTGTTTATTGCTGGTAATACCTTTTTCTTTCAACAATTTTATTGTTGTTTTTATAAGTGTTGTGTCTAGTAATACGTTTTTTCTTTTCGAGTATCAAGATTCATTGGGATTTGTTTCAAGGGCAGGGTCCCCAAGTCCTACCCTGTTATTTAACCCAAAGGTACAAGTGCTTAAGTGAATGCAGGGTATTCAATTGGAATTCGAACTCGGCTCACCGATTTCTTTTTCCGAGCTGATATCCACTTCACCACAACGCACATCCGTCACTAAACGCTTACAGCACCTGATATTCCCAAGCGGTCACCCATCTAAGTACTGACCAGCCTAAGATAGAATAAAAAAAAACCTAAAAATTTGTTTCTATCTTCTTAGTGCTAATGATAGGAAAAATATAGCAAATTTAGTGTAATTGTGGTAGATTTGAGGATACAGGTTGCCAGATATATACTGACCTTACAGCCAACCGAGCAATGTTGATCTAAAGTGGATAGTGTTAGATCTGCCTAAAATGAAATGACGTATTAAAGTTAAAAAACCGAGCAAAAGTAACACCATCACCGTGCATCATGAGTTACCCAAAAGCAACCTGAATAGAAGATATCTTGACCCTTTCTATGCGCCGGTGGGGTGAAAAGTCAGTATGGTAAGTTAACCCTGGAACATTAACTATGAATTAAAGTTCCACCACTACTACCCATGGGTATATCATACCCGATTTAAAAATATTAAAAAAATATTAAATATAAATCTTTATTTGAAATATTTGACAGGCAGACACTTCAAAATTTGTACTATGAGTTAACATTAATAGAAATTGAAAAACATATTATTTATATAAGAAAATCAGGTACTGAAAATTTAATTACATTTTAATTAAAATGGCATAATTTGCGCTGGGTACTATATACCCATGATTAGTGTTCTCGGGTTAATGTAATAAGCATTAAATAAAATGTTCGATTCGAATTTGTCTGAACGTTTCTCAGAGACCTGAAAAAAGCCGAAATATTGTGATATTAACACCGAAGATGAAGACAATATCGAATTTCTTTTATTAAGAAATTGTAAGACTATTTTGATAACCATTTCTCATCCGCCATACAACCTAGACTAAGGTTTAAATAAATAAAAAAATCATTAAAGTGATATGACAAAAGCTTAATATAGTTACTAACCTCATATCCATACGACACAAAAGTATAAATATGAAATACCCGGTGAGAATCTAAGTTATTACAGTAGTAATTGTATGATAAATCATTTTGACAAACAATGCTCCACGGAAAAGAAGACGGAAATTGGAAGGCAGGCAGCTGTATAAAGAAATAAAAACAATACAGGAAACTAAAGTAATAATAATAGTTGAATAATGAATGCTGAATTACAGACCATCAACACTATAAACTGAATTATCAGATCAAAAGAAAACAAAAGAAAAATATCAACAATAATAAACATATTCAATGTCCGACAATCTCCACATCGAGGACGACGAAACATGAGCTGAGAGAGGTGTGGATGTGCTTCTTCCAATGAATGTTAACAACACCATTGTTATGATATATAAATAATGAAGACATTTATAAAAATAAAAGCAATAACCCTGTAATGTTCATGGCTCGAAACTTTTACCAAAACTTGACAGAGCATCGAATTTTGCAGATAACCCTATCCCGCTTGAGTCGAGACATTTTCAGTAACTTATCGTGTGTGTACAAATGTAGACCAACAGGATGCTGAAACGATTTCACACAGCAGTGGATTATTTTTTTTAGAGTTAGATTACCTAAAATTAGGAATCTAGTAAGTTGCAAAAGAAAAACATCCCACATACATTTCTCCCACATTAAGATAAGAGTTGCAACAGTGTCTTCGTCTATGTATTGGCATTACATTATTACATAAGCAACGTTGAGCCTGGTCAGTACTTACGTGGGTGACCACTTGGGAATACCAGGTGCTGTTAGCGTTCACGGATGTGCGTTGTAGTGCGGTGGATGTCGGCTTGGAGGGGGAAATCGGTGAGCCGAGTTCCAATTTCAGTCGAGCACACTGCACTCGCTTGCGCACTAGTACCCTTGGGAAAGGTATTAATCCGTCCGTTCCCTCCAGTTATGGGTTAAATAACGGGGTAGGACTTGGGACCCTGCCCTTAAACAAATCCCAATGAGACTTGCTCCGTCAGGGAGGAAGCCCGCTCAACCCGACTAGGGTGAATGCGGCATACATACATACATACATACATTACATTATGTGGGATGTATTTTTGGGAGTTATATATCTGCCGCATATTGTATGAACAAGACTGGTGAGTCTGGTATGATCATGTTTGTAATATTTTGCACAGACATGTTCTAATATAACTGTGCTATCCATCAGAAACATGTTCTAAGCAACGATGATATATTCAAGGTTTTGTGAGTTTCTATCAAAAATTGCCTCCAGAAAATACTCAAAAATTAATTCGAATTTTTATCAGCGGACACCTGTAGTGGACGATGTGTCCATTTACTAATTTAAGTTTTACGAGTCGACTCGACGTAACATGGGATCATGATTTAAAGCAGGATTTAAGAAAGAACAAAAAGGCGAAAGTAACCAGAAAAACAATGTATTGACAAAGGTTACATGGTGTTGAGAGAGCATGCATAAGAAAGTGAAAAGGAAAGAGTCATTCCCCTTCATCTGATCGTAGAAACAAAATAAGATGTATGAAGTTTTTACTCTAGCTGAAAGAAAGGTTTGTAACAATTGTTAAGATTACCGTAAAGAGTTCAAAGTTCAAATCCTTGATGAAGAAAGTCAGACAGAAGACAAAGTTCTGTGTCTGTGTGTGCGTTGAGTAGCGAGAGAGAGAGACTTACATGCGAATGTAGTAGTCTGTGGATTTCTACTGACGAAGGTTGGGAGAATTGTGAATTTATGTGTAGAAAGTTATTTTATGTAAAATCCTGTTTGAATGAAAGTTAATGTGCATAGTGTTAATGTCGGAGAAGAAAAATAAAAGAAATTTGCGCCACTAATTGCTACACGCAATCAGTGCGCGTGTGTTTGTGTGAGTTAGGAAGACATGTTTGCTCTTGTCCCGGGATGAAATCCTAACTGCTGTACCACGTGATGTTCTTCGCTTTTATTAGCATCGTTTTGGCGGGAAAACAAGTCATCACGTGGACGCCAAGTGACCATGCGTGTGTGTGTGTGGGGGTGGTGTCAATGTATGAAACCCCACACACCAACGTATTAAAAATATCTGGACCAAGTTGCAAAAAAAAAAAAAAAAGGAAATGAATCTACAGGAAATAATATCCAATTACACTGTTGTGTATGTGGCACGAATAGATTACTACTGAAAAAATCTTCTATCGAGAGTTGGAGTCTTCAGTGTAGGTACCTCCACTAAATCGCTAAAAAAATCTGCTTAGTTACATTTAAAATTATTTTAAAAATTGAAAACGTTTTCTTGAAACTTTTATTTTAGTTTTAATTGAAAGCTAAATGATCACATTTACTATATCCAGTAAGCAAAATACTTTCTGGTTTATTTCAAACACAAATTATATTGATTGGAGTGTCAGATTAAGATTTTTTTAAATTTCCAAATTTTGTCGCCATTTTTTGAGCGATCGACACATTTGTAAACAAATGTTAATTCGCGGTTTTAAAAAATCTTGTAAAAATAAAATATACATCTATGACATTACTTTTTGAAAAATTAGCAAATTTTATGTTAAATTAATCTGATTTACACAAGTATTACTTATTTATATTGAAATTTAGAATAAAACTATTTCATCATCACATATTTGAACTTTTTGACCTGTCCGCGCTGTAAATCAAGAACTTGTTGACAGATACTTGATTAGAGATTAAAAGTATGGCGTTTATAAGTGACAAAATTGAAAAAAGATTTGAATAAGGGAGGAAACTCTGATCTTTTAATTTGCACATAGAAATTACCATACAAAAAAACAAAACAACAATAAACATCAAATGCGCAAATGAAAAGTTTAAATTATTTTAAAATATTAGGGCAGAACGATTTTTCTTAAACTTTTCAAATGTCGATAATTGATGATTATATTAGTCATCAATACTTAACTAAAGAACCTAGCCCCGACATTTCTCTAATGATTTTAAAAAAAACTTTTAAAACTTTATAAATTATTATAATAACAAAAAAATGATAACAATTCTTTTGAAATCACATTAATTATCGAAATATTTTTTCTTCACACTATAGTGTCCTTAATTTTTATTATTTATTGAAGCAATTAGAAGCTTATCAAATTAAATAATACCAGAGTTTTATTGCATTTTTTATTTTACTGTTCGGAGCAGATTTTCGGATAGAGAGGAAAAAGTAAAATAAGTGGATGATTTGTATTCCCTAATGAGTCCTGCGTTAACT
Source organism: Ascarosepion bandense (assembly GCA_037127315.1). Taxonomy (NCBI): domain Eukaryota; kingdom Metazoa; phylum Mollusca; class Cephalopoda; order Sepiida; family Sepiidae; genus Ascarosepion; species Ascarosepion bandense. Next base: position 286,253 of record JBBBDQ010001328.1, read on the forward strand.
AAGAAAATTATAGACCGCAACACTTTGAAATTTATTAAAATGTCGTGGATTTACGTGGAGGGGGTTAACATAAAAAAAACAATTACCAAGATTTTTAAAAAAATTATAATTCCAAACAAATTTCATTCATTTGTGAATGAGTACTGAAAGTTTCATTAAAATGCGACATTTATTTGATTTTTGCGAGAATTTCCAAATTAATGTGTTTGTCAAAGGAAAAAGTGGGTGATGTAATCATTACGTTTTTCATTGTAAACAGTTGTAACAGTGGGGTTAATCGCTAACTCAAATAAAAAAAAAATTCTGCCAAAATGTTAAAAATCTTAGAAGGAATTAAAACCTTTTAAATATAATTTAAAATTACTTTGATCTTTTGTCTTAATAATAATATGAACATTTTGATAGGAAAAAGATATTCTATTAAGTTTGGGACCTTTACTATTCATAGTATGCTGATTTTTAGCGATTTAAGGGAGGTAACTACTTAAGTCATTATAACTAAACTAGTGTTCCCGTGCCGATAAAAATGACGGCAAAATTTTTATATCGATATGCCGTCTAAAATATATTTTACGGAATTATAAGCAACTGGAATTAGCCGACATATCTGAATTTTTATATGTTTAACATGAGGCATTTTTTAAATAAATACTCGTATTTGAGTGTAAAGTCTGTGTTGAGAGTATGCAGGTTTGATTCCTGCCGGGAGATATATATTTTTCAGATGATTTCTCAAACGATCAAGGCCAATGAAAATTACAGTGTACTGTATATATATATATATATATATATATATATATATATATATATATATATTATTAAGTAAATCATCGAGCTTTATATTCGACCTCAACAGAATGCAGAAAGCACTAGACAGCCGTTTCGTCCTATATTTAGGACTCATGAGCAGTGCGCATCCACTACCAGGACTCGAACGCAGACAGTTGGGGTTGTTAAGCTGATGTTATACCAACTGTACTGGTGACGAAGCGGTAACGAATTAAGCTCGATGAAGTGCGCCGCTCCTCACGAATTCCGTGGTGTAACTAATCAAAGTTCCTTTGCCCATAGGATAATGCAACGACTTCAGCAACCACGCCGCTAAATCCATAGCTCGATGATTTACTTAATAATTGTTCAAATCCTACTTCTACTTCTTGAATAATATATATATATATATATATATATATATATATATATATAAACAGACTTTTCATTCAGATACGAGTATCTATTAAAAATGATAATAATATTAAACAAATGAAAATTCACATATATCGGCTAATGTCAGTTTCGTAAATTTCCGTATAATTCCGCAATATTGTCTCCAGTTAGGTTTGCTTACATTCGCTACAATCTGAGAAGATATTATTAATCGTTCGATAAAAAGAATCATGAGAATATCTATATAAAGATTAAACTGAATCGAGTCTCCCATGCAATCTTCCGTAGTTTGGTGGTAAGACACGTCTGATCTAAAGGCGACATCATCCTGGTGTTGGAAGTATGCCGCTTCGGTTTCTGCCGGATGATAGATATTTTTAAACCATTTCTTAAATGATTATATGTGTATATTAGGGTAGGTCGATTTTGGAACTGTAAAAAATCGCACTTGAATAATTTGCAAAATAATGTCAAGAGTTACCATAAGAATTTTTTCAAAACGTTGTATTTATTTGAGCATTTAAACTTAAACACGAAATAAATTGGGATTTTTATCGCGATATAGGTGTCGCCGGAAACATGTGTCGCTTAAATAAAATCCGAGTTTTAACAATAAGAAAAAAATACAATACGCTTAATAATAGATATTTTAAGTTTAGTATTCTTTTTTTCTTATGAAATTAAATGAAAACATTAAAATTAAAAAGAAATAAAAGCACTATGATATTTAGTTTAATATACAAATAACTATTTACGTATGCCGTTTTATTTATTGTTATTTTTATATTCACTTGTTGAAATTACACCCGCTTAACGATTGTTTTTACTTTGTTTACTCTTTTACGCTTTTAATTATCACGAATATCACTTGTATTTTTTTAATAGTTAAGTATTATTTTAATGTAAACTTCAACTTTTATAATTATTCTGATTTGTTTATATTTTGAAAGTTAATATTTTGTATTAAAAAGCCTGTTTACGAGCTAATCTCGGAAGTAACTCTACTTTAAAGTAAGTAAACATTTTTTTTAATTTAATGTATTTATTTCAAGATCAAATTTATCAAATTTATTTTTAAAATATTTGTGTAATTTCATTTCTCATAGTACATATATTTTTTTAGGTATTTCAGGATCGTGAATAACTAAAAGGATCGGAGGGGCAAATTAGGGTCTAAGGGCACTTTCCAGCTTGGACCTGTTGATAAAAGTGCTTTAAATTAGTAAAAATGAAAGAGAAAGGTTAAGAAAAAATTTAGTTTCATCACCAACAGCTTCAACATCAAATGTTCAAGCTAATGTTTCTTCCCTCTCCTACTCATCTTCTCCAAGTGAAAAACCAGAAGAAGAATATTTTCAGCCATGGAGAGTGTGCTGTTTCTTATTTTATTTTACACACACACACACACACACACACACACACGCACGCACGCACGCACACACACACACATACACGCACGCACGCACGCACGCACGCACGCACGCGCGCACACACACAATAAAAATTTATTCACACCACGTGTATCTAAAAAAAATACAATTGCGCTGGAATACACCCCTTAACAGACCCGGTGGGGTCAAAAACAAGGACGGCGCGCCCAAAAGCTCGGACGTAGTGGAAAGCACACCACGTGGTCAAAAATATGATTTTTTGACCAATCAGGGCTTGACATAAGAAACACATTTCTTGATCTCCCCGGGGCCTCACCATCTAGATAAACGGAAGGTAGAAACTCTCAACAGACCAGAGAGAGAAGCAACCAGATGACACCAAAAGGGCACACGGACAGCTCGCAGTACACACACTCACAGAATTTAGCAGTTCACACACCGGGTACTATCACGTATCAGTGAACATTCTTTCACCCTCTCTTTCTGTCATCTCGCTCGTTACACATCATCCTACCTTTCCCTCTCACATTCCCAGTTCCTTTCTTTCTTCCTTTGTTTTACTCCTTTACGGACAATTTCATTTTTGTACAAAGAAATAATTCTTTTATTTTTTTTTACGATATTACACAAAAGTTTATTTTACTTTATTTGTAGTGCATTTTTCTTTTTATTATTTGTTTGAGGGACTTCTTAGCCCCTCTACAAAACCTCCAAAAGGCCCTTATAATTTCCAAGTTATGCTTTCAAGTTAGTTAGGGGGGACAAATCTTCTAATCTTAGAGCCAGCCTTGTCAATGCCTTGCTCTTGGATTTGAAGGCTATAGGCCTTCTTATACCAAATATTAATATGAAAGATATTATAGATAAATGCAAAGTTGATAGGGCAACGTGTAAACAACTGCCCAACAAAAATCTGATGAAAGTGTGGAAAACCTTATATGTATTGCAGTTGTTGGGAGAACGAATAAGGACACATTGCTGTAAGAGGAAATTGTGGAGGAAAATGGACAGAAAACTATGAAAAAACTAAGGAACCAGAACGCCATTTAACATTTACAAAGGAGGCACCACATGAAAGTCAATATCTGATACATAGAGTTTTCCCTAATAGTGGTGCAACAGGTGTTGTTCATGCAGAGCAAGTAGTGGATGTTTTGCATTAATTCAACAGTGAGAACACTATCAAGGCTATCCTTGTTGACAACACTAATGCCAACACAGGCTGTGAAGGTGAAATGGTTACAACTTTAGAAACCAAAAAATCTTCATGCAATTGGTTGCTATTTGCACCATAATGAACTACCTTTCAGAGCTCTTTTCAAAAACATAGATGGTTGCACAAAAGGCCCTACAGCATTCAGTGTTCCTCTGGGGAAATTATGTTCAAATGATTTACCACAAATTTCATTTTATACTATTAGCAGTCCACTGCATTCAATTTGAAAATTGATGAAATACATGATCTTAGTTGTGAACAGTTGTATGAATACACAGTGGATATTTCTAGAAGTAAGGTTGGCTCTAGATATGCCACCTGGAAAATTGGTCCTTTAAACCAGGCAAGCTGGATAACTTTGCGTTTATTGAGTCGTGGCACATATCCACAAAACTCACAACAAAACTCCACAGTTTAATAAGTTTTATTGTAAATGTGTATGCCACTTGTTGGTTTGAAATTAAAGGAAATAATAAGTTCCACAATCAGCAAGGGCACATTTTTAATATGATCCAGAAGATGAAGAAGCAGCATCATTAAATCCAACAGATCACTTTAAGAAATATACAAGGAAGTACATTTTGTTTACTGTCTGAAAACCTATACTCCATGGTGAAATCTGATGAAGTTGAAGTAAAAGAAGAAGCTTTAAAAGAGTTTTGGCCATTATGTAAGAAAATATTTATTTATATATCAATGACTCAATTATTTATTGCAATTTATAGAATCATTTTAAAGATTTTATCTAATTTCACCATAACTATTATAGTAGAGATGGGAAGTTTTTAAATGAATCAATAAATAAATTTTTATATTCTTTCAGGAGTGGGGAGTAAACCACGAAAAAGTTAAAACGAATACCAACCATTACTTTTAATACCACACACTGGTCACAATTGATAGATTAATCATTGTGGTATTTTTGAACCACCAATGACGGAAGATTTTTCTGAATCTGAACTTCAGGAATCATTGTTACATGGAACCAAGCTTGACTTGCCAAATTTGCCCTTACATTCCCAAGGCATGGAATGGGCAGTCAAGTTAACAATAAAAGCTTTGTAAACAGTATACGGTTTTGAAGCAAGGCATCAACATATTACAGCCAAAGTTTTGAGTCAGAAATTGAGACTAGCATTTTTGTATAAGTGCTCTTATATGGACCAATTTGACTTTATATATTAAACACTATTAAAATAGTGTTTGTTTTTCCTTATTTGTTTGTTTGTTATATTTTCACTTATTACAGAAAAAATCATTTAATGTATTCAAATATCACTGCTTAATTCATAAAGTTTTTTAAAGCAGATACTGAAAATGGGGGTGCAGATTTTCAATTTGAAGATTAGTCATCATTTCTTTAATTAATATGTTTATAAAATAAAATGGCATTCCTTGATTTAAATACTAAAATTATTTGGTTTTCTCACTAATATTCAAGCCAAATCTTGCGAAAACGAGGAATTTTCAGTATATTTTTGTCTGCGATCTTTGAAACCATTGAAGTATTTGGTCTAATATTTTGTATCAGTACTTAATAGGTCCATCCACAACTTTCGGTAAGTCACATTTTTTAACATTTTAAAAAAAGTGAAAAATCAACCTACCCTAGGGTATATATATATATTTAATGAAATTGTAGAATATCTAAAAATTTGCTAAATGGTATTACTGTGTCAAAAAAATAAATTTAACATTGAGTGCTTTTGAGTTCGTCTCTATCGGAATTTACCTGACTTATATACCAAGTATATATATATATATATATATATATATATATATATATATATATATTAAAAGTCTGTTTATATAAATATATAAGAAAATATTTAGGCAGACACGTTATTTCATGGTAAATCGGAGGTTTAAACCTATTTCAGGCGAACCATGCTCAGCTTGCGTCTTTATTGTACAGAAGATTTTACACGAATGAAATTCGCAAAAAACCCCCAAAAAACCGGAATAAAAATAAAGATCACTCCCTTAAAAAAGAAAATTTATCGTACCACTGTATGTACAGAATACTTCTTTGGATTCTTCTATATTTACACCGCATGCTTATATAGAAAAGTAATAAAGTTTAAGGAAATAAAAATTCCCTTATATATACAAATACATACAGAACGGTCTTTACTATAATAGAGAGTATATATACATATATATATATACATATATATATATATATATATATATATATATATATATATATTCATTCTTCAGTGCTTGATGGTATAATTATTGCAAAATATAATAAGTCACCGTTAATTCACATGGAAACTAGTAGTAAAGAGAATGAACTCAGTCGACGGTGACTCGGTATTGTGTGGTAGGATATATATACAAATTAATACAGAAACTGCCTTTATTATGTTAGAGAGGATTGCTATAATAATTCTAGAAAAAATCGATTTCACGAAAATGTAAGAAAAATATAGACAATACCTAGCAAGATTTTACAATATTTTTAATGTATGTTTGTTTTTTGAAGTTATACATAAAACAAGAATTCAAAAATATATAAGTTAGAATTTATTATGTTATTGTTATATAATTATTATATTAATATTTTATACATAAACCAAGAATAAATTTTATTAAAACTGGAAGATAGAGTGTTGAAATATTATTAAACATCGTGTGGTTTCTTTTTACCTCTGATTCTTTAAAAATCGCACTATTTTTAAAGTGTTGCATCATATTGCAACATATCTATGTTGCTACCGAATGGGACACAAGGTCGAAGTTTAAAGTATGTTTAACGGCAATACCGTGGAAAATGACGCAATCCACCTCGGCACTTCCTCTTTGGGCCAAAAAACAACCACTTCGCGAAAAGAGGTACTGCTTGAGGGAAAGGCACTCAGGGGCATCGGCTTAAAATCATTTAAACCTCTACGTGAAAAAAGGCCGAGAAGCCATGCTGACTTCGATAAAGCGGCATTTCACCGAGGCACAGAATCGAACAACTGAAACTGAGTAAGCAATCGTCAAAAATCCAATTACCATAAGTAAATTAAAATCATCTGCGGAATTATTTTTTAATTGTCATTAAGAGAAATGTTCGGATGCGGAAATTTGTTTCAAAATAAAGATAAATTAAGGAAAGTTAAAAGTGTTTCGTGTCTTCTGTCAATACCCCATAAATAATGATGGATTCCGTTTTGATCCTGTGGAAACAGGAGACAAGACAATAACTGATTGCAATAAGAAAATAAAAGAAAGAAAGACATAAGGATGAGAAGATAAAAGTGCTTATTGGATTTTTCAGTGAAATGTAAAATCTTTTAATTCAATTTTTATTATTTTCACAACTACTTAAAAATAACTAATATAATTTATTTTTTGTAAGTTTGTTAATGGAATATTTTGTTAATCTCAAATATTCATTGACGCGACAGGAAAATTTCTATGGATATTGTATTTTAGAAATCGCTATGAGCTTATTCAGTCATTAAATTAAGAGTTAAGAATTATGATACATCCGAAAATTTATATTGTGATACTGAAATTATCATAGTTTTTCTACTTATTATTATTATTATTATTATTATTATTATTATTATTATTTTAATTATTATTTCATTTTTCAATATAAATTTATTTCTGCTATGGTCGCACTACCTACCAAGTATGCAGGAAGACCTAAGGCAGATAATGGTGTGTTGTTATGGCTCCATTTCATATTTTTTCGTATCTCTCTAACAACCCTAGCGTTACATAGACAAAGTTCCCCTTAGTTTGTGAGGTGTACTTAACAAGACAATTTTTTGTATATCACTTAAGCTGGGGTTTCCAGGGATGCTTTCAATGTGTTTTTTTGTTCCATTTTTTATCATTCCAAATGCGCCTACTATCAATGGTACGATACTTGTTTTCAATTTCCAGAAAGTTTTCGGTTTCAATTTCCAGGTCTTTTTATTTTGACAGTTTTTCAAATTCCTTGGTTTCTATGTTACAATCCGCTGCACAACCCATATCAATTAATAGGCAAGTTTTTACTTTATTATCATTATTTTACTGCCACTGGTTCGCAAGTAGTTACATAGGAGGAAAATGATGAGAAAGAGTGACAGGTTATAAGGGGCGTCAGGAAGTGGGTAAGAGAAGGATGAGAATACTGATGAGAGTGGAGTGGACGAAGAAAGGAGCATGAGAGAGAGAGGACGCAAGTTAGTGAGATAGGAGATGATTATTAACTTTACATTTAAATTCCTGGAGATTGTAGCTATCGGGAAGCAAGTATATGGAAGGGAATTCCACATGCAGGAAGTTCGAGAAAAGAAGCTGTTGGAGTAGAAGTTAGGGTTACATTTTATTGGTTTCACTGTAAAAGGGTGGGACCTATTTGCTAATCTAGTATCTCGAATAAATTTATGCATAGGGGGCACCAGTGAGCTGAGTTCCTCGGAGCAGAAGCCGTAAAAGTATTTGTAGAAGAAACACATGGAAGCCACATTACGCCGGTGAGACAGTCACTGCATCTGAGCTGCCAAGTCGAGATCGATCACATTACAGATTCTCCGACAATAATTAAGAGAAGAGCGTAATTAAAAAAAATTAAAATAAAGAAAAAAAAATGTTTGGCAATGTTAAATAATATTTCCTTAGTATGTATGCTTCCAAGTTATATTTGGCACAAAAAATATATATCTACAAAAAAATATCAGTCTTTTTACAAACGATATGTGTCTTGTAATTAAAAAACAGACGCATGTGCTACTAATTAATGCATTAAAACAAATGCAAAGTCGCCAGAGTGAAGTCATGCAACTCTGCATAATATGATAGTGATGTTCTTCATCTTAGAATTTTTTGTTGATTAGTTACTAAGGGGAAATAATCAGACAGCCTGGTATAAATCTAATGGAACTCTCCTGTTATTCTGTTAATCCTTAGGGGTGGGAAGCTAGTAATTTGCATACGTTACTATTCTCAGGCGTTTTAAAGACTGAATATTCTTTTAGAATATGCATATTTAGAAGCTTGTCGAAATTCCTGTCGTTTGTAATAAAATGTTTCGATTGATGTTACATTGTTGTGCCTGACATCATAACTCTGTCCGTTGCATCTTTTATTTAATTTTCCGTTGTGCAACACACATAAATAAAGTAATGTTTATGTATTGGGCTGCGCATATTAAATAGGAAATCAGTACAATTTCCACCCTCAGTAGAAATAGGGACGTTTTCTCTTTGATTTTGTGATAGAATTGACATGACTCGTTTTATTGCGGATTGAACAGTGTTTTCTGCTTTTTCTGCAACTAACTGAAACTCTAATAGAGTTTTTAGTGTTGGCGCTTAAATTTGCTGAAATTTTCTTGATGTTTTTATTTTTTATTTTTTTGAACGAAACGATAGGCGGGTCGGGTAAAATCTCTTTAAAATACAGATATATTCGCGTAACAAGTTCATAGCTGTCAAGTAGTATTTTCGAAATTCCAGCCAAATGGCAATGTCAATAGATGACAAATAGGACTCCATCAGAATTTGTATGGTGCTTTAGGTATTTACACTGGTGTAAAATTATGATGTTTGTTTCTATTATTATTATGTTGTCATTTTTCATCATATTTCGATTTCTGCTATAGTCGCACTACTAATCAAGTTTGCGGGAAGACCTAAGATAGGTCTTAGGGTGCTGTTATGGCTCAATTTCATGTTTTTTCTATCTCCCCTAACATTCCTAGCGTTACATAGACAAAGTTCTCCTTCGTGTGTAAGCTGGACTTAACAAGACACTTTTTGCATATCTCTTAAGCTGGGATTCTTTCAATGCGATGTTTTGTTCCATTTTTTATCATTCCAAGAGCACCTACTATCACTGGCACGATTCTTGTTTTCACTTTCAACATTTTTTCGATTTTAATTTCCAGATCTTTATATTTTGACAGTTTCTTGAATTCCTTGGTTGCTATCTTACTATCCGCTGGACAGGCCATATCAAGTACTAGTTTTTTCTTTCTGGTTTTTAACAATAATGTCCGGCGTATTTGCTTCAAATATTATTATTTTTATTTTTATTATTATTATTGTAATTATTTTAATGTACACTCTACATATCTATGGTTCTGGAATTGCAAATTTTAAGAATGTAGTATTTAGATACAATTATTGATAGCGCACTTGTCGGAGCTTTAAGAATATTTCGTTTTTTTTTTCTCGCACTTTCCACCTGTGGAAGCCGTTTGTTTTTCCTGACAATTACAATCTCCAGAAAATTGAATGCAACGACATTTGCCATCATCTATCGTCTTGAATCCCGTTCATTTTTTATCCTTCCTCAATAACCCCCATGCACAATTTCCTCTCATTTTCATGCTTGTAACCCCTACATTATAGTAACAACCCTGACTGGTTTGGAATAAAATGATTAAAAAAAATGGAATCATGATAATTAAATTAAGAAAATCAAAGGAAATATTTCTTTATGAGAAAGGAAAAGTTGAGCTGGCACTGGTGACGAGCACCTGGTCCACCCCTCTGCTGCAGTAGGGTGAAGCAGCCGCGGGTCACTGTTCCCCGAGACCGGGTATTTTTCTGTGTAATTTCTCTTAGTTGCGACCCTACCCTCACGGATGGAGCCACAACTGAGCCGCACTCTGTCTTCGAGGACAGAGACGTAACTTAGAGATGATTAGGTCCCCACCTGATGTAGATTGGGTGTGCAGGTAGCGTAATGGATAATGATTCTGAATTGCTAATCGGAAAGCCGAGTTACAACTTACATTGGTTTCTGTGTATTTATTAACGCGCGAATACCCAAGGTAAATAAGAATCCACCTCTTCTTCCCAACTATTGGTAAATTAGTAAGAGTTGTATTACTAAACTATGATTATCTCCAAAAAGTAAAAAGTTTTGCTATGTAAATTTTCCGGCTTCAAATAGTTTGCAAATAAAGCCTTAGAAAACAAATCGATGAATCAATCAAGTACTGATTAGCTACACAGAAATGTTTTTTAGATTTATTTACATGCTCTGGAATATAAAGGTATATAAACTACGGTGATCACGATCTAAAATATTTTCTGGCTTTAAATAACATGCAAAGTGTAAATAAACCGTAAAAAATGATTCAGTCAGTAAATCATATATGTCAAGTCTCAATTAAGAAAATTGTAAATGTCTGTATGAAACTGCAAAAAAAAAATATTAGAAATAATTAAAACAGTTGAACTATTTTCAGATTTTAAGATTCGATTAATTCATGTCATATAGGTGAGCAAGTTCAGACAAAATAAAAAAAATGTGAAGAAAAAAATTCTCTGAAAATTCAAACAAAAAAGAAAAATACGCAAGGGTAATTGGATGGCAAAACAACAAAAAAACTTTCCATTTAACGTGTTTCATTCTTCAAAAGGCCATAATCAGACTAAAACAAAGCTTTTTAATATTTTTATTTTGATAATGTCTGACAGACGAATCAGCCAATTACCGATCATTAGCCTGATATATGAAAGTTATATATCATATTTCTACCAAATGTATCTCGTATTAAGTTTAACTGCAAAAATTATGAGGTAGACGTGAGAGGAATTAAGCTAATATTGATTCTGAACTTCTACAAGTGTGGAAAATAATGTAAAACTAATATCCATAAATACTGTAGCAATGACAACGCACCCACTTTTAATTGGATATCCGATTAAGAATAGAGAAGCGATTCAAAAGTTGTAAACTCTTTGCATACTATGAAAACTACTGGGTAGTTCGGAAGACTTGCATCAGTTGGTCTTCAGTCGATAGTTACCTTGAGTGCGAAGGTGTAAATAAAAATGACTCTTTCAACTATAATCACAAAAATATGAGTATCGGTGATAATTATAGTAATAATATTGGCTAGGATGGTGGTAATAATAATAATAATAATAATAATAATAATAATAATAATAATAATAATATAAAAACTGAGGGAAAAGAGACATAATAAAAAAAAAATTGAAAGTAAAAAGCAGGAGAAGCAGGAGGAAGAAGAAGAAAAACACGAGGAAGAAAGAATAAAGAAATCTGCACTTTCTAATGAGCGTTCGTTGGCAGCCTTAATAACTCCCTCATTGGCCAGCGTCCGTCTCGAAACGCCGAGGCGCCTGCCGCTTCCGTGATCATTATAACACTAAAGTCAGGATGGTTCGGAAATGTTGTCAGGATACAGGACGTTGTTCTTCCTGGGGATATCCTGCGTGGCCAGCTGTCCGTATGAAGATGGAAAAGTGAGAGCGGTGTGTGCGCGTGAGAGGACGATGGCTTCCTTATAACAAAGTATACGCGCAAACCACAAAAATCGGTGGAATCTCTTTTTGGTAAACGCTATCTCAAAACTGTCGAATATCCCGCTGGGTATGTCGACGATAAGCGAGAAGTAACGGATATTTTTACAGGGTTTTTCTAAGATCAGAAGTAAATCCATATTTATAATTGCGAACAAATATGGATGTATATTGACCAATGTTTGAATGTTGGAAGTTTATTTTCTTGATTAGAAGACATTTATACAAAAGTGTGTAAAATTAATTTCACATACGGATCTTTTTATTTATTTTAATAACCGGGTACATACCATATGAAAAATTTAGATTATCGGTTTCTGGTGCTTAAGGGGTTTGTTAAAAATTAAAATCACAGTCCGTGAAGACGATTTAAAAATGGATTTTGCTGCTGAAGAAGTGAGTGAACTGACCATACGTGATATGTAATTTTCATAGTTTTTTTAATATGCATATTTGGCTCCGTAAATCAATAATATTAATTACATAGAGCCCTCTACCATGCCACTTTCATGTTTTATATATATATATATATATATATATATATATATATATATATATATATATATACTATTTAGAATCGGATTATTGTCCACACTTTTGGCAGCTGTACCAAGCTGACTTCCTCAGTTGTATAACAATATACTAAAGGGGATTTTTAACTTAAATCTGTTTTAATCTACGAAGTAGACTATTCTGGTTTTGCTGCTCATTTCTAGGGATATCTCCTCAGGTTCTTCTTTTTATTTTGTATTGTTCAGTTATGTCTTGCTAGTTTCTAACTATGCAAGTACATATTGTCCAACAGTTGGATTTAACTCACAAGCAATATTTCCTAAAAATCATAAACCAACTATTTTATCTACCACTTTAGTAAAGGTGAAAATAATAGTACAAATATATAATATAGCATAAATAATGTTAACTCCTAAATTCAGAATATATATATATATATATATAAGTTCGGATGTCTAGCCGTACTGATCTGCTGTGATACAGAGAAACAGATCTGTCTGCGGATAACTATTTACGTTCTCACACCCTGATTGATCCCTCTGGAAGAATGGTAGATTTTGAAAAAACAGTAGCTACTCTAGCATCTATGCATCGCTCGTTTAGTAATGAATTAGAGCATTCTGGCTATTTGCATATAATGCATCATACGCTAAAATGTCTGTCTTCTTCTGCCGAGCACCCATAGCTCAGAGGTAGAATTGCCGACTGACGCTAATTCGGTCGAATTCCAATCCTGGGTTAAAAAGCAATCGGATGGCTAGCCGTACTGATGAGCTGTGATACAGCGAAACAGATCTGTCTGCGGATATATATATATATATATATATATATATATATATATCCGCAGACGTATCTGTTATATATATATATATATATATATATATATATATATTAACATATTAACCGTAACCTTCATCGCTCCCACTGGCGCATATGGAGCATAAGCCATCGACCTGGGGATCGTCGATGGTTCTGTAAATTGTCTTTTTTTATTCACATAGAGGCTTCACCTTACACAAACCATTTTATCTTCTTTGCCAATAAATGGTATTTGCCCGTAACTGAATGCGACGAATTCAACAGAATTCGAACATGGCTCCCCGACCTCTCATTCTGAAATTATATATATATTGTCTTACATCGATATATATAAAATAACTCTGTTCATACTACATTGAGCACTGTTTAATTAACACTTGAATAATAACTTTATACATGTCTATACCATCATATATCTAGTTATTTTTTTACAGAACTATATATATGCGATTGAGAGTCAGAATGTAATGCAATTTGTTTTATTATAAAATAAATAGTGAACACATACAAACATATCATTCAGCAAGTTATAGTTATATATTCGAGGTTCACGTCCTTACTTCTTAAACATACTCACCACCTCTTACTATGCAAAATGTTCCAGCTACGGATGGTCAACATAATGTTTGCTCATCAATGTTGAAAAGGTGGAAGTCTGAAGGTGATTTGGGAGTTGGGGATGATGGACCCAAAAACTCCTTTAAGGAATTGGTTGCTTGATTTAGTCAACTCCTTACAGGAGTGATTTTGTTTTTCACTCTATCCTACCCAACTGCTTTATCACCCAAATGTTATGTTGGTGATGAAAAAGTGAAATCTGCTGTAAATCTACCAATTTTTATACACCCTATTCAAGGTCAATTACATAACATTTTAGTAGTGCTTACACACACTAATAGATATATTGTGTATTTGGGCAGCAGTCTTTCTTTTATATAAGTTTCATTAAATACGACTGACAAGATATTGCTCTTATAAATTTTATTTAGTTTTTCTTGTCTGCTTATAATTTTGTTCTTTTCTGGACATAAATTATGTAGAAATTGTTGAAATGTTTGGTGTGTCTGAGCGGTTTTATTTCTACGTTCAGACATTATCAAGGAACAATGTGAACACGGTCAAAACGTGCTGACAAGGTTTTGAAAATAAAATACATTCTTATAACGCTAGATACAGGCATAAAACAATCCATATAGCTAGTGAAGTTAAAAATACAATCAATAAATAAGAAATAAGAAACTTAACCGCAGGATCTACTTATTTAATGAAACTTGTCAGCAGTTAAACTGACTTGCATAATGTATCTTTAAGTTGACATCCGCTCTTACGCGTGCTCTTTGATTATATGATGCGTGTATATATGCTTATGTATGAATGTGTGTGTGTATCCGCCGAACTGATGTAATGATGTATTTTTCTTAAATTTTCTCTTTTAAGTGAGCGATCTTTATTTTTATTCCGGTTTTTTTTTATGCCGAGTGTTTCTTTGTGAATTTCATTCGTGTAAAATCTTCTGTATAATAAAGACAGGATCTGATGATGGTTCGCCTGAAATAGGCCTAAACTTCCAATTTACCATGAAATAACGTGTCTGCCTTAGTTTTTTCTTAAATTTACTCTATATGCATTTATATACATATATATTTAGAGCTCTATACCATCCTACCATTTTATGTACAGGATACTTTTTGGATTCTTCTATATCTACACCGTATGCTTATATATATATATATATATATATATATATATATATATATATATATATATATATATAAGCATCAATTGTTCCACACGAGTTGCAATCTTCAGATGAGTGCCGTGCTTCAACATAGTTTCGGTTCATTAGGCTCAGTACCTCTCTACACGCTGGGCCCGCAACACCTAAATGATGTTACATTACAAGTGGTCTAAGATGTTAATTTTAAATTGATACAAACTTCTGGGTAATCTATACACTACATTCTACCACTTTCTTACCACAAGCCAACATCTATCTATCTATCTATCTATCTATCTATCTATCTATCTATCTATCTATCTATCTATCTATATACAACAATTCGTATATATCTTTATGTTTTTATGTATCTGCAAGCTAATGTCAAATATCTAATTCTCTGTATACACACGTATATAAGTACGTTCATACTGATTAACTAATACAGGGTGTTCATAAAGTTCGTGTGTACTTTAAAACGTTTAAAACGTTATTTGTATTTGCGATAAAAACAATTTGTAAAAAGGATTAGAAAGAAGTAAATTCCTATTTTTAAGATTTTTTAAAATTTTATTTCAGTTTCTACATATCCTCTATTATTAGCAATACAAATGGTAATACGATTTTGAAGTTCACGAAAAACATTTGACAATTTATATACAGCAATGCCTGAAATCGCATCTGTTATTTTAGCTATCAAATGTTCTAATGAATTAGGTTTGCTTGAAAACACAAATGTTTTCCCATCTCTCCATAAAGAAATTTAATAAATTCAAATCAGGAGAACGTGGAGGCCAATAAAATGGTCCACCCCTTCCGATCCATCTGTTTTCCTAGCTAAAACTTGTTGCAAATCTTGTGGTAAAGAATTATTCAATAACTACTTAAAACTAGGTACATTAAACACTATAAGATTTTTTGTAGATTATTTCTATCTCAAATACAAATAAAGTTATAAATTTTTTAAAGTGCAAACCGACTTTATGGACATATTGTATATTAATGTGCTTGTTTGATATACATTGTTTGATATATATATATATATATATATATATATTATGTTCACACAAACACGTATAGGCATTGTTTGATATTCTTATATATATAACTATATATATATATATATAATATATTTTGATATATATCTGTATATATTATTCGTAAAAGTGTAATATTCATAAAAAGTTTACGTTTTTATATCGTCACTGTTTGATATCATAATTGCGTTTCAATACGTTCGGCTAATATATTTGACATTTAAGAATCTTTTTGATGAAAACTGAAACTACTTGTAACGTTTACAGATTTTGAAACATTGAGTAAACACCGATCAATTTTAGTCTTTCCATATTTTACTGATATTGTTATTCCCTGCAGATAAAAAGAGAAAGGATTATTTTATTCGAATATAAATAAAAATGGAAGATAACCAAAACCTCTTTGTTCTTTTCAATTTGTTTTATTTTCTTTTTAAGAAAGGCAGTTTCGCTTCATTAGCACACGATATGGCAGGTAATGCTTTCTCGCATAAATAAGATCCCTTTTGAGAGTATGTATCTTGATAAGGAAGTATAATTTATCAGAAATATCTTTTTCTGCTGGATAGACACTGTTTATTATTTTATTTCCCTATTTTGTACTTGAAGACATTACGCCATGTTTAATATGTGCAAAAACGCAGCGTAAACGTAGAAATATGGTTTACAAGCTATTTTCATTTGTTCTAACTAATCAAAAGGCGATAATATATTTTTATCAACCAATCAAAATTGAGAGAGAAAAAATTCTAATCAAAAGGTATCTTATCGCATTCTGTTTTTCTTGTTTATCTTGATTCACACCGGGGGATTGAAAAGTAACTCTTCATTTTAAAATACTTAATTTATATATTGACTATAGTTTTTACAAGAAATGCTTATGGAAGGAAATCGTTTTGCATGAGGTTTTATTTAAAATTCGATACGGGCACTAAATTTCATTGCCATCTTCGCGAGTCGCCTAGAAATCGCGTCACTTGATTTCACCATTATGTATTTTGGTATGAAAGACATAAATTCTTGCCTTTCCTGTTCAATTTCTATCAAAGTCTTGGTTTGGTGTGGGAGACTTGCATCGTTAACCAACCCCAAAGAAAAAATGTAAAGTCAAGACACCTTGCTAGCCAGTCATACATAAAGTAGGAAGTTACCTTTCAATCGACCAGTATGTAATCAGCTTTCTGTCATACTCTTAGCTGTCGTTCGATTTTTTGATGATATATGCATTTAAACTGATTTTCTCATATTGCCAGCATTTTTAGTTTTTAATTTTTTACGAAACTCAAAAATCGCGCTAAATTCTTGAACGGATTCCCTTGTAACTTACCATGTAACTATCACCGCTTCTAGCAATTATGTTCACACAAACACGAATATGCACAAAACCGGAGTATCATCTACCATGTATTCAACTGGGAAAGCAAAATAACGTATATCACACATTTATTACTTCAAAGTTCTCGAGAAATTTACCTTTCGGCGTTAAAAAACCCTAATGGGTTGATATCCCATTAAAAATATCAAACATTCCATAAAAATCTAAAAAAGTCTAAAAACTTAAACACTACTGAGAGCATGATTTGTTTGGTAAATTTTATCCGGTTTTCTTTTTGTTCTTTATTAGTCTATTATTTGGATGCATGAGATTTCTAATTAAAATAGTTTGGAAAAAATCCTTTATGTAACGTTATAACAATCCTCCATCTACCATATATGTAGACATTTTTTATTTAATTTCAGCATTAAACGCACAAAACTAATTACAATTATATCAGCTGTGCATAGAGTAGATATTGTCTACAGGGAATTCGTATATCAGAGCAGCTTCATTGAATCTTTGCTCTGAGTATATTACATTTATTGAGATTATTAAATACAATGGCAGCGGAAACCTGCGACAATTAAAACTTCATTGATATACGAGTTCAAAGAATATGGGGCTCAATTTCAATGTGTTTCAGTCAGTAAAATGGCATTCGGGCTACACGTTTGGACAATCATATCTCGAAAGAGTCTTGAATAACTGGTTAGAAGAATTTCGCGCAGTAGTTTGCCATTACATTCTGCGGTATGCTGGTTGCCAACCAATGCTACAGAAAGCAATCGCTACTTGCTATTTAATCCATAGCTAAAGGGAGAAGAGACGGATTTATACTTTTTCCAAGGGCATTTGTATATAAGTGAATGCAACTAGAATTCGAACTCGGCTTTACAAATTCTCGTTCCGAGCCGATATCCACTGCACTACAAGGCATATTTAGTGCTCATATTAACTTTTATTAAAATTTCTGTCTGTTTAATTATTGTACCTTAGGGTGTGTTTTGTAAATGCTATTAAACAGACGTCTGATGTAATATTTACTGCTTGATTTGCTCTTTTGTTTTACATTATTTACGTCATTTAGACTGTTGTCCTCAGGTCTTATGTCACGTTACGGCTGTTGTACCATCTGGCTTTCTTTAGGTGATATACACTCGAATTTCTAGTCGAACTCTTTAATGCTTCATGATCTAATTCCAAATGCCACGCTTTTATTCGGATATTTAAGCTTCGATTAGTTCATTGTAGTAACTGAACTCCCCAAGATTCTTTACCCTCCTTTATTTTCGCCAGTTATTTTATTCTTTGGGTCAACGGAATTTTTGTATTATTTCAACAAATGCTTTTATCCAGGAAACATCGTGAATCTTTCAATAAAATGAGGACAGCAACCTCAATTATCTAAATAATATAAATAGTTAAATACCTCATCTTAGAAATGTAGACAGTTGTTTTTGATTAAATATTTTATATTTAATCCGAAAAGATAACGATTTAAAATCTTGAATATTGTTTGTTTTATTGCAGCTGACTACATAAAGCATAGCAACCAGCTTGTGTAACTATCTATTTGCATTGGTTTGATAAAGAACGCTTTTAACTGTGCAATCAACACTCACTTTTGTAAGTATATTCTCCTAATATCTGATCAGAGTTTCATTTTCTTTGACAACGACTTCAATTATCCGTATATATACAACAATGTTCTGGAAAATGTCCTTTCAGATTTGTGTTCATGCTGTTATCATGACATACCGGACTATATTCTATAGTCTATATTCAAATCTACTTTTACATTATATTCGAAAGGTTCTCTGTTAGATGTAAATATGTTGAATGTGGATGCTAATAAAAAAAATGCTCCTTGCTGCCTTCTGTGAACCAACCAACCGCTATACTTGATTTGAGATACAGTGCTTTCTCTGGCTTTTAATTGGCTATTCAGGATGTGTCACTTAAGTGCCATACGTGATACACGGTGTGTGATCACATCTCCTTGAATATTGGTAGAAGATTTTCCCGCAGTAGATTGCCATTTCTTTCTGCAGTAGACTGGTTGCCGACCATGTTTAAAAAACTTAGTGTGTCTTGCTTTTCAACCCATAGCTGGAGTTTTGAACTCGTGTAACTAACGAATAATAGCCCGTCAGAAAAGATTCCATGGAAATAGCAATAGATTAGTGGAGAGGCTTGAGACGTTGCGTTTGTGACAAAGGGGTTATATGACAGAAAATAATTAATCGCTTACAAGACGAAGTAAAGGATTTTTAAACATTGTTAAGGCTGGAAACAGACGACTGATATGGCAGAAACATTTCTCTTTTGGTCTGAACTGACACTCATAATTATAAAGCATGTCTGCTAGATTCATGTTTTCTGAAGCGGTAAAGAAAGAAAAGAGTACTGAACTGCTACGTGATATATGTTCACCAATATGGTAACGAATACTAGACAATCTCTTCAAAGATGAAGAAAAGACTTGAATCAAAGAAAATGTGTTATACAGAAGGATACTAAGAATATTACGGACCGAACATGTGAGCAACGACGATGTTTTGGAGTGAATGAAAACGGAAAGGAAACTTAGCATCACGAAGAGACAAGTAAAATTACTAGGACACGTTAAGAGGAAGGATGGTTTGAAGAATCTGATACTCACAGGGCACACAGAGGAAAAGAGATACAGGGAATACAGCGCTTGACGTACTTGACGGGTTTAAGCAAATTGATCGCAGAGCAGAGTTTAAATGAAATGTTAAAACGAAAAGCATTTAGAGCTACAAGGGACAGAACGATGTGGACAACTATGATCGTCTACATTCTGAAGAGACATAGCACAAAAAAACACGTCATTTCAGGGAATAAAACAATCGATCATATCGCCGACTGACCCCATTTCGGTCGGGTTTCAATCCTGGGTAAAAAAGCAGTCGGAGTCTAACCGTACTGATGAGCTGTGATACGGCGAAACATATCTGTCTGCGGATGACAATATTTACGCTCTCACACCCTGATTGAGCACTCTGGACAAATAGTAGACTTTGATAAACAGTAGCTACTCTGGCATATACGCATCGCTCATTCACTGAAATGAATTAGAGCACTCTAGCAATTGGGCGCGTATAATGATATGCGCTAAAATGTCTGCCTACTTCAACCGAACGCCCATAGCCCAGGGATAGAGTCGCCGACTGACGCCATTTCGGTCGGGTTTCAATCCTGGGTAAAAAAAAAGCAATCTGAGTCTAACTGTACTGATGAGCTGTGATAGGCGAAACAGATATGTCTGCGGATGACAATATATATATAAAAGTTTTACTAGTCTGTGATGAACTTGACTCCCAATAGACGCTCAAAGCAAACAATCTCTTTGTGAATAAAACAATTAATCGTATTGGCTATACAAAATCTTTATTATCAAAACAAGCGAACATACAATAGTGAAATCTAAGAAGATGTTTGATTTAAAAACTCATTACTAACAGGTGAAACACTTTTCACTCATATCAGTCAGTAAAGTGACATACGTAAATACATGCTTAGGCGATCATGTCTGGAAAGAGACATGTCTGACTTGGCCAAAGAGTTTCCAGGAGTAGGTTGCCATTACTTTTCAACCAATAATGTATTGTGTGCTGCTATTTAACCCATAGATGGAGGGGGAAGCGACGAATTAATACCGTTCCCAAGAGTATTTGCGCGTAAGTGAATTGAACGAATTCAACTGGAATTCGAAATTGGCTCCCCGGTTTCTCGTTCCGAGCTGATATCCACTGCACCATAACGCACATTTAACTCAATACCAAACTGATAAACAAAATATTCTTAGCTTGTTTTAAAATATTGTTTTTTATAATAATTTGCAAATCTCAATAAATTGTAAATTCAAATTACATGTTCACTTATGCTGAAATGTCACTATTTTTGTGCGATTGATTCTGTTTTACGGCTTAGCACTTTGTGAAGAAAACATTAACAGTATAAGGATTTTATTCTAACAACTTTGGGAATAAATATAAACTAGGTAACGATAGAGTCTGTTTTATTATTTAAACCATAATAGAGCCACAAGATATGTAGTAGATAGGAAATTAAGAATTAAAATCTACTTTCTTCTTCACTTTTACAAAATAATTCACATTGACCTCTAGTTTACAGAAAAAGTTAAACCGGATTTCGCAGGTAGATGTTAATTTAATTTTCTGACCAATGAAAACGATTTGCAAGAGAAAAAAGGACATCGGGATCCAGTGCGAAAAATCTAAATGATATATAAATGACTTCGATCAGTGTCATTCAGTCAGAGATGGTAGCAGCGAGGGAGAAAGACAACTAAAATGTAACGGGAGAAATTCAACCACGATCCGGACGTAAGGTCTCGCGTCGCACATTGTCCTCCTTCTCCTTCCTTCTCGTGTGCTTATTCCTTTTACTTCTTCTTCAAAGACACTCCTGCCGAACAAACGTTCATACATACATACATACGTACGTATATACTCTTTCCAACAAATTACGACAACTGACTTTCTTCAACTCTTGATACCCTTAACTCATTACTTGTTTCTCATTAAACATTAACTTTTACCTATTCTTGTTATTCTGTTCTTTTAATAAATTTCTATTTTAACATGCAAATGCATATTTATATTCTTCCACTCTTCTACACTAATTCAACATTCCAACCAACCAGCTTTAACCTTCTGATGATAATAACGAATAAACTTGTAAGCTATAGAGACTTTGATTATGTATGACACAAGGCTGAATTATTAACATTAACAATCTCCCTACGGCTTCAGATATAAATTCACGCCTTTTGTTTAATGATATTTGCTTGTAAGTGAATGTAGTACACTAGAAAGAAGTTTTTTTTAAGTATATTCATACTACGGGATCTAATGGCACTTATAGTAATGAGTTCAACATAATAACGAGTTCATATCATTTAGGCAACCAACAATTTGAAAAAAGGACAACAGTACGGTTTATCAGAAAATGGATGTCAAATATATATATATTGATACGAGGATCTTGACGTGTTTGCGTCCGACTGAGATATTGGAATGTGCAAAGCTTGTGCTTATTGACCGGGGCTTACGTGTCACGTCTGTGCGTTGTCATTGATAAGAGCCTATGAGACACGTGTCTGTGTGCTTGCATATGGGTGAGAGTCTGTGCTTATATTTTGTGGGGAGCAGGAGAATTCGAGGTCTCTAAATTGGGTATTTAAGACTTTTGATCTAGACGTCGGCGCGCGAGGTTATTCAGTGGGGTCTGTCGTCTCGGGCGTCTGTTTCCTTCAGCTAGCAGGATGAAATCTTTCTTTGTTCATGTTTGACAGTTGGCGATTTGAGTTAAATGTTTGCGCCAAGGAAATGTGTTGTGGTTTAAGGGGGAAAATATTTTAAAAGAAAGCTTTTTAGTCCACTGCAGAAGCAGTTTATATCTGACTTTTTATGATAGCATTTTATTATTATCAAGAGTTGAAGCCTTATATTTTTCTTAATATAGACGTTTGTCTAGCGCTATATATACTAAAATATTTGAATTCGTTATGATACAATGTGTCAGTAGGTGTCAGTAGTCAACATTCTTCTATGTGACTTGTCCCATCAGAACGTAGAGGATCATGGATTTCCACGTCTCCCTAGCCATGGTGGCTCTTATCACGCCTTCTCCTGTTACGTCACGCAACCGTCGCTCCACCATCCACTTGATCAGGTCCTTCAAATATGTTATCCGCTGATTTGCCCTGTCTCTTTTCCTCTCGATCTGGCCTTTTAGTATCTGGTTCTCCAAGCCCTCCTTCTTCATGGCCTGTCCCAGTAACTTCATCTGTCTCTTCCTGATGCTCAGTATTAATTTCCTTTCCAAAACCACATCATTGCTCACATGATCGACCCATGATATCTGCAGCATCCTTCTGTAGAACAACATTTAGGTAGCTTCAGGTTTTTCCTTAATTTTTGATGATATTGTCCAGCATTCACTGCCATATTGAAGAACTGACATCACATAGCAATCCAGTACTGTCTTTGTTTCTAGCAAAATTGTCCGGCTTCTTAATACCTTACTCAACTTCTGGGAATGCTTCCTTCGCCATGCTAATTCGCCTTCGAATCTCTGTGTCGCACTTTCTGTCTTCTGTTATGACACTTTCCAGGTATTTAAATTTTTCTACCTGCTTTATTTTAGTATCCCCGAGTTGTATTTGGCATATTGGTCTGCCTTTTTACTGATGACCATGCATTCGGTTTCCTTGCAGTTTATTTGTAGTCCTTTCTTGTCACTCTCTTCAGCTACCTTCTGTAGGAGGTCTTGTAGTTTCTTTTCTGTGTCTGCTATTAGCATGTATCATCTGCGTACCTTATATTGTTTAAATTAGATTCTTGATTACTCTTAAGTCTTTCCCAAATATGTCAAGGCTGCCGAGCATCTCCATCAATTCTTTGTAGTGTATTTTGTCAAGCGCCTTCGCAAATCAATAAAGCACGGGTATAAGACCTTCTTCATTTGTATAGCCCTTTCAGAGTGCATCCTAACCATAAATATGGCGTTCATTGTTCCAGTGTCTCTTACTAAACCACACTGTTCTTGTCCTATCTCTAGCCTGATTCTGCTTCTCGCACTATTCATCAACATTATCGCATGATAATTTGACTCAGAGGTTACTGGAGTTATTTGCATTTTTTTTGTCCTTTCCATCTCCTGTTTACAAGTGCCTTTTATAATTTCGAGATGTCAAATGAAACACACCAAAGAGTATATTTTGTTTTGTTTTAGAGTAAATCACTAACAATAACTCTTCCAGATCAATTATTATGGAAAAGAAATCTCTAGGTAACGCCTAGTAGTATGAGTGCTATCCATTTTTAAACACGTTGAAATACTACTTCATGAAAAACACAAGCTGTCCATCCATTTATATGCTAAAATAAGGAAAATTGAAAACAGGTTAACCGGACCAATGAATGGAGATCGTTGTATTTTTTCTATCACTTTCTCATCACTATGTCCAGCTATCAGTAAAATATATTGTGAATGGTTCTATCTATCTATCTATCTATCTATCTATCTATCTATCTATCTATCTATCTATCTATCTATCTGTACAAGATTCTTCTAATATCTCTCAAAATCTTTTTTCCGGTCTCTATCTATCATTGTGTCTATATTAGTTTATCTATCTATACAGGATACTACCCTGGGTCAAGAGGATGACTGCTAGAAGAGCATATGTATAGCAACAGAATATTGCACCTTGCCATAAAAGTAGGAGAACCTAGTCGTCTCTGTCAGAATATTTCTGCGATCACATCACTTCTTAAATCTGGCCACCCAACTTCCCAAACTACACCACTCTTAAAGATTATGTCTTAAGCACAGTTGATAAGGAGACAAACAAAACTACCTGTAGCACCAAAGATGAACTGAAGGCAATGAATATGACAGAATTTACTAACTTAAACAAAGAGAGAATCAGAAGAAGTTGCAGAAGATCTCGAATATATATATATATATATATATATATATATATATATATATATATATAACGCCTGTGTATGAATTTATTCTTATAATATGTAAAATATATTATGTAATATATGTTGAAATCATAACGGTGTTTCCATGAACTTCGAATTCGGCATGAACCTGCTCAGTCAAGTGACAGATCTCTGTACATTAATTCTATTAACCCTCTATCTGTACCCCATATTAACAATAAAAAATGCTTACCAAAATACGTTTATCAGTAAAACTACTGAAGAAAGAACAATCTTGGCGTTAAAATTTATCACAACTCAATATTATATATACAATGATCTAATTCTGTAATTAATCAAAACTATTTGCATTGTACTTTTTAGTGCAACCAGCATTTATAATATGAATATTATAGTTATTAATAGGGTAGAAAGTATTTATATTACCATCAGGCTAGAATTTTTAGAATACAACGTTTCGAATATAAATATACCGTCGCCATATACTCCTGATGTTAGATAAAGAACAGTTAAACTAGCCAATTAAGTTCCACTATATTTTATAACGCCTGTGTATGAATATATTATCATAATTTCAAGTAGACATTTTGAGAACTCTAATGTAATAATTAATAATTGAATGATTAAAATAAAGTGATTGTTCATTGTAGGATATCCTATGAATTAATGGATGGCTTTGTATTTAAATTTTTTCTTCATTATCTGTCAATATTTGTCGAGCAAAAATTCTTCGTTTCCAAACAACAAATAAATATTTAATTTGAAATGTTTTTACTCACACACTGATAATGAACGTATGTACTTCTAAATATGACAATTTTTATTCGTGTTTTACCCATATTAACGTTGAAACAAACGGTCGTTTGGCGGCGTTATTTAAGTCTATAAAAGGCAAAAATTTCACTTTTTCTCTCTCTCTATACTTGTTTCCAGATGTAGTCGACCCGAGATAAAGAACGCTTCAACCAGAAGTCTTCCTTACCTTGGTCCACTGACTATCGAACTCTCGGACGCACGTGCGCACACGCTCATCCATACACTCACGAATAAACCCACTTTTATAGCTATTTAAATAGCTTTTGTTTTAATTTCATTTGTGTACACATGAAAAATTCTTTTCTTAATAAGTTGCTTTAATTGTCGTTTGATTTAATTTCCATGTTTTGGGATTGTTGAGCCGAGTTCGAATTCCATTGAATTTCTCGCATTCACTTGCGCACAAATACACTTGGTGAAGGTATTAATCAGTCTCTTCCTTCCAGTTATATATTAAATAACAGACAGATTCGGTTCTATAAACTTGGCTGGCAACCAGTCTACCGCCAAAAGCAAAGGCAACCTATTGCGGGATAATCTTTGCTTAGTCAGTCATGTCTTTTTCGAGACGATCGCCCAAAGCGTGTATTATGTCTGACACTTAACTGACTGACTGATTTTACCCGGACTTAACCGGGTCCGCCAAATATTGTTTGGAAAGAATTGTACAAGCATCCAGTAAATATTTACTGGGAAAACGACCAGACCTCGCAACAAATTGGGGAGTTCCACAACAAGTTTGATGCTTAAATAACGCAAATGGCCAGTCCGGAAAGTTATTTTCTTTTATAAATATCGTGTTGGAAGCTTCAAGAAAACCACGAACATTTACTCTCTTCATACATAAGCATGTATTTAGCATAGTGATTGACTTCTAAAGAAAAGATTATTTTTACTTTGCTTCTTGTTACATCTGAGTAATACGTCCAATGATTATGTTGAGAACTTTTTCAGCTTTACATCGTCAAAATATTTTTTGTATATATCGTGTCTTTCTGAATGCATTTTCAAAAACGATTTTACTAATTAGTGTCTAACAAATTCAACTTTTGATGTCTTTGATCCGGGTCTTTCGAATGATCTTTGATAACTGGTTTTACGATTATTTTTTTATCACATCGAATTCATTAATTGATTAATCTGTAGAAAGTCATATTTTATTTTACTGTTTAGAGGTTTAGAAATCAGAAAGATAGTTATTTGATCTTTATTTTATTACACAAATAGTTACATGATATTCTTCGCAGTAAATATTCAGTAGGCAAAATAACACTGGAAAATTTTTCCAGCAAAATTCAATAAATAGAAAACATTGTTTGGAAAAAAAAGCGTGTAATTTTTTAGCTAGAGATAATTATTGACTTATTCGATTGTATTTTGTGACGCTGCTGTAAAATATTCTAGAAACGAAAAAAAATATTTAAATTAATATTTTACCCAATACGAAACCTAAAAACTGTTCAGAGTATTTCATTATTGATTAAGATTGTTCCATGAAAATAAGAGGAGGTAAAATCAAGTTATGAGGATATCTAAAAAATATAACGGTTCACCTTAGACTTGAAATGTTTAAAATTATCATCTTAGGATTCTGTTCCACAAAGTAGAAACAATTGGGAAGAGGCTCCCAAAATAGAATCTTCGTCTTATAACGGAATAAGAACGAGCTTAATTTATCCCCTTGTACATGACATGACATGTAATGATCTGAAGTGAAGATATTAATAAATGCAGCCTGTCGAACCACACACGCTCCACTATACATACGTATGTATATATATATGTGTGGGCAAAATAAGCCATCAAATATTAAGAATATT
Organism: Ascarosepion bandense; assembly: GCA_037127315.1. Classification (NCBI taxonomy): domain Eukaryota; kingdom Metazoa; phylum Mollusca; class Cephalopoda; order Sepiida; family Sepiidae; genus Ascarosepion; species Ascarosepion bandense. Next base: position 313,839 of record JBBBDQ010001328.1, read on the forward strand.
TGCGACTTGTTAAGAACAGCTATTCAAGAAAACAAGTGGAAACATGCTAGTGATTGCAATTTCCTGTTTCCAAAAAATGAAATGCTAAAGTAAATAGACATTCATCAAATATGATATAAAAACAGTTACCCTTCATTATATGAGAAATGTTTACTGGAAGCATTTCATTTTGCTAAAATGTACATAAAAATACAATCAGGGCATATTGACATAATATTACATTGCCGAAAATCTATACCTTTCCACAAAGGTATAGTATAGATCAAGAAATTGAACAACGGAGCATTCGATGTACGACAGGGATCATATGATGGAGCAGAAATTTCAAAACTGGTGGGAATATACATTTTGAACAAAAAAAAATAATCCATATTGATTATAAAGAGATGACGGATTAATAATAGCACCAGACAACAAAAGAATGAATTATAAAATAAGGAAACAGCTTTTTAAATTATTCAAATAACTAGATTTTGATATTACAGTGGAGACAAATAATAAAGTGGTACAATATTTAGAAGTAGAATTTAATTTACAAACTGGAAATATCTCGCCATACATGAAAATAATCACTTAGTTATCATACATAAATACAAAGTCCAATCATTCAAATAATATAATTAAACACATTTACAAAGGCATTGAACCCAGACTATCCAATAAGTCGTCAAATAAATCAATATTTAATGAAAAGAAAAATATATATGAGGATGCACTAAGAAATTCTGGCCATAAAAACATTTTACAATATAATTCTCAACCAAACAGACAGATCAAAAACAACAATAGAAAATGAAACATTATCTGGTTCCACCTACCATTTAATTTATAACTAAAGACCAAAATTGGACAAATATTTTTGAAACTAATAGATGAACACTTTCCAAAAGAATCAGAATTAAACAAAATTTTCAACAGAAACACAAAAAAACTAAGTTATAGTTGCACTAATAATTTAAATAATTTCATAAAAAAGCAAAACGTCAGAAACTTAAATAGCATTGTACAAAGCAAAAATAACGAAAAAATGCTACTGCAGAGACAAAAATAAATGTACACTTCAAGGTCTCTGCAACACAAAAGAAATATTATTTATAAAGCAGAGGTACATGACCTAGATGGCCAAAACAAAATATATTTTGGCTCAACCAAAGACACCTTTAAGACAAGGTGGTTCAACCACAGATCTACATTTAAAACAGAAAAATTTAAAAAATTGGCTAATCCCGTCTGGAAATTGAAATCAAAATATGAAAAAGAACCAAACATAACGTGGTGCATTGTGAAAACAGCCAAGCCTTACAACGGTGGACATATATTTAGACTGTGTCAAGAAGAAAAATTAGAAATTATGACATAACCAAATAAAGACGAATAGTTAAATGAAAGAACAGAAATTACGACAAACTGCAACCACACTAAGAAATACCTCTTAGGTTCATACAACCATGGATGAAAACGTCATAATTCTTTTGAATTTAAACAATGCGCGTTCATTAATTCCCTGCCACGTGAATGTTCAATTAAAATACCGTTACAAGAGCGTTCTGAAAAAGAAAAACGGTAAAAGGTAAAATCAGTTATTAAAAATTGGCTGAAGACATCACTAATGGTAGAAATGATGACACCACTCATGGTAGCGAAAAACTCGTTTTAATAATACAATATATATATATATATATATATATATATATATATATATATATATATATATATATAAAGTAAATGTGGAGAACTCGGAATTGTGTAACTGTTGGTTCTCTTCACCTGGATTTATATATATATATATATAATAAATTTCAGAATTCTACATACACTGTATAGACATTTCAGTGAGAAAAATATCGTTGCCGATGAAGCAAAATTTTTCGCGCTGAAGTAGCTATAGCACGTATGAAGAATTTGAAATTTTATTTAATATATTATACATATTTGACTGTGTAAATAAATACTACAATTTTCGTCAATCCCTCCACTGGGATCATTGATCATTTTTAATATTAATTAAATTAATAATTACTGGATCTGGTTTTGGAGATTTTATCTACATAATTTTTCTTTTTTGATTTAATATATATATATATATATATATATATATATATATATATATATATATATATATATATAATATTCAAAATAATACCTAAACTGACTCTGTAAGTATCTAAATCCTAAAATTCTACAAAGGTAAACTTTAAGAAAAACGAATAACCGACAGAATCTAATTCCGTTAACATCCGTCGCACTAAGGCGTTGGATAAGAGGGGGAAAAAAAAAGAAATCCGCAGAATAAAGACAAGACATACAATACTCCGCAGTAAAGAAAAAAACCCCAAACGGAACCAACCACAAAAAAAAAGAAGAAAGAAAAACTGCTCGATACAAATACAAACAAATGCAAAACTACAAATGAAAAGCGAAAGTAGAGCAAAGACACATACATGTATATGTATATGTATATGTATACGACAGTTTTTATAATAATAAAGGATATATATATATATATATATATATATATATATATATATATATATATATATATATGTTTCTTTACTCGGCGACATAATAAATACAAAAACTAAAATAATAGAGCATACACGTGGCAAGACCTTTCATATATTTAATAATTGGTGGAGAATTAACTCATCCTTCACTTCCTCGTTCTAATCTCTCTAATCAACTGAGCCTACGATGCCTCGCTATTGTCTCTCTCTTTATAAAAATGAAAGGAAGAATATATATATATATATATACATATATATATATATATATATATATATATATATATTAATGCAGGTTTCATTGAATAATATAGACAAGTTCTGTCTATTAATTTTGTGTAGGATCCGTTCATACCATCTGATATACTTGATGGTGATATCGTTGAAAGACAACAAAAAATCACAGTAATTGTTGATTTTTTTATCGGGTCTAAGCTTTCAGCTCACATAAGCCATTATCAAAGAGTAAATATTAACACACAGTAAACATAGAACATTTAAGCTATTAACAATAAAGAGAATTGAATTGAAAATATAAGTCCATCCCTACCATGGCGGATGGCCGAAGACAGTGACAAAATAGTGGCGTTGTGGTCCCTGATCTGATTACAGGCATTTGAAAAATGTGTTGCGCTATTATCCAGCACAATATCCGGTGCTAAACGGATATACACAGAACGGTACAATAGTTACAATGACAGAACTTGCAACACGGAAAGAAGGGGTTTAAATCGAAACAGTCGTCAAAGTAATGAATAAGTAATGAATATCACTCGAATAACACTGGAATGTTACACGTCGAATGCTACTATTCTTTACTTAAATAGACCATTTCAGATCATGGGTCATTCCATCATTGAGAGTGCTGCAGGAGTGTCAGCCGCTTTACAACATATATGCTCTGTAAAATAGTCAGGAAATAGTCAGAAAATTAAAGAAGAAATAACATTTGTTTGCAAGCAACATTATTCCTTGCGATCGTCTATTATATCAAACTTTTTTTTCTCTAGAAATTGTAACATGCACATCATTTTGCCGCAATTGTAAGCATAGTTATAGGATATATAACTACACCTTAAAATTACAAATGCATAGTCAGTGATGGACTTATATTGGATCAATTAAAATAAATAACCTAGCATTTAATGCTTAAAAAACTCGATATATACTTTTAATCTACATTCCATTATATTTCTTTCGGAAATTGAGAAAAAATATTTATTACTTTGCAGGGGAAAATTGGTGTCCGTTGTTAAATCAAATTTTATAAGGTGATGATATTAGGTATACTCTAGAATTCGTAAAGCCACCGACGCTAACGCAAGCACCACTACATTAGTTTCTAATTGCTTTCAGGTTTAAGCTTGGGGCATATATTAACATTCAAGGTGGATAAATAATCTTCGTACTAGAACGATTTTTACGAAAATAATCTCCAGCTTTTGACAAATGTGCATCTGTCTGTCTGTGTTAATAGAATATAGTATCTGAACAATAAATTTCATAAAGCAAAGTAGAATCCTATTATAGACTAGGGGTTTCGCTTTCGTTATCGAGTTTTCTTTAGGTGAGAATGAAAGAAGTAAAGCTGATCTTAGAGTTTTTGAGACAATGGTCGTAAATAATATCACCAATCATTGCAACAATTATCGTGGCACAATGCGGTTAGAGGGTTTTAATGGAGATGCTGCTCGGTGTGGACGAATTTGCAAGTCCAGCAGAGACTGAGGACTTTAATATCAACAAGGTCCGCAGTTTTCTTTCCTTTTTGACAGAAGGATGCCTGACAACCAAGTATTACGACCGGAAGACACACGCCTAACAGACGAATATTGAATGTTGACTAGTAACACACACACACACACACACACACACACACACACACACACACACACACACACACACAGAGTAACGTTATCCTCCTGTGTGAGGAGATAAACTACATCCGGCTACCAAGCTAGGGTACCAGCTATGTGCAAATGTTAAACCCCACCAACAAATATAATAGTATATCTTTATATTAAAATACGCAGCAATGCAGTTTTATAGCAAAACAAAATTCAGTGTATCACTAAGGGTTATAAAAATACATTTATATAGTAAAATTACTAACAATATGATCTACAAAATATTTATTTAAAAAGCAAACATTCACTTATTAATTTATGTACAGAATATCTGTAATTGAAAGCACAATCTTTTTAGATTTCGGCATTATATAGTCCTTATGGGCTCGTATACCTTTAAATAGCAACCAACCAAATATACCCATATTACCAACAATTCAAATGGTAACATTATCAACTATACATATTTAAAAGATTTTCAACAACATATTTTATCTTGAGTTCAAGGCCTACAGTTGCGTTCAAAATATATTTAGTTGAAGCCATAAAATTGTGTTCAAAATATTTACATTTCTGCATGAAATAACCCATAGAGATTGATATGCTTAAAAATAGATTAAGCCAAACAACACAAAGATGATGGGACCCTAAAGTTTTGCCAAATTTTTTACTATATATTGTTCAATATTTCCTTAATATTTATCAACATATTCAATCTTTAAAGAGGGAGAACGTTATTTTGAAAGCTATTTTTATGCAAAATAAATATTTTTCTTCACTAGGCTACAGACTTACTGATTATGTATGTATGTGTGTATGTATGTATGTATTGTTAATCTATGGCCGACATCGCCGGGAACTAGCGTTTATAACCTGAAGCTAGTACTCTGACGAGAAAATACAAAAGAAACGCGATATACATGTATCAGATAGCAGCATTTGAATAAGAAATGAAATCCCAGGAGTATAACAGGATTACAAAAGCCAAAATTTCCCATATTTTTTCCTTACAATTTATCTTTTTGGTAGATGTAAATTCAATGCATCTTGATTTGTAGCCGCCGGCATCTAGCGTGTTTCTAGAGCGCGCACGCGCAGTGATGCATTCATCTTATACCTTAACCTTAACAATGCACGTAGACGCACAGATTGAAGATCCAAAAAAGAAAAATGTTTCTCTCATTGTACGCGCTCTCATGTCAATGAGGACAAACAAGGAAATCTCCATCAAAGCATTTTGTTGAAGAGAAAAAAATCGAATAAAATCAAAAAGCATAATGTCAAAATTGAATTTCATTCCTCCTATGTTGTGAAAATCCATCATCAGTTTTTTTTATCCTTGTTTTGCTAGAAGTCAATATCAACCATCTGAGCAATACAATGGAAGATCAAAGGAGAGAATCATTACTTGAAATAATACGGAATAACATATTCGTCTTCATACTTTTGTTAATAATCGGAATCAAAATATTCATTATGTACAAGGTGGCATCAGAAAGTAACTGGACAAGACATGCTGTCATTGTCCCATTCTAAGGAAAAGATTTCACAACATACTTTCACAATGGATTCAATCTGTTAAGAGAGATTTACTGAGCGTAGACCTAGAAACCTTGAAGCTTACTGGGAGAGCATAAAACTCGCTCCACGATTTTTTAATGAGACAAATTTGCTAACCAATAGTTGTATTTTCTTAATTATGTACACGCGAAAAGTTAGTTACGTGTATCCACTGAGTGTAAAGTTCATAATAATTAGAAATAAACACACACACACACACACACACACACACACACACACACACACACATATATATATATATATATAAATTAAATTTGTTTTTTATTTAAAATTTTTATAGTTTATATTGCAACACGGAAGTTTTTGTTTTCATCATCAGGCAATGTTAGGTCATTGTTGGGAAAATGATTTTTGAAATATAAGAAAAAATACGTTTGTTATTTATGGGTGTAAGAAAACAGAAATGATTATGCGTGAGCTCAGCTTATCTAAGCAGAAAAGAATTCTAATTTACATGTGTTTATATTTTTGGGGAATACATGATTTCTTCTCTCAATCTTAACGGCAAGATTGTCAGTTGATAAAAACCCCTGTCTAGACTGAATTTCCGTTGATGTATCCATTATTAGTACACGATTATTACCTTAGTTTTCTCTGTATCTCAGCATTTTCTAAAACAAAAAAAAAAGAAAACAAGAAAGAAAGCATTTTATATTTTTGACTTGTCTTAGTAAGTCCTTTGAACGTAATTTCTATTTTTAGAAATTGATTTTCTACAAATTTCTCATAAGACTTACTTTAAAAAATTAATAACTATATATTTATTAAAACTTTCAATAGCCATTTTATTATTTTTATAAAATCTATTATATTAATTTAAAATTCTAATATAACTTTTACAATAAATAATAAATATCTATTTAATTATTAAAAATTTGTATATCTATTTAATTATATCATTATCTATGTAATTATTAGTATTTTAAAACAAATAATCAGATATATGAAAGTTAATAGATATTTTTTATTATGAAGAATATTTTAAAACATATTCTAAGGTGACTATTTTTACAATGTGTAAATACGACATACATTTCATTACGTTTATTTATTATATTTTTATTATTAAGAAATTTAATCAGATATAGTTTTTCATATAGACACAAGGGTCATGGAACCTTTAAAAACGTACATATTCTATTTTTAATGTAGGAGTTTTCTTTTTTCTTTTTGATATCAATTCTATTTTGATAAGGATGTTCAATTCCTGTACTTATTGTTATTAAATGGAGGCATGTGTTGATAAAATCGTTTTTTCAGAGAATTCTTAGTACTACCGACGCACATCTCTACATTACTAGGATTTTCCATAGAAGAACTAGTACATTGATAAACCATGGATTCTGTAAGGCCCCTTTTCCCAAAGGAGACCCAGAGGGTTTGTATAATTACATATATTATTGTCCAAACTGTCCATTTCAATTATTTTTAATTACATTTAGATTTTTATTTAAAATATTATTATTATGATCATTTTATGATTTTTTCTATATTATTCGTACAACTATAACTTAATTTTAGAGTATTTTTATTGAAAATATTTCTTACTGGATTATTATTTCGAAGGTTTTTCTTAAACAATGGATTTAAAAAAAATTTCTTACTAATTTACTGCTATTTCGTGGAAAGGGGGTGTATACTAAATAATATTTCTATTCTTATTTTTTCTTCGTGGGTAGATCTCTTTTACATATTTAATATTTTGTTTTTTGTACCCACTAGGTTTTAAGGCAGTATCATAGAAATTGATATGGTTATTAGACATTATTTAATTTGAGGAATTTCTATTAATTCTATATTCTATGATTGAGAATAAACGTTTAATAATAGATAGACGATGATTAGATTTTAGGAGGGTATATAAAGAGTTTCTATTTGGTTTTATATGGTTGATATATATTCTTTTCTAAATCTAAATTCACTTCGAAGACCGCTATATTTTATATTTGTATTAAGTCACTTTTAAATTAAAGTTTTAAATTCTCTATATACTATCTTTCTAATTTTATCTATTTTAAAATTTGTTGAATTCCTCACTACCATAAGGCCATCGTAATTATAATTATGATTATAATTATAAATAATTATCTTTGTTGTAAAACTAATTTTCAAAAAATTAGCTATGATGACGAGGTAAAAAACAAAAAAAATAGTGTGTCACAATGTAAACTATATTAAATAAAAAAAAAACAAATTTAATTATATTTTGCTCTTCAATATTTTTTGTATTGAGCCTCGTTTCTAAAAATTAAATGCCGGAGACCTCGAAATTCTAAAACTGTTTGCTCTCTTCACACACACACACACACACACACACACACACACACACACACACACACACACACACACACACACACACATATATATATATATATATATATATATATATAAAGTGACAGAACACGTAGATTAAAAAAACTGTTCAAGCATTTACTAAAGTGATCGATACGATGTAGAACTTAATTTTGTAATTTAGTTATTACAATGCTTTTATAAACAATTGTAATAATAAAATTACACAATAAATAAATAAATAAATATATATATATATATATATATATATATATTGTGACACATTTGTGGAACTCGTAGGTTTTTAACCTGTTGTTCATGTATTTACTTTTATAAAGAGTGCTCGATACAAACGTAGAGCGTTATGTTGTAATAGTTATTACAATGCTTTATAAATTCATTGTATCACTACACAAAAATTTTCGCGTTTCGAAGCTAACCTTGTATTTTGGTTGCCTCTCTTCCGGTGAGGAAGTTGGAATGGAAATTATCTCATGAAAAACCGTTTATTTGTGGTGAATATGCTTTTTTTTAGGTGAAAGTGGAGTTGAGAATTCATATGGATTCTGGTGACCTTATTTAAGTCTTAGAGTTAGGTGTTTGGGGGTAGGTGGCTTAGTTCAGGACAGGATTTCCTATTTATCTTGTCTGGATGTAGTCGTTGTGGCGTTGTTGTTAATGATATAGGTGGTGTGTGATTTTTTGGATGGACTAATCGATTCTTTTATGGTTTCTGAGGTGCTGCTAGTTGGTCTAGGGGAGTGTATGTGTTGTTATGTTTTGAGCTGGTCACTTTATTGTTTAGTTTTGGTTGTTTTGTATTGGGATATATGTTTTTTTTATTTTTCGCAGTGTCGATGTTTTCTTTTATTTTTCTACCATTTATAGGTAGCTGGACGTATTGTTGGTGTGGTTTGGGGTTTGTTGTCTTTTGTTTCTACTGTTTTGTTCTATTTATTAATAGGGTTGGTTATGTGTATTTATTGCATTTTTTAGGGGGTTCGTGTCGGTGGGGTGTTTTTGTTCATTTAAATTTTAACGAGGAATATTTGCGATGTTTGCATAACACTGCTAATTCGTCTCTACGGTTTAATAGTTCACTACTGTTGAGGTACTTTAGAATGTGTAGCTTTTCACTTAAACATAAAGGGCAGATGTCGTCAAGTGAGTTGCAAGTTCTAGTTTTTTCTAGGATTTTCCATTTTACTTTGGGTTTCTGTTTTGAATCCTTTAGCTTCCAAAAGTTTGTAGAAAGGGATGTTTGGTTTCGGTATAAATTGTTTTTGAATGAAGTTAAGTGCATGTACCAGCGCTGCTTAAAAGTGTTTTTAATTGATCCGATATAGACTTTATTTTTAGTTGGATTTTCAGTTGATGCTATATACATATATACTTCTTTCCTGAGTACTTTTGAAAGTCGATACATTTGGTTTCAAGGATGAAAATAAGAAAATGATAATATTAGCTTTAAGCGATTTTACTAGATAAATTTAAAAGTGTCTCATGGCAAGAAAAGACATTGTATTCTGGAAAGAGTTGTCAGAAACGTGAAGCAGCAAATATTAACGTGTCCTTCTCCATAGGGGACATCGTTTTAAAATGCGTCACACACACACACACACACACACACACACACACACACACACACACACACATATATATATATATATATATATATAGTCATGCGCATACAAGCCTGAGTCTCTGTATCACATCGCGTTAGTGTATCGAGATATCCAACGTTTTCACCATCTATCAAGTTAATTTCTTAGAGCTTTTGATAAGAAAAATTATTTTGTGCAGCTGGAACGGCTACGAACAGAGCTTTTAACCATGCAATGTTTAACTCACATTCTAATATAAAAAGCGAGAGGTAAACAGGTCAATCTCAAAAAGCAAGCAGGAATGGCCAGCTTGTATGGCAGCAATATATAAAAAATATGAAAAACAGAGAGAGAAAAATATAAAACATAACCGATTTCAAAGGATAATTTTTTTACAAAATATAAACATTGAAATACCAAGGAGAACATTAACGAGATAATAATATAAATGAATAAAAATATAAAAAAAGAAAGAAAATTAGAAGGATGTAATCATGGCGTAGGCCCTTCTGTGGCGGGGGAAGGAAAGGAAGAAAGTGAAAAATAAAAATAGCACGGGAGACCAGTTCAGACAAGTTACAAACTGGCAAAGTCTTAACACTGAAACAATCTAAAAAAAACAATTATTTATTATTCGACACCGTGCGAAACACACACACACACACACACACACACACACACACACACTGACGTACATACTATTTGTTTTCTTTAAATGATATGTAACTACATGTATCTGCTTGTATAAATGTTAATGTGATATTTAGCTTGATTTTCTTCCTTTTCTCCGAAGATCATTTGTTATCATTTTTTACAAATTTGTGTTGTATTAGTAAGCATGACAATCGGATTTTATTTTGTCCACCAAATACGGGAGATGACCCCACCAACTACTGTTGCCGTAGAAGAAGCAATGTGTTCAGAAAATGATAAACTAATCGTCTTCAGTTTGTTTTTCAATTAAGGATTTACATTTTCCAAGATGCTTGCCTTAGTCCAGTCTGTCTTGCTATTTAATCCATAGCTAGAGGATGGTGAATTCAAAGTTTTTCGAAACATATTAGCGCGAAGCAAACCAACAAGTATATCCCGAAATATAAAATCCGTTCATCAATTTTTTTTTCTTTGCCGAAAACCATTTCAGTATTCAAGCATTTCCAAGTTACAAATAAAAGGAATATATATATATATATATATATATATATATATATATATATATATATATTTAGGCAGCAAATGTTATTTTACACATGTCAGATTAAGTAAATTGCAAACATTGTTTTTTTTATTTTTACCAAAATCCGTTTACACTCACGGATAATATTTCGCGTATTATAATTGAAAGATCTAAGAAATGACCTGTAACTTTAACAGATGATTTTATAATGCATTTCTCAACCTTTCCAAATGCTTTCAATCTCCTTCAGAGGTCATCTTCAGGGGTGTAAATTGTGGTAACAAAAAATAACTGCAAAACTGTGTTGCTAAAAATTATTGTAAATTTAATTGAAGCAAGAAGAAAATTTACAGTATCTTATAAACACATAATTTACTAGTAATGAAAGATTTCAACAGCAACAACAACTCAAATGAATAGAACATATATCTGGAAAGTAAAATAATTATTTAATCAAAGTGTTGATTTCCAACGTTACACAAAGTAGCAGGTTAGGAAGGAAACACCCATCAGTACAAAAGAAAAGAATGTTCATAGTCATTGTATTTGAAATGCTTATTTTCCTGGCAAACTCTTTAAATAGAAAAGTTCTTTTGAATTCTACGTTATATAGGAAATGTATTATAAATATTAGCTGACGATATTCCAAAATCTTCTGTAAATAAAAGTCAAATGTTTTCTGCATGGAAACAGTTAATCTTGACATTATCATTAAGATTATACTTGTGCCTAATAATATAAGTCAACGATGATTTTGATATGCCTTAGATTACTTGGGAATCTAAAGCAGTGTATTCAAGAAAACCGAATACATTGTCATACGCAAAATGAGGACCCCAAAATGCCAACTACATGTCGTGGATACTACAATCAAACAGGTCCAGAAATTTAAATACCACAGAAGTGTTCTGATAGATGATGAAATGTTCGACACTGAGATCGGAAGACGCATGGGCATTGCCTAGGACGCATTTCAAAAGCTAAGCAAAGTTTCGAGAGACAGGAAAACAAAGAAAATAATAATAGACTGTTATGTGATGTTTGTCTTATATGGCGGTTAATGATGGATAATCTCCTTAAAGATGAAAGAGAGACTGGAAGCAACAGAAATGTGGTTCTACCGAAAGATGCTGTTAATACATGGGCCGAACATGAGAGCAACCACGAGGTCTTGGAAAAAAAGAGGAAACATATACTTAGCATCAAGAAGAGAAATATGAATTTTCTGGGAAGAAGGGTTTGGAGAATCTAATACTCAAAGGACGGATACAGGGAAATAAAGTTGATGGGCTTGAGGAAGAAAATTTTCGAGCGTGGTTTGGGAGATATAATAAGAGGAAAAGTGTTGAGAGTAACATGGGTTTGGGGTAAGTGGACGTCTATGATCACCTACGCCATGAAGAAAGACGGCAGATAAAGAAGAAGAGACATGTTTTTCGTGGATTCTCTTTGCTTTACTTGGGTTCTGTTATTTCTTCTCAATTTATATGATGAATTGGCGAGCCCAACAAATCTGAGTGTGATTGGAATCATTAGTCGATTGAATAATAAAAGAAAAGGACTATCATGACGTGTGTGTCGAGCGTTAAAAAAAAACTAAAGATGAAACAGCTTTGGGGATGGGCGCTTGCCACACTATATAACTGGTACGTCGGGTAACAGAATTATGTGAAATAATACAAAACAACGTAATAGTATAAAAGTAGTTGTATTGACAGGAAAGAGAAGTATTTACAAGAGGTGAGGATTAGTAGGATACAGAACAAGGTAATTAGTATAGAGTATCGTCGTAGAGACGTGATAGAATGACTAGTAGAACACTTCCGGTGCAATACCGGAAATACCCGACTGACTCTCTCACTCGACTTCCTTCCTCGACTTCCTTTCTCGAGGTATAATCACTACTACTTTATATAGTGATTTAAATAGTCCATTTCCGTGGAAAGGTGGAGAGCGCCCCAACAATAACATAAGAAATGTTTTATTTATGAGAGCATGGTTTATATTTAAACAAGGAAATATCTGATATTTGCTTTTATACACTAAACACTAAACAGGAAGTGCAGGTTTACGAGTAAGAGCTGATGAATTATTTCGTGACGGAAAATACATCACAAATTTAATTCACTCATATATGGCGACAAAATAAACGATAAAAGCGTCTGCAGGAAGTTAGCAGATGGAAAAATACATATTATAGTTAGCGTATGTAACGTTATTATGAATATAATATGAATGCCTAAATTGTTCGTTCATAAATTATATATATTCTCCTAAAAAGTGAATACAATAGAGAAATATTTTCATCAGAATAACAACTCCAGAAATAATTAAATTTTCATTATTTTCCATGTTACTAATAATTACGTACTTAAGGTAATGCATATTAATTTTAAAAATATTTTTCTAAATTTTAAGAGGGTATGCTAAATAAATTCATTTGAAATTATTTACATTGTTTGGCCACATGATAGCGGTGAATAAAAGCGTTAGTAGATTGATCTTAAAAGTGACTTGACCCAAAAAGATTTTGTGTTTAATGTCTGGTCTCAGCGGTGTGAACAAATCTTGGAGGTGGAGATTGTAAAAACATATCAGACTAAGAAATACAAAAGCATGGTACATGTAATTAGAACAATCTACCACCATGGATCTTGCATCCTGTTCGGTTAGAATTTTCAACAAGTATCACATGAGAAAGCCCAAGGTGTGTGTGGTCGAAACCTTATGAACGTGACAATAAAGATGAGCAAAACAATCTGAACTATGTAAGTAATGTAAAAATGTACAGTATCTCATCTCAAAAATATAAACAAAATTAATTTCCAACTTATCACGCATCGAAAGGTAGAATATATTCACTATAATTACAATAGTCAGATCAGATCAAGTATGTATTGCTGCCAGATGTGGATTGATCAAGTTAAATCTTTACTTTCCAAATCTGACCAGGTTTAAAAGCATTTGCAAGGCGTTGTTGTGAATGAAATCCTTTCAACGTGACAATATATTTCTCATCATCGAACCTTTGCAAAGCCTCCATCTACCTTATCGGTATTTATCGGTATTTCCATGGTAAATGTTAAGTGGAGCTAAATTAATGAGTTCCACCAGTTATTACTTTCACATTTGATATCTATCATGCAACTTACACTGACTCGTAAATCAGCATTTCTTTTTTCGACTTCTATCGGAAAAAAGATGTGCCACTTAGTTTTTTTTTCCAGAGAACAGTCACCTTGAGGATACTTTCTTGACCACAACGATTTTAACCTCTTCAAATCTCGAATCAACTTTTATCTGTCCTACATATCTAAATAATATTCTCTTTGCACTTCCTTCTTTTGCTCATGTATAACAACCTCATTCAGTGAGAATCTACCTTCAGAATCTCTTGTCTTTTGTATTGGATGAACAATTGCATATAAAAAGCAGATATTTGGAGCCAGCTAGTCAAAAGCTCAGCTACGCAGTAACCCTACAACGACACCCGGTCATAACAATGATGATCATAATGATGATGATGATGATGATTTGATTGTCTCTATGATAATAAAAAACATTGGGTAATATATATATATATATATACATATATATATATATATATATATATATATATATTATTTTGTTTTTCCCTTGTAATTTACTGTAAGATACTCAATAGTAGATACTTCATTATATATGTTGCCGTAATTTTAGACGGCATATTGACATAAATTTGTTGCCGTCAATTTTGATGACACGGGCGAAGTCGTATACGTTTCTTTGAACAACGTCTGCTTCAGATCGAATATAAATTGATCAATTAAAAGATGTGCAAAGCGTATAACACATCACTCAATAAATCTCGGGTCTAACTAATAAAACCACAAACTTTAGACAAAATTCCATTTGTTTTCATCAACATAGTCTCCTTCTAAGATGATACACTGATTCCAACGCTTCTCTAACAATTTGATACCTTTTTGTAAAATGATGTGTCTTTGGTTTCAAAATACGCCTCAGCTACTGATATAATTTCTTTATTGAAGCCAAATCTCTTTCCCCGAGAGCAGTCTTTTGATGTCTACAAACAGCCGGTAGTCGCTGGTGGCCAGATCTGAAGAACAGGTTGGATGCAGAAGCAGTTCGAACTACAATTCTTGTAGTTTTACGATCGTTGCAACCAACTGCTGACACGGTGCGTTGTCTTGGTATAATATCACTTTTCTTCTTCATTTGTGGCCGTTGTTTTTGGCAATCTTCTTTCCAACGCACAAATGATGCTATATAATATTCGCTATTGATGGTTTTTTCTTTCTCAAGGTTATCAATGAAAGAATTACCTGGCCCATGCTAAAATACAGAGTCCAAGATTTTGCCTGCTGATGTTTGTGTTTTTGGTACCTTTAGTCAGGTTTCACCTGCTGCTGTGCAGCCAGCTGACTGCCGATTTGATCCGGAGTGAGGCGGTGACTCCATGTTCAATCTGTGGCACATATTTAAGGAATACTTATTTCTTGCTGCGTTGAAACAAGTGCAAACAACACTCTGAATCATCAACACGTTGTTGTTTTTGATCGACTGTGAGCAAACGAAGCATCCGCTTTGAACACAGCTTTCTGTTTGACAAATATTCATGCAAAATGTTGAATACACTGCCATTTCAACTTCTCTGCTATCTCATGCAACTTCAATTTACGATCAGCCAAAATGTGTTTGAAGACTTTTTAGTGTTCTTCAGGACAATCACCGATTTGTGATGACCTGAGAGTTCAGCATCATTTGTGTCTGTACGACCACGTTTAAATTCATCATACCATCTCTTAACCGTTGTTTCCGACGGAGCAGAGGCCGAATAACACTTATCAAGCCATTGCTTTTCTTGAAAGGTATTTTCCCCATCCAAAAGCAACGCTCTATCAACACATGAAATTCAGATTTTTCAATTGTTTTGAAAATTGGCAACAGTATCTTCGCTTAAATAACTGTAATTTGTAAACTAATATTTCAAGTGGACCGAAATTTTCTTACGTGTCATTTGACGGTTAGTAGTTTGTAAAAGTTATATGGAGTTTTATTATTGGCGTCATCTATATGTTAGGCCGGGGACATATTGATTGAGGTGTTAATTGACATAGTTATGCTAAAAACTTTAGACAAATGTATATATTTAGAATTATATTAAACTTTTACAGGACATAGATTTCTCTTAACCTGCTTAAATCCGAGAAAACCGGATAACTTTGACATGCTAAGAAAGATGTGTTCATTTGCTCTTCTAATACTGAAGACCTGATACGACCAGATAAATTTACAGACACGCCAAGAGGGTACAGGGCATACCTTTGTTTTCCTCGCAGAAGAAACATTTTAATAGTTTTTACTAACTTAGTCTTTACTTGAGGCAAAAAAACTCGAGGTGGCTTACAAAGATAAGAATAAATAAAGATCACAGCTGAAAATGTAATTTCAGAAATTAACCAATAAATCTTTCAATTTTTTCCAAATTTCTGGACAGAATTTTCAGCATTCAATTTGCATGTTATGAGCTGAGCATCCATCAACAAAATCTTTTATGTTGTTTCTGTAATTAAGTTACCGTATTTAACATGTCAGATTCAGTAACCTTTGATAAAACCTAAAAATAACGAGTTTCAAAAGGCTGTGCTGATACCGACCGAGCATAGCGATGGACCGGATGTTTGCTCTCTCACGACAAAAAGGCAAATGAGCAAAAGTCGTCGTTGAGCACCCGAGTTTGTGCAGATGTTCCGCTTGAAAAATAAAAATTAATCAAATCTCAAATTTCCATTTCGCGAGTCTACGCGAATTTTATTTGTCAGCCAATGGGAAGTCCAGAATCAAATACAAGTGTAAAATCCCAAACGAGCTGCTGGGATCCAACAAGCAGATATAAAACGCCGAGACAGAAAGCACCCAGCAGACAGACCGACGGTGACAGGCGAGAGTAATTAATATCTCCCTTGACCAAGTCAAGTGGCTACTATGCTCTTCCCTTCACCTCTCCTTCCGTCTTCACTGTCTCAAAACTACTTACTGAACTAAGGACCGACTACATTAAAGACATTCCTTACTCATAGCGATCCCCACATTCCTAAGCTTTAAATCTCTTTCAGCTTATTATTTGCCATGAACATTTTAACTTCCGTTGGACCTATACTCAAGTTATTACTTTAATTGTAAAACCATTAATTGATATGTGTATATAAAAATGTTATTTTTCAACTCAAATTGCTTTTCTTGATTTTATAACCATTTTATGTTTTATAGTGGGCTATCTACCACAAGGCCAAGTTCCGTTAACCTGCAATAGGATACAACTACCCTTCACTAGAACGGACTCCCACTACCAATGGGAAAACAATATATAACCCGCTATAAGGCAAACTATGAAAGCACAGCCATCGTCGAAAAAGGACATGAATGATATAAATCTCTGACGAAGCTGCTGTCTACCCTCTTTAGAACAACATAGCGAAAACCCAGTACTTAAATATATATAATTATTCTTTCTCTCGACAGAATGTAACCACTTAATTTTAATATGTGAGGCGGTATCTGGGTTACTAGTTTAAAATATGCAGCTCTATTGCCTCTACACTCCTTGGGACCTAACTCAGCAAACTGTATTTTTCTCCCTTTCTTTATTCAGTCAATGACACGCTTTGGTGATCATGTCTCTTTTGAACCTTGACTGACTAGGCAGAAGATTTTCCCACAGTAAATTGCCATTTCTTTATGCGGTAGACTGGTTACCAAACAAAGCTATAGAATAAAGTCTGTCCTGCCATTCATCCCATACCTGAAGGAAGTAGAGATGGATTAATATATTCCTTAATGATATTTGTGCGTAAGTGACTGCAACTAATCCAAGAGGAATTCGTATTCAGCTCTCCGGTTTCTTATCCGGAGGCGCTCAAATGAAATGACTATATCGAATCCATTGCCAAATCTGCCGTTATGAAAGTCGGCTCTCTGTGCAGGGCCCGGAAGTTTATCCCACCTGAATCTATTCTGCACATATACAAATCTACCATCCGCCCGTGTATTGAATATTGCTGCCATATCTGGTCGGGTGCCCCTGCTGCTCTCCTTGGTCTTCTTGACAAAATACAAAGGAGGATCTGTAACGTGGTTGATACTGACTTGGCAGACCTGCTGCAACCACTCTCTCACCGCCGTCATGTGGCTTCCCTGTGCCTCTTCTACAAGTACTTTCATGGCTTCTGCTCAGATGAACTTAGATCACTAGTGCCGCCTAAGCACGAATTTACACGAGATACTAGATTAGCAACTAGGTCCCACCCTTTCAGAGTTAAACAGATAGGATGTAACCGTAAATTCTACTCCAACAGCTTCTTTTCTCGCGCTTCCCGCCTGTGGAACTCCCTTCCACAGGTCTGCTTTACCGACAGCTACAATCTCCATGTGTTTAAATGTAGGGTCAATAGACACCTCCTATCACACTAACTCCCAATTATTCTCAGAACACTCTCATCTACCCAACCCTCATTCTCGGTATCCTTACGCACCTATCACCCATCCTCTGACATTTCCTATATTTAATCATCCTTTATCTACTCTATGTAGCCCCCTGCGCAGTAGTGGCAGTGACAAGCTATGCTCGGGGTGAAACGCTTATTAAAAAAAATAACCATTGAATTACCACACACATCTCTTTCTATTTAGTGGTTATTTTAACTCACATTATTAAAACGTCACAGTGAGAAGTGAGCATATCATTGTTCCACTCCGATGCACTTAGATCACTGGTGCCCCCTAGGTTCGAATTTGCACGAGATACTAGATTAGCAACTATATCCCACCCTTTTACAGTGAAACCGATAAAATGCAACCGCAACTTCTACTCCAACAATTTCTTTTCTCGTACTTCCCGACTCTGGAATTCCCTTCCATATGACTGCTTCCCCGACGGCTACAACACCCAGGAGTTTAAATGTAAGGTCAATAGACACCTCCTAACGCAATAACTCTCTTCCATTCTTTCAAACACTCTTCCCATCCTCCCAACTACCTATCACCTCCTTCTGGCATTTCCTGTATCTAACCACTCTTTCTATTTACCTTCCTCTATGTAGCCCCAAGCGCAATAGTGGCAGTGGAATGCCTTGCTTGGGGTGAAACGATTAAAAAAAATCAGTATTCGGTCTTGTAACTATCATTATGTATTTTTAGTTTTTATTCTAAATAAATGTATATTAAATGATTTGCATTAGAACATATATTCATTTCTTAAAGCTTCAAGTTACAAGAAATAAAAAATGATGTAGCACCTGCGTCTTATGATACTGAATGGCATTTCTTTTTGTCTACATGATCTTTTGAGCAGAATTGAAACTATTACAGCTGAGTAGTTAGTTCAATCCTCAATGGGTATCCCATACGTTCAGCCTTGTGCCACATCTAAGCTGTGCTTAGAAAATCACTTGGTGTAATGGAAAGCAAGCCTGTCTTGCTAAAACCAATTAAAACTGAATAGTGAGTTCGATCTACACTGGGTACTCTTGTGCCACCTCTAAGTGGCACTTAGAAAATCAACTATGCCTTCTTACGCGCATATTAAAATTTTTACTTGGGAATAACACTTGTGTGTGTGTGTGTGTGTGTGTGTGTGTGTGTGTGTACATCTGCGCTATGATTTTTCAGAGATTTTGTCACACGCACAGGTAAATAGAATGAAAACCTCACGCCAAAATAAGCATTAGAAATGTGTGAATATTATGGGCAGTCCGGATTGTCTTTTGCTTTCGTGGGTCCAACGTATGGACAAACATGACAAAGACCAAAGTAAAAGCCAATATCAGATACAATCTACATATTCATGCAATCACTGCAGTCGATCTAGCGGTAGACTTGTTTTTTCCTTGGCCTTTGCATTTTGCAAGCATTCATTAATCGTCTGACAATCCCAGCGGAATTTACGACACAATAAAAAACAAGCAAATAGGTCAAACAGTGTTGATTTATTTATTTCTATATATCTTGAGAAAGCCGTATCATACTGAAATTACCTATTCAAAAAACACTCTAGTTTCCAAGTGTTTCTTCATGTCAATCTAGTGTCATAGCCGTGCATTAATTTAAAGAAAACCATAAAATAGAATTACCCAGTACATACTTCTCTCTGTGACGATAGATAAATCCTAATTTTCAAGTTTTAGATTGTTTTTGGAAGCACAAATATTATAACGTTTATCCTCGCAGAAAAAAAATTTCGCCATGCAGCGATAAATTCCAACTCAAGAAATATTAATTAATTTCGCACTAATTCACCTAGAAAAAGCATCAAAAAATATATAATAATGCTACAAATTTGTACCCTTCTGAATGAACAGAATAAGTGTGCGTCGATCTGCGTCTGATGAGAGAATCATTTTCTCCTGATGCTAATCTCCAGGAAATTAAATCGTTGCACCTACTCTTGCTAACGTTCTCGGCTGACATGAAGCAGAAAGACTAAATTTGGTTCACTATATCGTGCAAGACAATTTTCTCTTCAGAATCCCGTGGTTAATTTGGGTTCTGATTTGCCATCACTGACTCAGACCCTTTCTCACTACCATGAAATTACCTCTCTCTGCCCCTTTTTATAAATACTTTCAGGTTTGGTTGAGCTTTTGGCTATGGGTACTGCACATTTTGATTTTATGCACTGAATTGTGGTTTCACAGGAGGATGATGAGGATACCATGGACGGAGCATCTGTGCAACTATGAGGTGTTGGAAACGATGCAAATGAGAGAAAAACAAGAAGAAAAAATAAGGGTCCTGGGACACGTAATGAGTAGAAGGGCCTGAAGAGGTTAATACTCACAGGTCGAATAAAGAGAAAGAGGGACAAAGGTAAAGCAGCGTAAGAAGCACTTGTTAACAAATGGGTGGCGGAACGAGGTTTAGCACACTTTTACAGAGCTACAATTTGACTTGAGATCTAAACTTGCGTAATACTATATGCTGCCTTATTCCATCAATAAGAAATAGCTCAGCATCACTGAAGACACGCTTGCATTCATTACGAACAGAGGCAAAAAGGCGCACATTTTAGTCAGTCGGGTAGCTACGATAAAGCTGGAAGAAGTGATTCCTGTGAGCAATGACCATCGAGTAAGCGGAAGAGAACCAAGGCAACGAATGAGGTTTAAGACGGAATTTCTTTGCTAAGATAAAAGCATCGATACTGGCTTTCACCCACGAAGAGACTTCAGAAACACAGTCTTCAATAAGGAAAATAAAAATTATGTTCCAAGTGATATCAAAAAATGAATCTCTGAACTAGTCACAGTTCGCACATTGGTAGCAGTAATATATCTTTTTGGAGGGAAGTTCCTAGAAAGAGGGGGGTAGAAAGAGATAACGGGAATGATAAGAGTTGCTAAGAAGGCAGAGCTGCACGCGTTGGCAAGAATCAAGTATAGATGTAAAGCTAAGATCTATAAGTGAAGCGTATCTTTCAGGTTCAATGGGAAAACGCGTGAAGAAATCCACCACTTGCGTGAGAGACTGTACGGTTGAGAAGTTCAGGGTATTGACGCTAGCAAGACCAGTTTTCCAGCTATTTAGCATAGTCAGCATGGAAGTCACCAAACAAAAATATGTTTTTTTTTGTTTTTTTTTTTTAATCATATCACCCCAAGCAAGGCGAAAACGCCACTGATGCGCAGGGGGCTACGTGAGAGTGAAAAGATTTGAGAAGAGAAAAATCGGAAACCACATCCTAACCAGGAAACAAGGGATGAACCTCTTCGCCTGTTCAATAGAGGTTGGTGGAGTGTGAACCGGGCGATAGTTTAGTCTATCTACTCCAATTGAAAAAAATAAGAATAAAAAAAGAGTGTAAAGATTGGAAAAGAGAAAAACCGGAAACTACATCCTAACAAGGAAACAAGGGGTGAGCCTCTTCACCTGTTCAATAGCGGGAACGGCTAAGAGAAAACTGTTTTCATAGAATTTGAAGTACTTACTAATTAAAGGAAAAGGAGCAGTAGAGAAAGAAGAGACAGCTGATTGAGTTTATTAGAGACAGACTGAGAAACAAGTGAGAATTGCCAGGAGATTTACGAGAGAGATCCCTAGCTAGAGTGATACATTTGCGTACATAAACTTCAAGGTCGTGCATGTGAACATTAGAGTTTTTTTTAAATCAGAAGAGGATTGTGCAGAGTTAAGATTGGTCTTGCAAATAGAATGTCTGGGGACATTCTTTGAAGGAAATTGTTCTCATCTTTGTTGCCATTTGATTGGCCGTTGTAGGTTGCTAAGAATTTCGAACCGAACCGTTTATTACAATTATTAAGGTATATGATATTCATTCCTTGCGTAGAGCCTCTTCTGGTATTCGTGAGTTATCTCCCTCTAACCTTGTAAGTTATTTGTTCACCACGTCGGTAGCCCGGTATTGAACTCACAACTCTTTGCGTCAAAGAACTAACCAACAGCTATGTCCACTGGGCCATGTGTTCATACGAACAGCTGAATCTTTTAGAGTTACAGTAACCCTTTTTTTCAAGAGTTCATATTGCAATTTTTGATGTTAATAGTTTTTTTCTAGTATTCGCATGTTCGAAACTCAGCCCACTGCCTGGAACTTATCAAAGATGCTATCATCGAATGCAACCAGATGGTGAGCCTGAATATGGTGACTCTGTTCATTAATGTATCCACGGTGGAGGCACTATCTCTAGTCAGAGACAGACTAGCCTCAGACTCATCCCTAGAGGAATGTACTAGTGTTCCACTAGATAACCTGATAGAGATGCTGAGTTTCTGCACAAAAACAATACACTTTGGATTGGAATCAGACATATATTGGCAGGATGAAGGCCCTTCTCACCATCACCGGCTAACATATACATAGAATACTTTGAAGAAATGTCATTAAAATTCACACTTCTAAAGCTAATTTTATTACTGAGATACATTGATGACACCATCATACTCTGGCCACAAGAGCGAGTGGTCCAGACTCAACTGAACCATATTAACTCAATAGGAACATCCATAGAGTTCACTATGGAAAAAGAGAGTGACAACAATCTGGCATTCCCGGGTATGCTAACAAGTCAAAAAGAGGTGGGGTTCAAGACATCCGCATACAGCAATACAATATTCACAAGACAATACCTCAACTTCAACTCCCACCATACACAATGAAGAAAGGAATCGTCCGCTGCCTTCAACATCGATCAAAAGTCATATGCGGCGAACCAGTGTCATACAAACGGTCAGTATAAGCAGTACCCTACAAAGAAACAATCACCCAGGGTACATGACAACAAATCTAACACACATGGAAGAGAGGGTGCCTGAGAATAGCAACACTCAGAAAACAGCCTCGGTTTGTCTACTCTATGTGAAGTGCTTATCGAAGAAAATACAAAGTATTTGTGGTCCATATAACATCAGGGCGATCTTCAGAAGTGGTTCTATACTTCGCAGGTACCTCTCTCGAGTAAATACCCCCAAGGAGGAGGACAAGACTAAAATATGTGCCAATCCATGTAGCTGCAGAAAGAAATATAAAGGAGAAACAGGCCGCCTCCTTAAGGTAAGATTACAAGAACATCGCAAGGCCGTAACACGAGGGGAGATAGAAAAATCAGGCGTAGCAGACCACGTATGAAGGGAAAAAAGATATCATCGCTCCCTATGGGATGAAGTTGAAATAATAGATACAGAACGCCACTGGAAATTACGTAAACTTAAGGAATCAGCACATATGCTCGGCTACAAAAATTTCCTAAACCGACCAAGCATAGAGATGGATACAATATGGGAACCAGTAATACGGAGTGCCAGGGAAAAATCATTAATATCAAAAATTGCAATATGAACTCTGATAAAAATATTTAGAAAATCATTAGTGTGAAATTTGCAATATGAGCTCTGGTAAAATTTACTAGAGAAAACCATTAACATAAAAAAATACTAGAGAAAAACATTAACATAAAAAAAAATTGTAATATGAACTCTGGGAAAAAGGAGTTACTGAACATTAGATTTATTTGTCCTAAAACCCGGTGGATATAGACGTTGTATGCTTCCTGTGACTTGATCCCAAAAGTTGCGAGTTCAAGACCAGTCTACAGCAGTGGTGAACAAGTAATTTACAGGGTCAGAAGGAGATAACTAATGACTATCAGAAGAGGCTCTACGCAAAAAATCGAGATGATATATAGCAGTGATTGTAATAAAGGGTTCGGTTGGAGATTCTAGGGCGTAGAAGAACCAAAGCCTCATACAAATGGCAACAAAGATATGGGCAATAGTCCGAATGATGTAAATAACCTAAATACTACATCTCAGAAATATAAACAAAGTATACGACGGATGTTAGAGACGAGAAAGCTATACATATATATACATATATATATATATATATATATATATATATATATATATATATATATATATATAATTTCTTTATCTAACTTTCTAGTTAGAAAAAGAATAAACAACCAGTCCGATATTCCATTAAAACAAAAAAAAACAAAAATAGCAGAACTTAAAAGCAAACAACCCTGCCGAGTGAAGACATCAGAATGGTGTTCTCTCAAACATTAGTAGTCAGAAAGAATCTGCACTATTAAAGAGAGAAACATTTGTATCCATCAATGCTCTATCTAAACTTTGACAAAAAGCATAGTATGATAAAATACCTACTTGCCAAAATACATTTTATCAGTAAAACTACTAGAAAATAACAACCTTAGTGCTAAACATTATCAGCATTAAACAATATATATATATATATATATATATATATATATATATATATATATATATATTCATTTGTAAACCAGATATTACGCGACTTCGGTTTCTACCATGTAATGTCTTCATGCAGTTTGCAATAACTGACTTTACTGTTTACCGTTTACCGTTACATAACGGTGCTTTTTTGTTGAGCTCTCATGTGACAGGGAATTTTTGAACGCTCAAGTTTTAAAATTACGAGAAATTATAACGTTATCATCCATAGTTGTATGAACCTAATAGATATTCTTTTAGCATGGTTACATTTAGTCCTAATTTCTGTTCTTTCATTCAATAGTTCATTTTTGTTTGGCACTAGCATAATCGCTAAATTTTCCTCCTGGCACAGTGCATATATTTTGCCAACGTTGTAAGGCTTGGTTGTTTTCACTATACCCCACGTTATGTCTGGTTCTTTTCCATATTTCGATTTCAATTTCTACACGTGTCTAGCCAATTTTGTACAGTTTTGTAAGTTTTCTATTTTAAATGTAGATTTGTGATTGAACCACCTGGTCTTAAAGGTGTCTTTGGTTGGTCCAAAATATGTTTTATTTTGGCCATTTAAGTCATGTATTTTTGTCTTGTAAACAAAGCCTTTGAAGTGGGCATTTATTTTTGTGCCTGCAGTTGTATTCTTTATTAGTGATCATGTTTTGTACAATGCTATCTAAATTTCTGGTGTTTTGTTTTTTTATGAAAATTTCAAAATTACTAGTACAATTATAACTGAGCTTGATTATGTTTTTAATGAATTTTTTTTTAGGAAACTGTTTATTAGTTTAAAATAATATTTGTCATATTTTGGTCTTTACCTTTAAATTTAATGGTGGGTTGAACCAGATAATGTTTCCTTTTCTATTATTGTTTTGGTTTGTTTGTTTGTTTGGTTGAGAATTATATTTTAAAATATCCTTATATCCTTATGGCCATATTTGTATTCCCTTATATTTTAAAATATAACTGCCGAAATACATTCTATATATGTAACTTTTTATTGCTGTGTTTGTATCTCACCATATATATATATATATATATATATATATATATATATATATATATATATACGTTTGAGATGAGGCATTATTTACATTGGTCAAAATGTTGTCCTCATCTTTATTCCCATATTTACGACGTTTTACAAACGATATCCTCCGGCCTTCCTTAAGTGCTAGGAATTGTGAACCGAAAACTTTATTTCGATCACTGGGTATATCATTCTCATTTCGTGTGCGATGCCACGTAGTTTTCTATTTTTAATAAACTCTTTTATTGAATAGTTTATCACCACTGTATCTAGGTATTGAACTCAAAACTCTTTGGGTCAAGTCAATGGAAATACCCACTACATATATCAACTGGGCTATATATATATATATATATATATATATATATATTTAGGGAAATATAAAATGAATTCCGACAATATGAGAGACAAATAAAATAAATATTTGAGAAAAGCAAAATATGGATTTATTGTGGGGGAGCCAACATTATAATGTTTCAGTTGTTCAGTAACCATCATCAGGGCTTATATTTACTATTGTGAAGCTTTTTGTTGTTACAGATTTAGAAATGTGATAAAATCTTAAAATGTTAAAGCAGTTTGAAAGAATTGCAATAAACTATGACGTCATTCACGAAATATTTATATCGTTTTTGTTGTTTGGAAATGTTGAGATGAAATTTAAATGGTTCGTTGATAGGGTTGTTTTTTGTTTAGTTGTATCTATGATTTTTAAATATTGCTGTAATTATTTATGTTTTGTTGATGTTTATGTGTTATATTAATTTATATATCTAAATTAATATAACACAGAAACACACAAACACACACGCATATGTATATATACACACGTCTGATATATATATATATATATATATATATATATATACAAATACATGAATATGTTTTGTGTTAATAAAACAGTGCTCGATGTAACATCAGTTAAGTGCCATAAGTGATACACTCTTGGGCGATCCTGTCCAAACTGACTAGGCAGATGATTTTCACGTAGTAGGTTGCCATTACTTTTTGCAGTAGACCCGTTGCTAACTAATGCTGTAGAACTCAATTCTGTCTTGCTGTTTAACCCATGGCTGAACGGAGAAGAGACAGATCATTACTTTTATGAAGGGCATTTTCGTGTATGTGAATGCAAAGTATTCCACTGTAATTCGAACTCGGGTCGTCAATGTCTCGTTTCGAGCCGATATCCACTGCAATACGACGCACATCCTTGATATAATGTAACAGGTCTATGAAGTATATATTAATACATATACATATTATACGATGTCTAATGCACGACTCGGGCTTTCATGCACTGTGAAATCATCAGGTGATTATTATAAAAAGACATTCCAGAATTGGAATTTTCTTTTTGCATTGTTCATGGAAGTTAAATGTTATAGTGCTGGGATGCTGTTCATTAAATCTTTAATTATATAATTTAATTTAATTTAAAGTAAAACTTCAACATGAAATTAGAAAATAAAACAATACATGTAAAATTAATATAAGTAGGTAGGATATTTTTTTGGTCAGAGGTTATACGTATTGCGCTTCTGGCTCAAGGGCGATTCTTGTATTTTTACTTTCAGAGAAAATGAAAAGGATTAGTGAAAAAAGAATTGATAAATTAATTAATTAACTAATTAATGATAATAATAATAATAGTAATAATAATAAAGCAAATAGTAGAAAATATACATACATATATATAAATACATCGGGGAATCTAAATTAGTCAGGGTAGATTTATTTCAGCAAATAATTATTTCTATGATTGCATGTGGTCATTAGTTGATTTCATTATATTGTAAATTATGTCTATATATATATATGTGTGTGTGTGCGTGTGAGTGTGTGTGTATGTGTGTACTTGTGTGTGTGTGTGTGTGTGTGTGTATGTGTGTGTGTATATAGCGAGAGAAACGATTGAAATAGTTGTAAAATGAAACTTGCGAAGTACTGTATGGCGCCTGATAATATAAAACAGCAATATTGCAATACGAAATCTATATCATTTCTGCATTCCTTTTTCGCATAAGAAATTGATCTCTTATATTGTATAACTGTTATATAACAACATAGACAATAACGAATTCTTTAAAGCAAAAGTTTTAGAAAGAGAGCAACAGAAGGAAAGCAAGAGATCAGGTATAATATATCTTCTCAACAACCACAGAATGGTCCAGCTCGTTCAGGACTGACCACAGACCAAAAAACCATAAACTTTAATATTCACTGATGGGCTTATTTACCTTTACAAATAGATGAAGCTACTCTAGTCTAAGGTAATAATCTGTCCTCTAGTAAATATATACGTATATATCTAAAATAAAATAAAAACAACAACACTGCAATAAAAAAAAAATAATAACAAATAAAGCAATAATTCCTAAGCTAATATTCTAGCTGGAAATGGATAACGTATGATTATGATCCACACTTATAAAGCTAACTCAGATTTCAACTAAGTTCTAAGTAAGCTGATTTGATTCTGATCTATGCTTTCTGTATACATATACTAATTAAACCTTGCTGTAACAACCAACGCCTTTATCAGAAATCGGCGTAATGCTGTCAGAGGAGTTTTCAAAATTTCACACGAAACAAGATAGTAAAGCTACTAAGAGACAAGGAGTTACTGAGTATGAATGATAATGAAGCGATGAAGGAGCATGAATAATAGAAAAAAAGGCAATCAAGACGATGATAGTTAACGATTTACTTTACATTCGGGAGGGTTTAATTTTACTGGAATATATGGAACCGGGAGAACTATTAGAATTCATCCGATACTTTGATGATTTATGCATAAAATCATTTCTGTACTAAAGGAATTTCCAAGTAGTCAATTCTACAATTTATAGCGCGATAACATCCACATTGGTTTCAGAATCATATCATTGACTTTTTGAGTTGGCGAACACGTTCACTTGACGGCCATTCAGTTGAGAACCTATCGACTATCTTTGCTTGTAATCTATAGGTTATCTTTCTAATCTATTAAGTATCCTTGTTTGTAAACTATGGAATATCATTGTTTTAACTTATGAACGATCTATGATCTACACTTGTTTGCAACTTGTGCAAACGTGTACGCTAAAGCTAATTAACCAAAGGATCGAATAATTATATAAAGAATGCTCAGCCTAAAAAAGACAATGATTAGTTTAGTAAAATAATAGTCAACAATGTGTTGAAAATTATTAAATATAAAGATTTCTTTGACATTCGCGACATCTTTTTTATATCTTACCTTTTTAAAAAATTTACGAAAATGGTATTTTACAAAGAATTATTTGCAAAAAAAAACATCATCTTCGCTTATGTATGCAAACCTAGAACTAAAAATCCAAATCCACTGCATTCAAACTTTATAATTTTATGGTTATGTGGTCATGTAAATGTACACCACAATCTTTTCTTTTCATTATACAGGGTGCAGCAGAAATATATCTAACATAATGGTTACTACATAGAGCCGGTAAAAAAAAAATGGTGTAAATGTGCGCGATACAAACAAAAATAAACGGCCTCTTCTTAAAAAAAGAATAAAACAAAGCCTCCTCAAAGACAACAGACGAACTCCCTTTTTTCGGACTTCCGGCCAGTTCATTCCAAACTAGAATTATGGGACAAAACAAGACGCCAAGTATCTTGGTAGACACGCTTCCACTCACACAACTGCAAGCTTACAGACTTGTCGCTGTTGAACAGTTACCGTCTCGTACCTGCTGATTTCCTTGCCGACTTCGTCAATTTCGGCCTTGCTTTTCACGAAAGCAGTCACGTTATCGATTGCCACTAATGTCTTACTATTATATTAGATGTACTTTTGGGCGGTATATATATAGAAGGGATTTTTGCCGCAGTTGGAATTAGCTTGCCAGACTCTCGTTGTTTGTCTTTATAACAAGCGCTTCATAATTAATACTTGAATATCGTCTGAAGACGCGGAGATATGTTGAAGTTAAACATCAAACAAAACAAGTGATTTAATTCGTCTAAAGAGGCGATTTTTGTCAACTCTCATCAAAGAGGATCGTTGATTAGTTTAGAATATTAAACCATGAATAGAACTCTTATAAAATAGATGTAAAGCGATCTAAAAGTAGACTATCTTTTAACACTTGAAAAGCATAATTGTGCTAAGTAAACAACAGGTTAACTTAGTTTAAGCCAAGCATTTCCGAGACGTAAAGAAAGACCTTCTGCTTGCACAGAGACAGTTGATGGTCAGGAAGAAAAATTTCGGAATGTGTCACAGTTAAAATATTTAATTTTTTTAATGAGCAAACAAACTTTGACACAAATGCAATCACCCATTAAGCGTTGGTCAATCGCTGAATCCAAAATTCACTGCAGGCGAGTCAATTCAGATCCAAAATGTGGCGTGTTGATTCCCCAAGTTTTCAAACATTTCCTAAGTGCTTCCAAATTGATTTAATTTTGTCCGTAAAGGAATAAGCAATTGATATTTTTAGGAGTGGAAAAAACAAAATAGACAAAATCTCCCATATAAGAATTATTATCAACAATTCCGCTTCTTCAAGCTATGTTTAGTTTTTGTAACATTAAGTCGCTGCATGATTAATCATTTTTAAATATGACAATAAACAATGTTACATATATTAGGATAGGAAAGATTATATTCTAAAGTTTTACTTTAGTATACCAGTGGCTCTAATATTATGTGTAACGACTCAGAATTTGAGATCGCAGAATCGAAGTCAAAATCTAGTTGCGTTCGTTATATTCAAATACAAAAAGCATTAGGAAAACTAACAATCCACCCCTTCTCTTCCCCTTATAAGTTAATTGGCAGAACTCCTATCAGCAATCATTATTATCTCCAAATGATTAATTTTGGCCTTAAATTGCAAAAGGTTGATAAATACTTTCACGGATTCTGCTCTGATGAACTTAAATCACTGGTGCCCCCTAGTTGTGAGTTTGCACGAGTTACTAGATTGGCAACTAGATCCCACCCTTTTACAGTGAAACCGATGAAATATAACCGAAATTTCTACTCCAACAGCTTTTTTTCTCGCACTTCCCGCCTGTGGAATTCCCTCCCGCATGCTTGCTTCCCCGACGGCTATAACCTCCAGGAGTTTAAATGTAATGTCAATAGACACCTCCTAACACACTAACAGTCCCATTCTCTCCAACTCTCCCCCTATGTACATCCTAACTCGTCTATCACCCTGTGTAACCCCCTGCGCTATAGTGGCAGTGGAATGCCTTGCTTGGGGTGACATGATTAAAAAAAAATTGTAAAAACGAATCACTCAATTAGTCGACCGAATCTGCATTTACATATAAGATAACAAATCCGAATGTAAAGTAAATTAGTAGAAATATTACTTGAATTGCAAGCTCATTTCCAATATCAAACCTTCAACGATGACAAACAATAAAAATATGAAAGAAATGAAAAGATACGGGATTATCAGAGACCGATCGTAGGTTGGTATTGTATTAGAATAGAATAGTGTCAGAAAAAAAGGCTTATTAGAATCTACATTGATCTAGACATAAGAAATAATTTCTTTATGGTTGAATGATTTGAACAGTTTGGTAGCATTTCGGATTCTCATCAATCGATGTTCGATAGAAATATTCATAATTTATCCGTAAGATAAGGCAATAAAACATATATTTCTTTTACATACCAATTTTCTAATATGTAATTATACTAAAACAAGTTGTTTAGCGGTCTGTTACATCCTCTCTGTTTCTATCCTAATATCCAGGCTGCAAGCAAGCGGATGTCTAGCCACAGTGATGAGCTGTGATACAGCAAAACAAGCTTGTATGTGGATTACTAATTATTCTCTCGTTATCCGATTGACCTTACTAGAGGGGAAAATTTTTAAAAACACATCTGCGATTTACGCATTACACTTCAATCATGAATTGAGTTCTCTCGGTTACTAGCGCATGTATACACCGCGTATATAGGACACATTAAATTTTTCCTTCTCTATCAGCCGTCTGCCGATATCTTAAGAATATCATCTCCGACTAATACAAAGTCAGTTGTGAGCCTTCAAAAAAAAAAAAACAACTTTAGGTGAGCGTTCTAAAAAAAAAGAAAAGGGTTGAACAGTAAAATCAGTTATTGAAAATCGCCTGAAGAATCCACTCATGGTAGAAAGCTAGGTTGCGTAATAACTCATTTACAAATGGCAAATATTTAAAAGTTCTACAATATTATTGTATTGAACACTTTTTAATACAAATGTGCGCTGGTCTAATCTTATTATGACCAGAAACTAAGTAATGAAACAATCAATATATATATATATATATATATATATATATAGAGAGAGAGAGAGATAGAGAGAGAGGGATTGAAGTATTTTTATCTTAATTGTATAATATGGTATACGAGATCTGGCATAGTAAAATTGTTCAATGGGCGGGTTGTTTGCAGTCAATGATTAGATTTCTGATATACAAAGTATATTAATGGTGTCAATATTTCAATAGATTTATTTAAACCGGATGAGATGAGTGTTCGTGTAAACTTTGAATTCAATCGGAAGATAAATCATTTGAAATTTCAATAATTTCTTGTCGTTATATATGCGGGTATTTCCATTGCGATCATCATTTAAGAGGCGCGAAAATGAAATGCTAGAACGACCACAAACCGATTCCAGGAAAGGTGAGAACTGCACGATAGCACAAGACCTGAGAGGCCCAAGACACAGAAAACTTGTGGAGTGTAAAATGAGAGGTGCTCAAATCGAAGTGTATGTGCCTAACTGATAGCAGAATAATGTAACATAATTAGGGAAAGAGTTCTGATGATTCGAGGATCATTAAAAGAATATCTGGCTAACATGCATTACAAAGCCGTCATCTTATTAACACCCTGTGCCTTTTAGTAATTTCCAAAATTCAAAATAGCCCTGAAAGCACACAGAATTTCCGGCACTCCTGAATCATCTGATAAAATTATTGAATGTTAATCTGCAAAATGTCCGCTGAGGTGCATTGGAAATCTCCTCGGAACGAGAAATCGGGGAGCCGAGTTCAAATTCCAGCTGAATTCATTGCATTCACTTACGCGCAAATACCCTTGGGAAATGTATTAATCTTACTATTCCTTCCAGTTATGGGTTAAATAGCAGTACAGATTGGGTTCTATAGCCTTGGTCGGCAACCAGTCTACCGGAGAAAGCAATGGCAATCTACTGCTGGATAATCTTCTGCTCAGTCAGTCATGTCTCTTTCGAGACATGATCGCCCAAGCGTGTATCATGTATGGCAAGTAACTGACTGAATCCGCAAAATAAATTCCAAGAATATTTCTAGCAATGGGACTACTGCTTCTCAAGAGACTATGTCCAGCGAGTATGGAGGCAATGACAAAGTTTTGAGAAAATAAAAACATCAACTTATACTTAACATCGAGTCGATTTTTAGGACAAATAATGAGAAAAATGGGCTTGGAAAATTTGATACACACTAGATAGATTGAAGGCAAGAGCGACAGAGTTAAACGACACAGTTATCGATCTGGAATAATGGATGGCGGAAGAAGGTTTAAGAGCGATAACAAAGATATAGCTAAATAGGAAATTGTAGAGGGTTATGATTGCCAACGCCCCGAAGAAAAATAACACTTAGTAGAAGATTCCAAGAATTCAATGTAACTGACTCATATTATTCATTCGTCAAAATATATAGACAGACATATGCATAAGCATTTATGTAAATGTTATGTTTTCCCCCCTCTTACTTCATCTCTCAACAGATATACATTTATATACATACACATAGTGGAAGTTTTTTTTTCAAATATGTCCGTTACTGAAATAATTTCTCGTTCCCAAGCCATCATCAGTTAAATTTCTTTACGTGATACACGCTTGAGACATGACTGATTGGGCAGAAGATTATCCCGTAGTAGGTTGCCATTGCTTTCTGCGGTAGACTGGTTGCCAGCCAAGGCTATAGAACCCAAATTGTCCTATTATTTAACCCATACCTTGAGGAAAGATACACATTAATACCTTTCCCAAAGGTATTTGTGCATAAGTGAATCCAAGGATTTCAAGCTCCCCGATTTGTCGTTCCGCGCCGATATCTACTGCACTACAACGCGCATCCTACCAAGCCAACATACATGACTATAAAGCATGTTAAAACATTAAAAGAAAACTATTATATCGGTAACCTTCTATTATTTAAAATATGTAACACTTAAATCAATCCAAAACGAAAATAATATAAATAATATTTATGTCATTTAATAAAATTGAAAAAGTTTACTTAATTTTGTTGTCTACATTTTTTCTAGGGACAGTCAGTTATGTGCCATATGTGATACACGTTTAAGAGGCATAGTCTGGTTGAGCATTCGTAATGAATACGGCGTTTGATTCTCAGATATTTAGAAATCTATAAATTAGATATAAAATAATCAAATTTGTAAAATAGATTATCTTAACACATTCAGTTATGTGCTATACGTGATACACGCTTGGGCGATCATGTTTCGAAAGAGATATGACTGACTAGGCAGAAGATTTTCCCGCAGTATATTGCCATGAATTACTGTGGTAGACTGGTTGCCAACCAAGGGTGTAAAACCTAATCTGTCTCCATATTTTACCCATAGCTAGAGGCAGAAGCGTTAGATTGATAACTTTACCAATGTTATTTGTAAGTAAGTGAATGCAACGAATTCAACTGGAATTCGAACTCGGCCCTCCGATTTCGTGTTCCGAGCCTATATCCACTGCAGCACAATGCATATTACTGAGTTGCATTTGGTAAAACTAATCTAATCTAACATTATTAATGGGTAGATAGTTCAAACTTCACGAAGTTGTACATAAAACAAATGAAACCCAACCAACCAACCAACCAACCCACCCACCCACCCAAGAAACAATCTAATGACATAGAGAAGAAACAAAAGAAATAAAAAATGGGTGAGTTAGAGAGAGAGAGAGAGAGAGAGAGAGAAAGAGAGAGAGAGAGTTTGATAAGTCAGGTAAGTACAAGTTTTTAGGTTAAAATTAACCTGAAAATTAATTATATTTTTAAATAATCTTGTCAGATCAATAATTTCATATGAATATCATGCACTGTGTCATACCCGTTCAGAAAAATCTAAATTGCCAGCTGTGGCTTGAACGAGTGAAACTTATCCATTTCGTTGAAGACTACATATTTTTCGAAACTTGTCGACTAGGGTCACAGAATCATAAACAATAAAAAAAGAAACCGCATCACTTAAAAATCTGAATTGCATAACAGCTAAAATGTATATTACTTGAGAAAATATAAGAGAAAAAAATCACAAAATAAAATGTTCATTTTCCACCCTACATCAAATAAAAAGTTTAGTAAAAAATCCCTACCAACGTTGTAAATAATCAGTAACAAATACAGAACTCTGAAATATAAATTTTACTGAAAAATTTTTATCAGAGAAAACTTTAAATAAATTTCAACTGACAGCAAAACTGGCTTCTCGGTCACTATATTCTGAATGTTTCCGTGTAGGGAAACGGCTATATTGTAATTACCAGAAAAAGTATAATCGATGAGAAAATTGAACAAAGAATATGTTGCGTCAGATGTAGTTTCACTCAACATCGCACATTTTTACAAAACCAAAACAGTAACTTTAAATTTTGTGTCATATTATTAAAAATAATCTCTTCAAATCGACATTTTCAAATGGAAGTAAAGCATGACGCTAAACCCATTCAGAAATATATGAACTTGTCTCTGCAAACTCTTTCTCACTTCAATGATTTAAAAAGGCTTTAACTACATGAAGGCTATAAATCTTGGTGAAGACTATCTTTCTACGAACCTTGTGCAGTTGGGATACATAATCACAAACGAAGATCTGATGTTGATAAGAGAAACGACATCACCTGTGCACTTTATTTTTAGTGAAAGATTTTAAAACTTTAACCAAGAACAGTACAAGCTGCTCGATCAATGGATGCCAAATATTTTCTTAAAAGGAAACGGAAAATATTACCATAACTGTTTCAATAAATCAGTTTAGAAAACTGCAAAATATATTTTACTTCGTTTTTATTTTTTCTGTGAAAACTTTCAAACCACATCATTTGACTATGACAACTGTAGGCAATAATATCTTGTCGCTAGTATGCCACAACTTAAGGCGGAAGAGAAAGGTTCAGCACTAGTGAAATCTTCTCCAAGAATTACAGTACAAATAGTCACAGCTGTAAACAAAATAAGAATATTAAAACATTTCGCAAAGAAACATATTAGTCGCTGAGTAATTGATCATTTACCAAGATGAAAATAAATGATATATCGGAAAGAGATACTCTTCACGCGACGTAACTGAAAAAGAGAGAAAGGTAGACATTGCCCTGAAGCAAAACAGAAAATTATATCTAATGTAGGGTAAAACTGAATGCCATAAGGTAAACATACACAAAGAACGTAAATAAATAGTTCTTTATTCCAAACAACGTTTAATTTAAAATCTAAAAATGAAAATATACGAAGGTGGATCAAAATGTAACACGGACTCCAAATTAAATATTAAAACATCATTTAGTGTCTTTATACTGGATTTCAAAGCTGTAAACTATAAAAAGCCAAGGTTAATTTTCAAGAGTTATTTTTCTTCTCTTATTTTTTTCTCAATGGCTTCTACTCTGAAGATACCAACTAAACAAAGACCTGTCAAATCTTCTGGAATTAAAAATTGACACAAATAAAAAGAAATATTTCATCAGTCAGTGCATGAAAAGTTTCGACGTGATATAAGGAGCTGACACAAAAGAGTTAATGTCAACTGACCTTAGTGCCAAATATTTAAGGGTTAGGGCAACTGATCATGTGGCTCAAAATGGGACAAAACTGAAAAGGCTGACGATCTCGTGATAGTTGAAGGAAGAATCAGTCAGTTAAATGCCATACGTGAAACACACTTGGTCGATCATGTCTCGAAAGAGGCATGACTGACTGGGCAGAAGATTATCCCGCAGTAGGTTGACATTACTTTCTGCAGTAGACTGGTTGCCAGCCAAGGCAATAGAACCCAATCTGTCCTGCTATTTAACCCATAACTGAAAGGAAGAGACGGATTAATACCTTT
The DNA here is from genome assembly GCA_037127315.1 of Ascarosepion bandense. Classification (NCBI taxonomy): domain Eukaryota; kingdom Metazoa; phylum Mollusca; class Cephalopoda; order Sepiida; family Sepiidae; genus Ascarosepion; species Ascarosepion bandense. Next base: position 350,745 of record JBBBDQ010001328.1, read on the forward strand.
CCCAAGGGTATTTGCGCGTAAGTGAATGCAATGAATTCAACTGGAATTCGAACTTGGCTCCCCGATTTCTCGTTCCGAGCCGATATCCACTGCACCACAACGCACACTCAACGGAAAAACATGATGAGTCGCGGTAGTTCTCACAATTTACTTAGGACACTTAGGCATTACATGCTCTATGCCAAGTGGGTGCCCAGAAATATAAATTACTTAAATGAGTAGAAAGTGATTGTTGTTCAAGAGATTCTACAAAACTAATACATGTAAATTTCAATTAGTCATTCATAGAAGGTGATTTACATGTTGTACAATTATAGAAAACTTTGGAAGAAAGTTTCTTCAATGATAATGAGCTAAAAAAGCAACTCACAATAACTTAGAAATCATCCACAAAGCTTCTCCTGGGTGTGAGTACACAAATCACTATCTAAAAAAGAGATGAGGATCTACTGTGGTGCTTGCTGTTTACTCAGGATACTAAAATGTAAGAGAAAATGGGGTTTACAAAAAAAAAACGATAAAGGACCAGATGGCTATTGCTGTTTAATATCTAGAATTTTACAACAGGTGAATTTGAAATCCTCGTTAATGGCTGATTTACATGTACAATTCTAGAGGTTTTTGATGATGTGTAAGACACCCTACACAAAATAGTTAAAGAAAACAGAAAGAAAGAACCAGATATGAATTACAAAAAAACAAAGAAACAAAAAAAAAAAACTGAATGCATGGTCATCAGTAAAAAGAGGAGCCCAAAATCCCGTCTATAAGATGACAATGCTAAAATCAAACGGGTGCAGAAATTTTCATACATGGGAATTATTTTAACAAAGGATGTAAAGTGCGATATGGAGATCCGAAAGCGTATTGTTATGACCAACGATTCATTCCAGATGCTGAGTAGACTTTTATGAGACAAACATTTTGCTGGAAGAGAGTACTGGCTTATTATGTAATGTTTGTCCTTCAATATGGCAGTGAATGAATATATTCACATCAAAGTTGAATTAACCGAAATATGGTTCTATAGAAGGATGCTGAGACATACTTGCCAAACTTTTTCAGATATATGGTGGATCGAGTTTTTAGTGGTATAGCGAGAGAGGGGTATTAAAAGTGACAAGGCGATGTAAAAGGGCATGTTCGCCTACGTCTTGAAGGTACACAGAACATAAACAGGTGAAAAAGAGTAACGCATGAAAGCTGAGAAGGAAACAGTGACTTTCGCCCATGTGGGATTACGTTAATAATTCTAAATGGAAATTATTCAGTCAGGACTGTAGGTTAGATGTGGCAGAACCTCAACACCGTCCTGCTCTTCAAACTTGTCTTTTTTCTTCCTGGCGGTGTGTGGCTCGGCATTGTCCTGCTGCATCAAAGCGCGCTTTCGGTTGATCAGAGCCGGGTACTTTTGCTTCAACTTTTCGTAGACTCGCTCACGTTGCTGACAGTAAAGTCCGGCACTGATGGCACGACCATTCGTAACCAACTCAAAATACATGACTCCTTTAAATTCCACCAAGCTCACAACATGAATTGTCTGCCGAATTGATCTTGTCTTGGAACCGACTGTGTCTCTTGCCTTTGCTGAAGCCATCGCTTGTCTCGATTGTGCTGGACTAGATAGACCCATTTCGCAAGTGTTTACGGAACTTTTGGGACAACATAATAGTTTAATTAAGGATAACTATTTCTTTTTACAGACCAACACTTATTATTCTGTGCTCACCTATGAGTTTTTCCCTTCAGAACATGACTGATGGCTGAACTAAAAAAAGTTCGATCATTTATTTTGCGGACCAATGTTTGGCTCATTAATGTCACTCCCACTCTTTGTTCCGCCATGGATTAACAAGATAGATTACGCTTCGCTACTTTTGTCTTCTACCAGATCCCATTTTCCTATTGTATTCTAGTGATTTCAAGTGCATATTTCTCATTCTAAGTGAACATTCTAGGCTATTGCAAATGACTGTCTTTTCGCTATCGAAATATTGTTTTATCATCTTTTTTCACTTGCTCGTAAGGTAAATGGCTACATAATTTCCTCTCTACCTTCAAACTTCCTGCGACTTTCAGGTTCTCGAAGCCCTCTTTAATTTTTATGTGCCATTAAAGTTTCAGATGTCTCCTTCTTTCTGTGGGGTCTCCCCTTTTTTACATGATAATGGACTCGACTTGAGTATACATATACTCCATAGTGAGATATGAGAGTTACCGTAAGAGTCCGACAGATAAGGACGTTTCACAGAGAATACAGCTTTAGTAGTTCACAGTAGCTCTGACCTCCACTCAGACAGAAGATTACTACGATGCATCCCTCAGCTTCCGACGTGGACATACTAATTCTATTACGGCTTTACTTCAGAGTCTTGTATACATATATTTCTTACTAATCGTATTCCTGGATTACTGATTTATTGATGTTCTTAACACTTCCTCCAAACTCAGATCTCATTATGGCATTCTCAGCATCATTTCGAAGAACAATATTTTTGTAGACTCAAGTCTCCTTTTCATCTCCGAAGAAATTCCCCAGTACCGAGGGTTATGTAGAAGAAAACAGCTATCGCACCTCAGACCAACCCTGTTTTGATTTCTTTGTTTCTAATGAAAGTTTGCTCTTCAATTCTTGGGAGACACGTATTGAGTTTCACCCTCGGCATTCCATATGAAATTCCCAAGCTTCTGCTATAATATTTCCCCCCAAATTATGTATTCCTGACTCATGTCTTTCGTAGCTGGCTACGAGCATATCACGTTGAAAAATCTTTTCTGTTACGATCACCGAAGTGAAGCAACGTCGAGCTTCATCAGTGCCTAGACGAGTAACCGCTTGTTAATACCGGGTGCAGTAAGCTTGAATAAGCGCGTAGAATAATGCATAAAACTGATCAGAATTGGAAATTGGAGAGTCGTGTTTAAATTCCAATCAATATTGTTGTAATCACTTATGTACAAATACTTTTGAGAAAGGTGTTAATGTACATTGACCAACCGCAGCTAGGATTTAAATCAGTAAATTTTTAATAACACCAAAAGAAAATTATCGCACAATAGTTACCACTTATAGATATATTTAATTACATGTATGCATACATGAAAGTGTTTATGCGTGCTAAATTAGAATAACGCTGATGCAAATTTTAGTCGCGTGTGGTATGGAGAGGTTATTAATAAACAATTTTCGACAACAAAACAAAAATAAATTTCTACATAACAGTCAAAACATGCGAAAAATAGCAATACCAGATACTAAATCAGATTTGAAAATGGCAAAAGAAGTAGCCGACAGCGATCGGGATAAAAAAAATTAAAGAATTTTATATTCTTTAAAAAACTGAAAAATGTTAGAATGCTGGAAAAACTTAATAAAAATTATTTATTATAACAAAACGGCATAGGATTCCCCGATGGGACAACACATTTTAGATAATCCCGATTATGCAATCAAATACACGGATTCTTGGTTTTCCACATAAGGCAACGAACAGTCACAATATATCTGACCTCCTTAGAAGCAGTATACCGTAAACTGACCGGCTTTCTTTGTGCAAACAAAAAGAACAATTTATTCGTTCTCTTTATTTACTGAGAGGCCTATGAATTTATATTTTGTTTTTCTACTCGCTGAAGCACTTCATATCTGTTTTTTAACATTTTCTACATCTTTAATCCACTTTTTATATTAAATTGTATATTAATCGGGGTTTCTCCTTTCCACCCAGTTTATCTTTTATCCGGCGATTCTCGTGAAAATCTTACTAGTTGCCAACGATTTTTCTGATGAGGTTTCGGCCGAAAAATTGTTAATGTTTTAAGGAAAATATGACTTTTATTCTGATTTGTCTTCATCTGTGATATTGAACAACTTATTACAAAGCATGCTTGCTTTGAATTTCTTTCTACCAGTAAACCTATGAATGTCCGCCGTTTTGGCTTCGAAAACTCTTCCCAATACACACACACACACACACACACACACACACACACACACACACACACAGATATATATATATATATATATATATATATATATATATAATGATAATTACATCGCAAACCTATCTAAATATACTCTCACCCAAGGAGAAACCTCTTTAATAAATAAAGGATTATCATTCTGCCCTCACAGCCAATAAACCCTCTATACCTTATGGAAAAATACCTTCGTGGGCTGAGACTAAAAGAATATTTCTCAGACGACAAATACACTTCTATTGACAACAGCGCTAACCAATCATGCCCCAAACTTCCTCATACGAATAATAATACCCTATAGACTCCACCAAGCGGACGTAATCAACACTTGGAACAATATGCCAACAAAGACAGATAACACATGGATAACTTCTTAAAAAACAAAGGACACCAAACAAAAAAAACACAACTTATCCAAATAGAACACCAAGCCATCTATACGCGTAAAAACAACCGAAACATAATTATCGTACCAGCCGATAAGGGCGGAGCTATAACTATCTTTGACACTAACAACTATATTAAAGAAGCAGCATCACAACTTCAAAATAACAGGTTCTATGTACCCTTACCCCTAGATCCGACTATCACTTACAAAACAGAATTATCACTTCTCATTCAGAACCTGAATCACAACATAAAAAATAAAATAAAATCTCTTATTCCTGAGAACCCCAAAACAGCAACATTCTACACTATCCCAAAACTACATAAATTCCTCAAAATCATTTCAGAAAAACACCCTAATACCTCTTCATCCAATCCACATCATACTAAACAATCAATGAAGTGATCTATAAAATTTCAAAAGCCCTTAAAATCACACCATCTGGCAGTCCCATAATATCAGGCATTAGTACCCTCACAGAACTTATATCTGGGTACATAGACGATATCCTAAAACCTTTATTGCCTAATATACCTAGTTATATTAGAGACACTACTGACTTTCTCAACAAAGTACAAAACATTAACTTAGTCCTCGATGATATCCTAGTAACGATGGATGTTACGTCTCTGTACACGAACATTCCACATGTTGAAGGAGTATCGGATTGCCATGAGTTCCTTAGTAAAATCAAACTACCTAACAACCAAATTACAGATATATGCCAATTAATAAATTTCATTTTAACACATAATAATTTGAAATTTAACAACAAACAATATTTACAGATTGGTGGCACAGAAATGGGCACGAAAATGGCACCTAGTTATGCCAATATCTTTATGCACATTCTAGAAAGAAAGATACTAGACAATTCACAATATAAGCCATCACATTATTTTAGATACATTGATGACATTTTCTTATTATGGACTCATGGATTAGAAAAATTAAAAGACTTTTTTACTTTCTGCAACAACTTCCACAATACAATTAAATTTACCATGGAGTACTCATGCACATCCGTCCCTTTCTTAGAGGTCATGATAATATTAAACAAACATACATTTCCACCAGTCTATACAACAAACCATCAAACCAACATAAATCTCTATCTACACTTTAACAGTTGTCATCTCCTTAAATTAAAAAGATTTATCGTATACAGCTCATTTCTAAGAATCAAACGCATATGCTCTGACCATCCAGATTTTCTAAACAACATTAACAACCTAACAAAGCCATTTCTAAAATATAAATACCCAATAATAAATAATAAAAGAAGCACTAAATAAAACCATCCACATATATCGTTACACAATTCTCACATACAAGAAAAGAAAAAACAACAACCGAATTCCTATGGTTTTAACCACAATCAATATCCCTACACACTTATCATAAATTTAAAAAATGATTACAAGAACCCCCAATCAAACAAAAAAAAATCAAAGATATTTTCGATAAACAACCCATAAATGCAATGAAATAAACACACAACCTATCAACTATCCTCACTTCTACCAAATATCTAAAAAATACAAACCTATTAGGGTATTTCAAAAGTCAGAAACCCCAGGGTTTAATTTGTAAACATTTAGTAAATGACACAATATTCTCTGTACCCAACACCAAAATCAAATTGCACCCACCACGCGTCACCTGTGACAACCAAAACATATATTTTCTCTTCTGTTCAACATGTCCAAATAGTGGATATATTGGAGAATCTGGTAATAGCTTTAGATTTCGTTTCAATCATCACAAACTTAGCATACGCCAGAACAACCAAAATTCCCCAATAGCAGTCCATTTCAATCAACCGGGTCACACTTTAGAAAATTGCAAATGTTTACTAATAGACTCCGATTTTAGATCTACACACACACGCAGAAAGAAAGAAAAATACTGAATTTTAAAATTAAATACACACAAGCTAGAGATAAATAAGGACTTAGGTGCTTTGAATCTTTACAAATATTTCAATACTTATACAATAACTCATTAGTGGACATGATAAATACTAAACTAAAAATACGTCCAAAAGTTAGTAAACTCTGCACCAAAGAAGACGACATAACATTAAAAGACCACAACCGGATTTTCAGACAAATGTGCCTACAAGAATAATCAACCCAAATAGATTGACATTGGTAAAATCAGCAAAATGATCCTAGAACGGATCATTAAACAAATCAAACAGAAGCTTGGATTACTCCAGTTGACAAACACAACTGATGTCATGAATTGGTTGATTAACATAAAGGTAAAAAAACAACTATTCTTTAATTCAAGTTGACATAGTTGACTATTACCCGTCAATATCCAAAGACCTCTACACTTTGGCACTGGAATTCGCCACATATTATTCGGACTTAACAAAGGACGAATATAACATAATAATGTCCGCCAAGTCTTCTGTTCTTATCCATAATCAAGAACAATAGATCAAAAATAACTCTGATAACCAATTTGACATTACAATAGGTGCATTAGATTCAGCATTCCGATTTCATTGGTTTATTTGCCGTCTACCATCTTACTGAACACCATGACATAAACACACAAGACATAGGGTTATATAGATGATGGTCTTATCTTAGTAGAAAATTCTACAAATTTTGAAACAGACAAAATAAGAAACTCATCCACAGAGAATTTTACATTTTAAATCTAAAAATAATAATCAACATTAATTTAAAAGTAGTAAACCTCCTCGATATAACACTTAACTTAGTAAATAATAATTACCAACCATACATAAAACCCAACGAATATCCATTATACTGTAGGTTGCTCAGATCTATATAACCTAAAGAAGAAAACAACAACAGATATCAGGACATAGTCTCCAAATAAATAGTTTAAATAATCTTCTGTCTCCAGTTTTTGCCATAGTGACAGTTTCATATCACATCCGAAGACTAACATTATTTATAAAGATAGACTGAACGTAAGGGATAAATAAATAATAAACAAGAAGCAGATATTTGTCTCTTGCCTTTTATATAGATGTTCCTTTTTAAATATAGATACGTATACGTATACGCTTATATTGAGAACTTTTAATCATAAATATGCCACACCTTTAAACTATATTTGTATCGTTCAATCTATCTGTTGTTTAAGTCTAAAACGATTAGATTTCAGAATTCAACAGCATATAGCTCCTAGAATTTTTAATCATACTGATAGTAGTACCAACTTGCTAATACATCCATTGCACAGCACGTCATCAATAGCAGGTATTGTGTATATGGATTGGGTGAAGGCCATTTCACTATTCTATCATGGTCCCACTCTTTATATCATCTAAAGGTGCTAGAGTCACTTTAAATAAATACTGCAAGCCGTCTCTCTGCAAAAAGAAAGATTTTCTTCGAGTTCTGTATGTCATTGGACTCTAGTTCTTGCATTTTTCTTGCCCTCCCCTTATCATCTTTTAATGTACATGCTTACCAATCCCAGAATAAAATTTGATAAGACGTGGAACGAAACCGGTTGGTTTTTAGTTATTAGTAAAAATGTCATGGAATTTACACTTATTCCTAGCTAACATTATATATATAATGTTTTACAAATGACACTACTCAGTAGTAATGGTCAGTAACCATTATATATAATCATTATATGTAATGTTGTTTTAAACATAAAAACATCAGACAAACTCATAGTCACGTCAGACAAAACTTCAAATTTCTACAAAGTTTCCACAGCCAATTACACAAATTTAATAAAAAAAAAATTTAACAAAAAATTAAAAAAATTGGAGGATATCAATGGACATAGACAGGGAAACGAGAACTTTTAAAAGAAGCACCCATGCTTTCTTTCAATAACATAACTAAAACAGTATTTACATTATTCGGACTATTGTTCTCATCTTTGTTGTCATTTGTACGACATTTCGGCCGTTGTACACTCCGGCCTTCGTCAGGAGATAGAAATTTCAAAACGACCCTTTATTACAATCACTGCGTATATCATTCTAATCACTTGCGTAGTAATTTGTTTTTGGAAATCATGAGTTATCTCCCTCTTACCCTGTAAATTACTTGTTCACCATTGCTGTAGCCTGGTATTGAATTCACAACTCTTTGGGTCAAGTCGCGGGAACTAATCAACGTCTATATCTACTGGCCCATGTGTCCTTAAGGAGATAACTCATGACTTCTAAAAGAGGAATTACTACGCAAGGGGTGAGAAGGCTATACCTCAGTGATTGTAATAAAGGTTTCGATTCGAAATTCCTAGCATCTGAAGGAGGCCGGAGCATATAACGACAGAAACCTCGTACAAATGGCAACAAAAATGAGGACAATAGTCCGAATAATGGAAATACTGAAATATGGACAAATATAAATGTTAGAGATTAAGAAATCGATATTTGAAGGAGCACTTGCTTTAACCTTTACTCCTCATAAGATTTCGTTGAATGTTAAATGTAATGCGTCGGTTTTCAAATCCTTTTTACAATCAATGAGCGTGGATCTGTGTGAATATATAATTATATCATCTTCATTTACACTGAGGCTTTCCATGAATATCGTTCTGTGTTTGTAAGCGGGACACAGCCAAGCTCATTCTGAAATCACCGCAAGACATACACGTTATGTTTTTCACTCTTTTCTAATTCAATCTTGTGTTCGTATCGCAATTACTGGAGATAAATCAGCTTTTTTCAAAGGTTTATCCCAATTACGTTCTAGAAAATTCAATCCTCGAACAGTACGATATTATTACTTGATCAGTTCTTAGTTCATTTATGCATTTGTTATTTTTGTTTGTTGCTTGCGGAAGACAAACTCCTAATAAGATGGCTAACGCCTCTTACTAATGTGTTGTAAATTGATGCGATCTAACTTAATTTAATATTTCATCAAACACCGAATAGTTTTTCTAATTTTCACATTTATAAAGATATTGTTGGGACTCTAATTAACTGTTATGACCAAATGCGTGAATAGATAGCGAAACTGGGTCACGATGTATTGTTTTCAACGAAGATATAATACACGTTCCTACAAAATTATAATTCGTTACTGCGTAAAACAAAGATTAAACACAGAATCCAAATTTACTTTATAAAATATAAATTCTAAGTAAGAGATGTCTGTTGTGCTGGGACAGATTGTTTTTAAAGTTGTTTCAATAGGTAGAGTTTAAACACGTAATTTTGTTCACACGTAACGAAAACATGACATCTATACCCACTTACAGTTAGATTAACAAAATGCAGTCGATAATTCTACTCCAAGAGTTTATTTCCTTGTACTTCCAGCCTGTGGAATCCCTTCTATATACTAATTTTATCCTGATTTTCCAAACAATACTTCAGGGAATTTTGAACATTTTAAATGCAAATATTTTATAATATGAACAAAAGAATTTCAAGGCATGATTAATAGAGCATGTTGATTTTTCTCTTTATTTTAGAAAACCAGCATTGAATTTAATGTACAAGCTGGGGTTTTGTTATATATATATTCACACTAGAAATTTAATTTATATCATTTCGCAATGTTAATTCTAATAATCGTCTAAATATTGTACTTAATTTTAGCCGGGTTTTGTTTACAAACAGACTTAAAAAATTTATTATTTCAAGAATAAATTCAATTAAAGTTGATGTTATTTTCTATTGAATAAAAATATATTCCAACCAGAATACTAATTTCGAAGAACTGGAACAAATTATGCTATTTTTTCCTGTAAAACTATATAAAAAATTTGTAAAATATTGCAAGAAAATGTCTTCTCAAAAAAGAAAATGTTTGACAATAATTAATAAGAACATAAAAAGAAAATGTCTTCTCAATAAAAAAAGATTTGTTTGACAACAATTAATAAAAACCAAAAAAAATTATAAAAGTGTACATGGCACCAGAAGGCTATTAGGCAAAAATTTGAGACAAAACATTTTAAATTTGCACTGTTTATTTAAAATAACACTAAAACTACTGCACTGTAAAACATCATACATTATAATAGGGCAAAATTGATGGTCTTATTTGATGATGCTCTTATGTGATGGCACAATGATTTAGTAAAAAGTTAGTCCAAATATAAAAAACATATTGATTTATCCTATATTTTTTCCAAATGTATTTGAATTAACACGGAATATATTTTCCCCATAGTGTTTTATATTTTCTTCCAACGAAACTAAAAGGACACTTATTGAAAACATAAGAGTGTGTTGAAAATTTTAGGGTGCATTATGAGGAAAGATTGCTTGTAAATTTGACGCACTGAGGTCAGACTGAAGTCAAAAGATATACAGGAAAACAGCACATAAACTACGAAGAAAATTTGTGTAAAATGATAGTAGAACCGTGTTTGTTGGGGAAGAAAGTAAGATAAAATTTAATAAAAGATCCATTGGAGGGGAGATTCTGGATTATCATGAAAGGCAACGTAAACAAAGACACGGCAAATATAAAAAAAAGATTCAATTTTTGTAGTCTTTGTGTATGATTTATATTACTGATGTATTTAAAAAAAGTCTTTGAAAATTAATAAAATTAAAAGAAACTACAACCAATTTAGCCAACCAATATATATATATATATATATATATATATAGTAGCTACACTAGCAACTACGCGTCGCTCATTCTGTAATGAATTAGATCACACTAACTATTGGCGAATGATACATGATACGGTAAAAGTCTGCTTCCTTCTACCGAGCGCCCATAGCTCAGATGTAGAATTGCCGACTGACGCCAATTCGGTCGGATTTCGATCCTGAGTAAAAGGCCATCGGATGTTTAACCATACTGATGAGCTGTGATACAGCGAAACAGATCTCTCTACGGATGACTATATATATATATATATATATATATATATATATATATATATATATATATATATGTATATAATTATTAGTGTTTTAATATCTGATCCGAAATCCTTGTGATTGGTCAGGAAAGAATATAACATGAGCATATACCAGAAATTCGAACTCGGCTTCCCGGAACGAGATTTCGGGAAGGCGATTTCGAATTCCAGTTGAATTCCTTGCATTCACTTACGCAGAAAAAACATTGGAAAAGATATTAATCCGTCTCTTACCAATACTTATGCGTTAAATAACAGGACTGATTGGGTTCTATATCTTTGGCTGGCAACCAGTCTACCGAAGAAAGAAATGGCAACCTATTTCGTGATAATCTTTCCGCCTAGTCAGTCATGTCTCTTTCGACACATGATCGCCCAAGTATGGCACTTAACTGACTGACTGATACAATTCATATCTAAATAAAGGGCCTAACACACACACACACACACACACACACACACACACACACACACACACACACACACACACACACATATATATATATATGTTACTTCTTTGTTGCTTGAATTTGCTACCAATCACTGTGATATAGCCTCAAAGGCGTCTTGATTTTGTTTCAACTAATCAACTCACTGGAGAACAAATATGACAAAATCATGATGTTTTTTTTCTGAGGTTCATACCTTTCTCAAGAAAATGTCGCCATTGAATCTGATTTTATCTGAATAATTTTTTATCTGTCTAGTCATCGTCGCTATTGGCCTTTAAAAGACAATCACGCCTTAACATCAGAGAAAATTACCAAGTTCATTTAAGAAAAGACTGTTCTGTAAAATGCTCCTCTTTCATGACTGTTAAAATTAAGAATGATGATGTGTCGAAAAGATCACGTGTTTATCTTAGAGCTGTTATCACAATGTCGAGAATATATAGTGTTGGACGTATCCACCAAGTGTTTAAAGCGTGTCCGTTTTGAAGAATAATGAATGTTTAAGCAGGATGAGAGCGGAGAGAAAGACGAGCCCGTTAAAGTGGGTGTCTGAGAAAGAGCAACAGAAAGATTGGAATACTAGTGTGAATATATTTATGTGGGTAGAGTGAGAAAACAAAGAAAAAAAAACAGACAGAGAGGCGCTGGGTAATAGACGAGGGAAAGACTAGTATCAAGTGGACAAGAGATTGGAATTGACATCGCATTTAAATTCTTGGAGATTGTAGTTTTCAAGAAAGCAAGTACATAGAAAGGAGTTACACAGGCGAGAAGTGCGAGAAAGGAAGCTGTTGTAGTAGAAGTGGAGGTTGCATTTAGTTGATTTAACTGTGAAAGGGCGGGACCTTGTTGCCAGTCTGGTTGCGTGTGTAAAATCTTCTTGAACTAAAACGTACTTTTGGCAGAAAATTTTGTTTTGATTAGAGTTAGCAGGTAACCAAAACGTTAGGACTGGTCACAATGGAAAACGTAATGATGACATCACGCACTTTTTCCTGATGACAAATATTTTAATATGGAAATTCCTGCAAAAATCAAATAATTGTCGAATTTTAATGAAACTTTCAATACGCATTCACAAAAGAACGAAATTATTTTTGAAATTATTATATTTTTTAAATATTTTTAAAAATATAGTTTTCCATCTTTGTTTGTAATGTTTCAAAAATATTTTTAAAATCTTCAAAGAACTTTTTTAATTAACAATTGATGATTATATTGACTATCAAAAAGTGAAAAGTGATATCAGTTTTCATACTTTTGAAATATTTTAAATTTGTTTTTGCGCATTTGATTTTTTTGTATAGTAATTTCAACGTGCAAATTAAAAGGTCAGATTTTCTGCCCTGACATGAAAAAGAATTGTACAATTTTGACACTTATAAATGCCATACACTTTCTCTCTAAACAAAAACCTGTGAACAAGTTCTTGATTTACGGCACGGACAGGTCAAACTGTTTAAATCTGTGATTAAGAAATAGTTTTATTCTAAGTTTCACGAGACAAATAAGTAATATTAGTGTAAATCAGATTAATTTAACATAAAATTTGCTAATTTTTGCAGAAATAATTGTTATATATCGCCGTACGACGACAAACAACGAGAACACGCATATATAAAAATATAAGGTTATATCTTTATTCCTGATGACGAACCCGTGTGGAACAGAGAATGGAAGAGTGAGAGCGCACATAGAATGGGTCGACGGGAGTGTAGTCTTGTCTGTGGTGTCTCTCTGCTTCCACTGGCCGTTCTCGCTGGCGAATCCGTGTGTCGAGGTCTTTTTATAGTCTTCTAGAACCGGGACTTTTCCTTCCGGTTTTGCCTCGCCCACGCAACGCTCACGTAATTGCAAGAGACACCTGTTCTGTTTGCCTCCGTAGTCATTTCCGCCGCTGTCGGAAATAAGGTCAAACGAGCCCGACTCATAACCCTGCGACATCCGCTTCAGGCCCCGACAGGATGTATTTCTCAAACACCTGTCTTGTCGTTCGCCGACCCCTTCACCGACGGGAAACACCATCGATTACATCAACCTTCCTCGGGTGGGGCCAGATTGCTATATTACACTCCTCGCCCTCCCATTTTCCAAAATGTTCACCTAAGAACATTTTAAGCACAACACCCTCACACACCCCCCATGCCACGCAAGCCCGACAATTGTACAAAACATGTGCACGCCGAAACAAACAAAACAACAAAAAAAAAATATAGGGGAGCCTACATCGGCAACCCAACAATGTTCGTGTCCATTGTGGAATTCTCATAATGTTCTCCCAGCTCGATGTTTCATTGTTCTTTTTTTTTTTTTTTTTTTAAGTTTCTGTAACTTTCAATGTTCGTTTCCTTTCTCGACTCTGTCCATACGCGTAGACGCCTCGATGCACGACCATATGATCATAGGCGGTAACCGCGCCCCAGTTTCTAAACTGACATCGAGTAAATGACCTTTGACCAACACCATGCGTGTTTCCGCTCGAGTTTATTGTTACACATGTAACTTCATTTAATTTAATTTAATTTCAAACATACTATGTTTGAACACAGAAAAATGGCCATTATCTGCAGTACATATCATTCATAGTCTGACCGAGAAATGTTCAATAGAAAACGAAGAAAATTACCCTGATTCCAACGTTAATCCGCATGCAATTTACTTGTGGAGGATTAGAGGTTTCATCTATCTTAATTTAGTCTAAAAAAATGGACCCGTGACTCGTAATTCCTTAGTTTGTATCTTCCGCATGTTTTTCTATAAGGAAGGTGACCTAACTATTTCACTTAAACTATCGTTAATCTTCCCACTGCTTTCTTTTCCAATCCTATAGCATATCAGCCAATAAGTCTACAAGATTTTTCAGTTGTTCTTTCTTTTTGTTCCGATCAACTGTGGAATCTGCAGGTCTATCCGTGCTTTTTGCCCCAACAGACGTTTGCCTCATTTGGACATCTTCGCTGCTAGGTGATTCCCTAGAAAAACCCTGATCTACATGAGTAGATCCAGACGTTTCGCACTTTGAGCAATCATCCTCGAACGTGGATGAAACATTATTTATACCACCGATTCTATCATCACTATCAATAGTTGACACGTTTTTATTCGCCATTTTACGTCGCGTCATGATGCGACGCTCCATTAATGGAACATCAGACTCATCGTCTGATTCCACACGTTGGTGTCGATTTTTGTGCACTGGAAAGTCGGTCTGTTTCGCTCCGGATTCGTCATCCGAATCACTGGATTCTACTGGAGCAGCCAATACAATCTTTCGTAACGGCCTATCGGAAGTAGGGATTTTCCATTCATCAATGGACGCTGCCCGAAGATGCTCAGCATGCGTCTTAATGACTGAGCCGGTTAACTGATCTCTAATTCTATAAGAGACCGGGCCAGTCTTTTCAACGATCACATAATATGGCCACCAGCGCACATCTAACTTCCCTTTCTTTTGGTGATTCTTATAGTACACCAAATCACCAACCTCAAAGTTGTATTTTTCGTCTTACCACGCGACTTATCTATCGCGGCTCTCCTCGCTTTTCTTATCTAAGACCGGCCATGTTTGTTTTTTTTTATTTTATTGTTCTCTGTCATTCCCTTGCTAACTGGACACATGGCTTGGAGGTGATCCCCCCTCCCTCCATCACACTACTGTCTGTTACTGCTTACTTAAGGTAACTTAATCTCTCCAGAACTCTCCAGAACTGTATAGAAGAAACAAAATGGAGATAACTTTTGAAATTTTCTTAACTTTTTTCTGTCAGCCAGCCTGCAACTTGGTGAGTTTAGCCAATGTGATCTTATTTTTTGAATTATTTATTTATTTTGATTTGTATTTTTTATTTTATTTCGGTTCTTATCTTTTCTGCCTAATTTTTGTGTAAATTGTTGTTAATTATCAAATTTAGGTTTGACTTATACTAAGTTAAAACTTAGTTAACTTCAATCAAACATTTATTCTTTTTTTTTAATTGGAGTAGATAGTACCTTCTATCGCCCGGTCTCACACTCCACCCCCTTCTTTTGGACAGGAGTAGAGGTGATCGCCTTGTTTCTTGTTTAGGAAGGGGTTCCCGGTTCATCTCTCTCTTTTTCGGTCTTTATGTCGGTTCGGCTGGAAGCTTTTTGCAGTTGGTGAGTATGGTGGCAAACTCTCTTCATTCTGAGGGTACCGGGTTGGCAGTTTCCTGGTTGCTGCTTCCGACTGGTAGTTAGGAGCCCGAACTCTTGCGTAGCGTCTCGAGAGGCTGCTCTGATCAACAGTTGAATAATATCGGGGTTCCTGTAGTGCCATTTCGCGCATGGACGGGCGTCCCTGCATGAATTTCCGATGGGCAACCCCGAGGCCACATTATGCTGCAGGCGGCGCCATTCTCCATCCTTCACCTGCTGCAATTAACGACCATCTGACCCTACTCTAGACCTCTCTCTATCCACAACTACAACCAACATGAAATTCAACAAACAAAATAGCAAGCCTAAACCAGCTAGTCGTAAATCGCCCAAACCTATCTGCGTTACCTTAACAAATATACAAGGTATTCGCAGTAACTTTAATAGTGTAGAGTCTTTCCTTCTAACTAACTCACCCGATATCTTAGCTATATGTGAGACTAACCTTGACCCTTCTATCCTCTCTTCAGAGCTGTTCGTTCCTGGTTACCTTCCTCTCTTCAGGAAGGACTCCAATGTCCATATGCATGGGCTTGGTGTATATGTCAGCGAACAACTCCCCTAGCCAGGGTCACATCTCTTGAATCCCTTGATCATTCCTTCATGTGCTTCCGTCTCTCACTTCTAAGCTCGGTTAGCTATCTCTTCTTCATCTACCGCTCCCCCTCCTCCTCTGACTGTACGTTACTTGATTGCATCTCTAATAACATCGACAGGCCCATTTCTTCTCACCCATCTGCCCATATATTTGTGTTTGGCGATTTTAACGCCCACCACACCAAGTGGCTTGAAAACTCAGCCACCGACCTTGCTGGGATCCGCACCATGCACTTTTCAATAGCCCAAGCTCTAACGCAAGTGGTGGACTTCCCCACGCGTTTCTCTAAAAACCCTAACGGAAGGGACTCTTTACTCGACCTTTGTTTTACCTCCATCCCAGACTCCTGCACTACCAGGCAACTCTGCCCCCTTGGAAACTCTGACCACGCCGTAGTATCCGTAAACATATCAATCCGCACTAACTCTACCCAAGAAAACCAGACCAGCAGAATATCATACTGCTACCAAAGAGCCGACTGGGACTCGTTCAGGGACTTCCTCTGCGACGTCCCCTGGAACAACGTCTTTGATCTTCCTGTCGAAGACTGTGCCTCCGAAATCTCCTCTTGGGTTAAGGCTGGCATCGATGCTTTTATCCCTGCCAGAAAATTCCAACTAAAACCTAATTCGTCCCCCTGGTTCTCACCCGCTTGCTCGGCCGCTATTGCCCACCGGAACCATTTCTTCCGGCTCTATCGAAGCTGCTCGTCGAACCAAAACAGGCGCCTTTTCACCTCAGCACTGAACAAGTGTAAAAAAGTACTGAACGAAGCTAAGAGGGCGTTTGCTACCAGAATTAGGCAACGCATAGCATCCTCTAAGTTTGGCTCCAAAGATTACTGGCGTCTCTGCAAAAGCGTGCTCAGCAGGAACAAGACTTCAATACCCCCACTAATCAATGAATTTGAAGTTCTCACCTCCCCAGCCGACAAGGCTGAATGCTTTGCCCGTAAATTCTCAACCAATTCGACACTGGACTCGTTAGGAATACCTACACCAGACTTCCCACCCAGAACTAAGGCTCAACTAAATAACGTCCTCATCTCGCCCTCGCTGGTCGCCAAGATAATTGCACAACTTGACCCACACAAAGCGAGCGGCGGTGACGGAATCCCAGTCATAGTACTGAAGAAATGTGCCCCAGAACTCTCCTCTGTCCTCTCTAAACTCTATAACCTCTGCCTATCTGCTTCCTGCTTTCCTGCCTGTTGGAAGTCCTCCTGCGTAGTACCTATATTTAAGAATTCTGGCGAACACTCAGACCCCGCCAATTACCGTCCTATTAGTCTCCTTTCCAATCTTTGGCAAAGTTTTCGAAGCCATTATCAACGCCGAGGTGATTCAGCACCTTATGACCAACGGGCTTCTCTCTGACAAACAGTATGGGTTTCGCTTCACCAGGTCTACTGCTGATATGCTAACGACCATTACCGAGTACATATACCAGGCACTCGACAAGAATGGTGAAGCCCGAACCGTTGCCTTGGATATCTCCAAAGCATTCGACAGGGTCTGGAATGCTGGCCTCTTGTGCAAACTGCGAAGCTATGGGATAACTGGACATCTGTTTGACCTCATCCAGTCCTTCCCCTCTAACCGCACATTAAAGGTGGTATTAAATGGGCATGCCTTCCAAAACTACCAGACGAACGCGGGCGTCCCTCAAGGTTCTATCCTAGGTCCCACGCTATTTCTGATCTACATTAATGATCTCCCCGACACCATTAGATCCCAAGTTGGCATGTATGCCGACGACACAACAATCTACTCCCGCATCGATCAGAAACCAGGTCTGGACGACAAAGTGAACCTCGCTGCCGCACTGGAAAGGGACCTCCAATCCGTAGTGACCTGGGGTAGGAAATGGTTGGTAAATTTCAATGCCTCCAAAACAAAGCTGCTATCAACTAACCACCATAGACAATCGCATCTACCTCCCATTAGCATGGGACAGGCTAGCCTCCCAGAGAGTAAAATACTACGCCTCCTTGGCCTTACACTCTGGGCGGACCTCAAATGGAATGACTATATTGAATCCATTGCCAAATCTGCTGCTATGAAAGTCGGCTCTCTGTGCAGGGCCCGGAAATTTTTCCCACCTGAAACTATTCTGCACATATACAAATCTACCATCCGCCCGTGTATTGAATATTGCTGCCATATCTGGTCGGGTGCCCCTGCTGCTCTCCTTGGGCTTCTTGACAAAATACAAAGGAGGATCTGTAACGTGGTTGATACTGACTTGGCAGACCGGCTGCAGCCGCTCTCACACCGGCGTGATGTGGCTTCCCTGTGCCTCTTCTACAAGTACTTTCATGGCTTCTGCTCCGATGAGCTTAGATCACTGGTGCCGCCTAAGCACGAATTTACACGAGATACTAGATTAGCAACTAGGTCCCACCCTTTTACAGTTAAACAAATAAGATGTAACCGTAAATTCTACTCCAACAGCTTCTTTTCTCGCGCTTCCCGCCTGTGGAACTCCCTTCCACAAGTCTGCTTTCCCGACAGTTACAATCTCCAGGTGTTTAAATGTAGGGTCAATAGACACCTCCTATCACACTAACTCCCAACTATTCTCACAACACTCTCATCTACCCAACCCTCATTCTCGGTATCCTTACCCGCCTATCACCCACCCTCTGTCATTTCCTATATTTAATCAGCCTTTCTCCACTCTACGTAGCCCCCTGCACAGTAGTGGCAGTGACATGCCTTGCTCGGGGTGAAACGCTTATAAAAAAAAAAAAAAACTAAAGTGAAGCTACGATGCATTTCCTGTAGTGCAATTTGGTGATGCTCATCACCATAATATATGCGACTAGGCCTCAGTATATTGTCCAAGGGCAAAATAACATCCCTGTTATAGAGCAAGTAATACGGTGAAAACTTAGTGGTTTCGCTCACATGAAACCGGATAGCCGCCAACATTTGGTTAATGTAAATATCCCACGACTGTTCGTTGTTGCCGATTTTTTTTGCTAGAACATCATGCATTGTTCTGTGAAACCTCTCAACCTTACCGTTGCTCTGGGGGTGATAAAAAGAAGTTGTCACATGGTGTACATTTAGGTCTTCTAATGTCTTTTTCATTACCCTGTTGACATTTTCTGGCCCATTATCAGTTAAAAGCTGAAGTGGTGTCCCAAATCTGGGGAAAATTTCGTCAACTAAGAGATGCACCACTGTTTCTGCCTTCTTGTTAGGAACCGTAAATGCCTCCGGCCAACCACTGTACATATCTATGAATGTAACTATGTATTGGTTACCTGAATGGGTCTTTGGGTAGGGTCCTGAGATATCTAAAGCAACCTTTGCGAAAGGAAAAGGAGGGAAGTCACATTCCTGTATGTGGGGTTGCTGCTTCTTTAGGTTTCTTGTCTGACACGGGATACATTTACCTACGAAATCATTTATTTCTCTAAGTAAACAAGGCCAGAAATACTTTTGTTTTATTGAGTGGAATGTCTTATCCACCCCCATATGGCCACTGTCATCATGGTATTGAACTAGCACCCTTTTTCTAAGGTGAGATGGTACATACAGCCTGATGAGGGGTTCATCATCAGGCTGAGACAAATAGTACACCACCTCATCCATTACTATATATCTCTTCTGTCCTGCTTTGGTAGCCCTACCATTTCGTAATCTAATCTTCAGGTCTAAGATGTTTTTGTCTGATTCTTGCTCCCTGATTATGTCTATTCCTTTCAATGTGGGCCATTCGGGTGCCTCTGATGAATTTCCGACATTTTTATGGGCTGCTAATTCTTCCGGCTCCATTAGGTTGGAGTTTATAACACTAACCAAGTAATTTCTATCATCTATCTCTACCGGAGAAGCAATATGGTCTTCGTTCACATCAACAGCGCGTGATAAGAGATCCGCGCAAACATTATCCTTACCCTTAAGATACTGTATGCTGCAATTGTAGCCAGACATGCTCAGAGCCCAAGTCTGTATCTTCTTATTTTGTATGGGCGAGTTAAGTAAGTGCTCCAGGGGCCTATGATCAGTGTATATTGTGAATGTTGCCCCATGCAGGTAGTGATTCAGTTTTTGAAGAGCATAGTGTATGGCATAATCCTCTTTCTCTATAGTTGACCACCTCGTTTGTGTGTCACTTAATTTATGGGACAATAAATAAATTGGTTTTTCTACATCCTTCCTATTTTCCTTATCGTACACCACCTGGGATAGGCATGCGCCAATCGATTGATCGGATGCGTCAGTATATAACCTATACGCTTTATTTGGGTTGGGATAGGCTAGTGTTACCATCTCCGCGAGCTTCGTTTTTAGTGTATCGAAAACGGTTTGGCAAGCATCGTCCCATTGGAATCGTGGATATTTCCTTGTCAAATTGACCAGCGGTTCGGCTATATCAGAGAAATTTCTAATAAAGCGGCGATAGTATGAGGTCATCCCAATAAAAGCTCTTACTTGCCTAACAGTGGTTGGAGTAGAAACTGACTTTATAGCCTTGACTTTATTGAGGTCTGGTTGTATTCCCTCTTCACTTATCTTGAACCCCAGGTATTGGGTCTCTTTCTTAAAGAACTCACACTTAGCTGGCTTCAGTTTAAGGTTGTGCTTACGTAGACTACTCAAGACTGTGTCTATATGTCTTAAATGATCTTCCACCGTATTTGAAAATATCAGAATATCATCTAAATATGCCAGAGCAAAATCTTCATGTCCCTGTAAAACAACTGACATTAATTCCTGGAAGATGCCGGGTGCGTTTGCAAGTCCAAATGGCATAACATTAAAATGAAACAGACCCTTGTGGCAGGTGAATGCACTTTTTTCTTTGTCATCATCATGAAGCTTAACTTGCCAGTACCCTGATTTTAAATCAAGCTTCGAAAAGTACCTTGCCGAACCAAGTGATGC
The DNA here is from genome assembly GCA_037127315.1 of Ascarosepion bandense. NCBI lineage: Eukaryota > Metazoa > Mollusca > Cephalopoda > Sepiida > Sepiidae > Ascarosepion > Ascarosepion bandense. The sequence goes on from JBBBDQ010001328.1 coordinate 372,083, forward strand.
CAGTATATCATCGATGACAAGAAGAGGTCGAGCATATTTCTTTGTAATCTTATTAAGTGCTCTAAAGTCTACACAAAATCTCTTACCACCGTCTTTCTTCTCTACTAAAACTACTGGAAAACCCCACGGGCTATTGGATCTCTCAATTACACCTGCCTGCATCATTTCGTCGATTGCTGAATCCATTGTGTTTCTTTGTTTGAGGGGTGTGCGATATGGGCGTTTTCTTATGGGCTCATGCGTTCCAGTATCGATACGCATCTCCACAGTATCGGTTCTGCCCAGGTTTTTGTCGTCACTAACGAACATGTCCCTATTTCTTTTTAGCAATTTGTTAATTTCAGGCTTGAATTCCTCCGGTACATGTACCTGTTCCAAATCTACATCAGGACTTTTATTATTTTGTTTATCGGGCATAGTAATTTCAGTAATATCACCTGCCCTTTCCAATTTAGCCAGCGGACACCCCCGTCTCAAAGTGATTGTCTGGTTAGTGTTATTCATTATCAGCAACTGAAACTTACGAGACTTTGGCATTTTTACAACTGCGTTGGCTACTGATATACCACATAAGTTGCTAACATATCCACTACTCAGCTGTTCGATTTCATATTCTTTGCCACGTCCATTTCTCAGCCTGGTTAATCCCAGACAAGCATGCAGGTGTTGAGGTCTTAATGTTACTTTTTGAGCTAACCTAACAATAGAGGAAATATGAACATCCTCCTCCAATGCCACGTATTCTTCACCAATCTTCAATGCCCCCAAATCGAAATACATTCTCACCCCGTTCTGCATCAGCCAATCTCGGCCAAGTATAACGTTTCTATTGAGATTTTTCACGACTAAAAAATCATGGGGTATGGACTTACTTCCTATCTGGACCTGTAGACGACAAAGGCCTTCAACGTATAACGGGGATCCATTCGCAGTTCGAAGTTTAATGTCCCTCTTTTGCAGTTCAAGTCCCAGTCGCAATTTTTTAAATACCCTACAGCTTATAACCGATACCTCTGCTCCCGTATCTACCAATGCCCTATAAGGTCTACGTTCTATTCTAATAAAGATGGAATTTGGCGCGCCCATATTACCAACTATGTGCGTTGGTACCGCCTTGTTCCGTTCGTTGGGCGTCGCACGAACGGACCTCTGCCGTTTCCCGGGGCGCGTCTACAAAATTTCGCTATGTGGCCTTCTTTCCCACAATTCCAACACCTAACAACGCTCCCGTTCCTCTCCCGCTTGCGAGTCTTGTATTCAGTTCCCCTATTACCAATTTTTCTATTGTTCTTATTCCTATTATTATTATTATTATTATTAGTATTAGATTCAGCGGGGCTTACGGCTTCTATCGGTACCCGTCTCCGAGAGTGGCAAATTTCCATAGGCTCCTCCTCGTATTCAGAGTTTGCATCGAGTCGAATTTTCAATCTAAACTCAGATAACGCTTTCTGATAGGCAGCCTCTAGTGTTTGTGGCTAATCCTTCATAACTGCCATCTTTATTTCCCGATCCCTTCGACCTTTTATGAAAAATCCTAGAACTTGTTTTACCACAACTTCATTCCTCCCGTCAACCCCAACATATGCGCTCTCCGCTAGGCGTACTACTCTCTGCATGTAGTCCTGCACCTCCTCTGTTCTACCCTGCTTAATGTTCACTAATTCGACTAACCGTGCGTCGGGGTCTAAAACCAATCCGTAGTATTCCTTTAAAGAAGTTTTGAACTCCTTCCATGTGAGTTGTGGGTTATTAGAGATTAGTCTATATACATAGTGTCCAACAGCTCCTCTTGTTGTGAGAAGAGCTGCCTGACACTTGTCTTCTTCTGCCACGCGCACAACTTTAAAATACCTCACCATATCCTCCAACCAAGCACTATAACCACCATCTTCTTTGCACGCTAATGGCTGTATATTCTTTAAAAAAGATTCTCCCCTTAAAGTGTTCGACACCGAACAAGCCACATTTCTCAATTCTAGGGTCAGACCTTGAACAAAATCGGCAAAAGTATGCTGTTCCATTTTTTTTTTTTTTTAATTAGACTTATTATAAACTTATTATGAACAAGAGCAGAACACACACAAGATCGAATCAAAAGCCACCTACCTTTCGTTGATGTCGTCTATGGTCGTCCGGTTGCTTTCTATTTTCGTCTTCTTTTTTCTTTTTCTTCCTCTATCTGGTGGTTTTAATTCCGTAGAATTTCAATTTGTCGCCGTGGTAACCAAGTTCGCATCTACCTGTTTTGTTGTTGTTGTTGTCTTAAAACAGCAAGTCACTAGGCACCAATTTGCGTATGTTATATATCGCCGTACGACGACAAACAACGAGAACACGCATATATAAAAATATAAGGTTATATCTTTATTCCTGACGACGAACCCGTGTGGAACAGAGAATGGAAGAGTGAGAGCGCACATAGAATGGGTCGACGGGAGTGTAGTCTTGTCTGTGGTGTCTCTCTGCTTCCACTGGCCGTTCTCGCTGGCGAATCCGTGTGTCGAGGTCTTTTTATAGTCTTCTAGAACCGGGACTTTTCCTTCCGGTTTTGCCTCGCCCATGCAACGCTCACGTAATTGCAAGAGACACCTGTTCTGTTTGCCTCCGTAGTCATTTCCGCCGCTGTCGGAAATAAGGTCAAACGAGCCCGACTCATAACCCTGCGACATCCGCTTCAGGCCCCGACAGGATGTATTTCTCAAACACCTGTCTTGTCGTTCGCCGACCCCTTCACCGACGGGAAACACCATCGATTACATCAACCTTCCTCGGGTGGGGCCAGATTGCTATATTACATAATGTGTCACAGACGTATATTTATTTTGCAAAAGTTTTAAAACAGAAAATTAACTTTTGTTTAGAAATGTGTTGATCGCTCAAAAATGGCGGCAAAATTTTAAAAAATTAAAAAATCTCAAACTTTATATTCTAATCAATATAATTTCTGTTTGAAATAAAACAGAGAGTATTTTGCTTACTGGAAATAGTAAATATAATTGTTTAGCCTTTAATTAAAACTAAAATAAAAGTTTAAAGAAAACCGTTTCATTTTTAAAAATTCAGTTTAAAAGTTAGATATCGAAAAGGAGATGGGGTACCTAGTTTTGTGGAAACGAGTCCCAAGTTGTTTATTCCCGATCACTACAAAATTAAACAATTCAAGTTTACAGTTAATCGTTATCATCCCCACATAACTGTATAAACTAGACCTATTACTGAGTAGTGAGTTCGATCCTCGATAGGTGTTCCACATTTTTGTTGTGTTTGGAAAATAATTTTGGTACTTCGATGTGGTGTCTTGATTAGCAAGTTTGTCTCGCTCGATCAGGCATAGCTAAATAGTGAGTTAGATCCTAATTAGGGGCTCCACTCTTTCGAACTTGTGCCACATCTACTCAGCACTCAGAAGATTATTTTAGTTCTTCCATCTGGTGTCTTAGTTAGCAATCTTGTCTCACTGAATTAATTATGGCTAAAGGTTCGTACCCATTACTTTCGTCATTGTGCCACGTTTAAGCTACGCTTAGAAAATTACTAATTTTAAGAAATAATGCGGAACAATTATTCTATCTATGCTACGATAATATTCCAAGCGACAGTAAATTTGTGCACGTACTTCCTGAGGGGTGAACATTCATCAATTGATTCATCTTGCAAGCACATTAGTTGTTTGTCGTAAGTTAACTTCCAATAGATTTAGTTTGCTTCCAGACTGTTGGACACTTCACATTATATCGAGTCAGATCAAACTTATGGGTGGAAAAATAGGATGTTTAATCTAGTATGAAGACGAAAGTCGGGAGAAGACTTAATTTTTAAAATTGTTAACCCAATACAATGCCTAAAAGCCGCCGAAGAAAGTGTGTTAGTGAATAAAACTGCTGTATAAGGTAAAAGTAGAAGAGTTACAAGAATGATAATAGGTATGAAAGGTAACAATTGTCTTTTGATTTGGAGACGTTAAGATAGAAATACTTAAAAAAAGAATCCTCTTGAATTTCTGTTCAACAAAATACTTTATCTGGTAACCCAAAGCAATCCTATGGGAGACATTTCTTAACCCTGGAACACTGACCATCAATTAAAGTTACCCCACTACTAACCATGGGTATATCATACTCGATTTGAAAATATCCAAAAAATATTAAGTATAAATCTTTATTTGAAATATTTTACATGCAGGCATTTCAAACATTTTAATTTGAGTTAACATTAATAGGAACAGAAAAACATATTATTCAGATAAGAAAATCAGATACTGAGAATTGTAATTAAATTGAAATTGAAATGTCGTTATTTGCGTTAGGTACTATATAACCATGGTTAGTGTTCTCAAGTTAACAATGTAATATGAACAGAATGGCGGGAGGATTCGTTCTTGTTTCTTTGGATGGATTTTATCCTTAATATTCTAAATTGGAGGGGCTTACGAATGTCGATCATTTGCCACGAAAATGGCTATAGAGTTCATTCTGTAAGAAAAGGGGTTGTAGGTTAGATAATAATTCAATCTACACAGGACTCTGTAAGCACCTTGGAATTTTGTCGAGGCTGGAAAGTGAGGGCTGCATAGTCCCAACCAACATATAATCACCAATACTCTATTTTTATCATTATCTCTCTATCATTTGCCACGAAAATGGCTATAGAGTTCATTCTGTAAGAAAAGGGGTTGTAGGTTAGATAATAATTCAATCTACACAGGACTCTGTAAGCACCTTGGAATTTTGTCGAGGCTGGAAAGGGAGGGCTGCATAGTCCCAACCAACATATAATCACCAATACTCTATTTTTATCATTATCTCTCTATCATTTGCCACGAAAATGGCTATAGAGTTCATTCTGTAAGAAAAGGGGTTGTAGGTTAGATAATAATTCAATCTACACAGGACTCTGTAAGCACCTTGGAATTTTGTCGAGGCTGGAAAGGGAGGGCTGCATAGTCCCAACCAACATATAATCACCAACACTCTATTTTTATCATTATCTCTCTATCATTTGCCACGAAAATGGCTATAGAGTTCATTCTGTAAGAAAAGGGGTTGTAGGTTAGATAATAATTCAATCTACACAGGACTCTGTAAGCACCTTGGAATTTTGTCGAGGCTGGAAAGGGAGGGCTGCATAGTTCCAACCAACATATAATCACCAATACTCTATTTTTATCATTATCTCTCTATCATTTGCCACGAAAATGGCTATAGAGTTCATTCTGTAAGAAAAGGGGTTGTAGGTTAGATAATAATTCAATCTACACAGGACTCTGTAAGCACCTTGGAATTTTGTCGAGGCTGGAAAGGGAGGGCTGCATAGTCCCAACCAACATATAATCACCAATACTCTATTTTTATCATTATCTCTCTATCATTTGCCACGAAAATGGCTATCGAGTTCATTCTGTAAGAAAAGGGGTTGTAGGTTAGATAATAATTCAATCTACACAGGACTCTGTAAGCACCTTGGAATTTTGTCGAGGCTGGAAAGTGAGGGCTGCATAGTCCCAACCAACATATAATCACCAATACTCTATTTTTATCATTATCTCTCTATCATTTGCCACGAAAATGGCTATAGAGTTCATTCTGTAAGAAAAGGGGTTGTAGGTTAGATAATAATTCAATCTACACAGGACTCTGTAAGCACCTTGGAATTTTGTCGAGGCTGGAAAGTGAGGGCTGCATAGTCCCAACCAACATATAATCACCAATACTCTATTTTTATCATTATCTCTCTATCATTTGCCACGAAAATGGCTATAGAGTTCATTCTGTAAGAAAAGGGGTTGTAGGTTAGATAATAATTCAATCTACACAGGGCTCTGTAAGCACCTTGGAATTTTGTCGAGGCTGGAAAGTGAGGGCTGCATAGTCCCAACCAACATATAATCACCAATACTCTATTTTTATCATTATCTCTCTATCATTTGCCACGAAAATGGCTATAGAGTTCATTCTGTAAGAAAAGGGGTTGTAGGTTAGATAATAATTCAATCTACACAGGACTCTGTAAGCACCTTGGAATTTTGTCGAGGCTGGAAAGTGAGGGCTGCATAGTCCCAACCAACATATAATCACCAACACTCTATTTTTATCATTATCTCTCTATTGCAAAAATATAACATGGTAGGAATACTTCGCTACTTTCTGCAGCGACACAAGGAACCGGCAGAACGAGTTTCTGGAAGGAATTTTCAAAGATAAGCTTATGTACCCAATATAGCAACAAGAAGTGTAAATCCATTTTCAGCCGCTTAAAAAAACAACCTCTATTCTTATGCTTTTAAATTGATATATCCCAGTTTGATTTTCGTAAACTATTAAACAATTTTGCAAGCGTCTTCACAGATTTGACTGGTTAATTAATAAAGAATTAATACTCTACCATATCGTTACCTTCACTTATGCACAAATTCACTTGGAAAAGTTATGAATCGACTGCCACCTCCCAGCTATGAGTTAAAGAGTAAGACATGTATTGGAAGCAGTAAGCATTAATGTGCGTTGTGGTGCAGTGGATACCAACTCAGAACAACAAATCGGGGTTCCGATTTCGAATTCTATTTGAATTCCTTGCATTCATTTACGCACAAAAACCCTTGGAAAAGGTATCAATCCGTCTCTTTTCTCTAGTTGTGGGTTAAATAATAGGATAAATTAGGTTTTATAGCAGAAAGCAATGGCAATCTACTGCCCAAAGCGTGTATCACGTATGGCACTTAATTGACTGAAGCATTATTATTCTTAAAATATTATTAATACAGTATTAGACTTAGAAAATTAATTCATAGATTTTAAATCTTTTGGTCTTAGCGTGGTAATTAACCGTAATATAAAACAAGTTGACTTCCTAGACATAGCATTATACTTAGTCTCTAAAAACTTTCAGCCTTACATGAAAAATAATGCTAACCCAATCTATATAGACCCCCAACTCTAATCATCCACCATCATTTATCAAACATATTCCATCATCAGTTGAACGCCGCATAAGCATACACTCCTCAAATAAAGAAATATTCGATAAGCACAAAAATAAAATTCTTAGAGACAGCGGCTATCAATCCTCCAAGGTCAACTTTGTGGAAAAATTTAGGAGCCCAAAAAGAAAAAATAGAAACAGGCAAATCATATGGTATAACCCTCCATTTAATCATTTAGTTAATTTTAAACTAGGGCATAAATTTCTTATGCTAATCGATAAATATTTCCCTAAAAATAACCCTCTAAGCAAACTTTTCAATAGGAATACAATAAAACTCAGTTATAGCTGCTCAAACAATTTAGAAAAATAATTAAATTACATAACAATAAAATATTAAAAGCATACAAAAAATAACTTCAACACTTATGCCAGTCTGCCCCATCATAATAACATTTGTAACTGTAGAAACCCGAACCAATGACCCATACCTAACAAATGCTCACCAAATTCTTTGGTATATATGTGTTAGATTTTATCCATGGAGAATCCTAAGGATGCTAAAATTTATATCGGAAACGCAATGAACATATTTAAAAACGCTTTTACAATCACTTCTCATCCTTCAATAACAAGAACAAACAAAATATGACATCACTTTCTAAGAATTTTTGAAAGTTAAAAAACGAAAATAAAACACCTAAAGTTAAATGAAAAATCCTCAAACAGGCCAGAACATCTAAATCAATAAAAGAACCATGTTTCCTTTGTCTTCAGGAAAAAATGGAAATCGTTAAATAGCAACATACTATCAAACCAGAGGCATGAGACCACAGTAAACTGCAAACACATTAAAGAACTAACCTTACAATAATGCTAAAAAACACAAAAGCCAAAGCTAGGATCACTAGAAAGGATAAACCTTTATATTATTAACAACACACTTATCTCAAATTTTATCTTTAGTACATAACACAAACTGAGATCTAATTTAAAGTTTTATATTAAAAAGAGGTTTCTTTGTTCCCTGTTTAGGATGTGGTTTCCGGCTTTCTCTTTTCCAATCTTTCCACTTTTCTTTTTTGTTTATTTTTTTTTTCAGTTGGAGTATATAGACTAAACTATCGCTCGGTTCACACTCCACCCATGTTTATTGAACCGGTGTAGAGGCTCATCCCTTGTTCCCTGTTTAGGATGTGGTTCTCGGCTTTCTCTTTTCCAATCTTTTCACTCCTACGTAGCCTCCTGCGCTTCAGTGGCGTTACCGTCTTGCTCGGGGTGATAGGATTAAAAAAAAATATTAAATTAAGGTTAAATATGCAAAAAAAGATTAATTATAAAAACTAAATTTAATTACAAAAATATTTGTAGTCGTATAATTCACAAATACAGATATGTTCACCAAATGGCAATCTCTATTCCCACTTTATTGCATCCTACTCCTCCCCACCTCATATACATTTCCTTATTTTCTTCTTTTATTAAACACAAATAACGAAACCATAAAAGCTGAAAAGGACTATACCTTATGTTCTAATGTTAAATCTGTCTACAAAATTTTCAACACGCTTCCTTCTTTTCGTTCAAATTCTAACTGACAACTTACACCACTTATTTCCCTATCTCCCACCCCACCTACATCTCACACACAATTCGTCAAATATGAAAAAAAGAATTTCCATTCCTTTCTACACTACTTGATGTCGAAACAAAATCTACACTTTGTAGTAGATAATAATTTGTACATGTTCTAAACTATAATTTATAATAAATATTCAGATCTCTATTTTATATCGAGCAATGTTTTAAATTAATGTTTTGAACGTTGTCCATTTTTCTTCGTTCCTTATTGACTCATATATATATATATATATATATATATAAAATAAAGTCGGTGTGTATATATTCTTCACTACTCGATTGCAAATAAATAAAATATAAAAGATACATACATATATATATATATATATATATATATATATATATATATATATATATATAAGGCACTGTTAAAGAGCATACACGCTTACATAACTGGTAGTAATGTGTAATAACTGGTATTAAACCGAAGGAGAATTGACATGGCGAAGGACGCGTTTCGGAAGCTAAGTGAAGTATTAAGAGACAGGGCACTTTCACTAGAAACAAAGAAGAGAGTACTGGATTGCTATGCGATGTCAGTTCTTCAATATGCCAATGGTGGACAATATCATCAAAAATTAAGGAATAACTTGAAACAGCTGAAATGACGTTCAGCAGAGGACAATGCATATATCATGGACCAAGCAAGTGAACAATGATGAGGTATTGAAAAAGATGGAAACAAAAAGGCAATTAATATTGAGCATCAGGAAGAGACAACTAAAGTTGCTGGGATATGCAATGAGAAAGGAGAACCTGATATTAACAGGCCAGATAGAGGGAAAAAGAGAGAGGGGAAAGCAGCGGATAACATATTTGAAGGGCCTGAGCAGGTGAATGACGGAACGGAGGTTGCGTGGTGTTACAGAAGAAAGTGTGCTAAGAACCACCAAGTGAGACGTGGAAGGCAATGAAAAGACAAGGCACATAGAAGAAGAAGAAGAAGAAGAAAAAGAAGAAGAAGAAGAATTAACTGAGGCGATACCTTGTCACTGTTAACTCTCTTTCTCTCTCTCTTACTCTCAATGAGAGCGACAGGAGGGATATATATATATATATATATATATATATATATATATATATATATATAGGAATGAATAGCAACCCGTGAGGACGGAGAGGATAACCCCCAAAATTTTATCTAATAAATATAAATGATCAAATAGATAGAAATAGAGAGCTCAATGGATATTATCCGGAGCGAATATTGAGAAGTAAATATTAAATGTATTGAGTTTACCTCTCTCTCTCTCTCTCTCTCTCTCTCTCTCTCTCTCCCTTTAATGGTTTTATTATAATATAGAGGATTATAAGTTGTAGCTGCAGAGATTCTGGGTTTCAAGATTGGCGTATTTTTGTCAAAATATAATAATATAGAATTAATTCATAGAGTAGCTCGCTGACTACAACATTATCGTGTTCTAAAAGAAACCAAGTTTGTAATAGTTGCCTCCATTTGTTGTGGGTGTAATTCTAATTCTCTTTTTAGATAAAACGCCAAGCTTATAATCGATTTTTAATTAACTATAATCGATTTTTAATTCATCTTAGTTTAGATCACTTCCTGAGCTCTGATATATGGGAAATTTGATTGGAAACAATACCTCTTGATTCCTTAATTATCGAACAAACATAATTCTAAACACCGACAATGAAGAACAGAGCCTAACATTGTTCTTCCTGAAAGATTAAAGCTGAAATATTATTTGGAACAGCATACCTTATTTCATCGCTATAATTTTTTCCCAAATAGGCAAATAAGTATAATTCTCCCTATACACTATATGCATTGTTGATCAAAACTTAAGGCCAATGAAAATAAAATAAAAATATACCAACGTTTTGCTTGACTCATGCCACTTTAAAAATTTTAAATGAGAAAAGGAAAATAAAAATTAAAAGCATTTCTTAATAGGGAAAATTTGAATACTGTAAAATTAGTTTAATAGCTGTTCATATATATAAGCCCTTACATAAAAGATTTCCTAACGAGAATACGAAATGCGTCTCAGTAGTGAGTAGTACGGCTGTCACTGTAAAGAACTTGAAAGATTTTATTTGGCAAGGTCGATATAAACGTCTGAAGAAGGTTTGCTGGAATTTTATTCCATGCGGTGCTGATGGGCTCACGAAGAACTCGCACTGTTTAGAATTGACATCCATTTCTATAGAAATCTTTTGCTATCCACTTCCTAATATTTTCAGTGAAGTTCAGGCCGAGCGAACACGATGAATAAACCAAAATAATAATGTTATTCACCATGAAAAACTTCTTTGTTTTGCTGGTAATATGGGTTACAGCGTTAACTTTCTGAAGAATCTAGCCATTCCCACACATACGATGGCGTTCATTCAATAAGGATGCTCTTTACAACATTCGAATGGAACTAGCCGCGGTTTTCTGCCTCTTTATAACGTGAGTGCCCATTGTTCCTTGAAGGAAGATAGCATCCCAGATCATAATGGTGACTTCTTCAGTGTGCCATGTAGTAAATATTTATAGTGAGATATCCGTATCGTGTCAATAACGGTGAAAGCCATCTGGATCAACCAGGTTATTTTTTCTCATTAAAGAGCAAAACTTTCTATTAATTTTCTATGACGCACGTTTGATGCTTCTCAATAAAGTAAAAGTTTTGAAAGTCTACTCAAATAATTCAATTCTTCAAGTTCTATTTAAATAATGTAAGGAGTCTAACAACACGAAATGTATATATTTTCTTTATTTGTATTGGACTTTAAATTTTGGCAAGCATTATATATATATATATATATATATATATATATATATATATATACGCATCGCTCATTCAATAATGAATTAGAGCACTCTAGATATTGTACGCGCTAAAAAGCCTACCTTCTTCTACCGGACGCTCGTGGCCTAGGGGTAGAATCGCCGATTTGGTCGGGTTTCAATTATGAGTTAGGAAGCGATCGGAGTCTAAGCTGTACTGATGAGCTGTGATACAGCGAAACAGATCTGTCTGCGGATGACTATATATATATATATATATATATATATATATATATATATAAGTGACGTATATATATATATATATATCCAAGATATATATATATATATATATATATATATATATATATATATATATATAATAGACACTGACGTATATACCCGCAAACACTCACACGTAAATAAATATTAGTGTGTGGTAGAGTGAATAGAACGTTCGCTTTCTGATCAAGAATCTCGAGTGTGAATCTCACCATAGTCGATTTATCTGGAAAGTGGCATCTTGATGTTATCAGTCTAGAGAAGACGATACCACTGTGCAGAACCTTTAGAAATTGCTTGAAATCAATACCACGAGTTTACCTAAGCCTTGTGAATAGAACTGGGTGGGGTGCTTCCTTTGAGCAACCATCGCTGGTTGTGATTTGTCGAAGTCACAAGTCATGGTGACTGTGGGTTTGAGCGTTCTAACTCTGATTAATCTGTTGTTCATGCCAGATAATGCGCGCTTTCCTAGAAACTGTAACTAAGGTCCGCTGAGCATACTTGCAATATAAACAACAGTTTGACTTTGTGGGTGTTGTACAAACATAAGTGTACCTGAGCAAGCGTCTGCAATGGGGATCATCTAGCTTTTGTAGATAATCATACTCAGATACGTGTAGCCAGCCATCGACACCCCCTACACACACCCACACAGATATCAAAACAAAATAGCTACTTTTGTAGTGATATTATAACATATTTATGTTATAAATTCTAAATAAATATTTTTAGCTCAACTTTGTATTGAGCACTTTTTAAGAATAATGTTTCTTTAGATACGGAATATTATTCCATCCATACCTACCCTATACTTACATATATATATTAATATTCGTCAGCAATATATCTGGAAACACGTGTGTAACTTTTATTTTCAACATCCTTAATGAAGACTTTTGGGTATTGATTATTTTTCATGCCTAGAGACTTAGGATAGCAACGGCCATATGCACTAAGTTTCTTGCCAAGTTTTAATGATTGCTACGCCTCGGTATCTCATGAAGATCAGATATTTCTGCACATCAGATTATGTCAGCTTCCTATTATTCGAGAAATCTTCTATTTTTCCTTATAATTCTGAGAGAGTGTTCATGTTCTAATTCTCATTTCTGAAATGAGATAGAAAAAAAGAGTTTTTAAATGACTTTCAATAACTCATTTAAAGTTTGTTAAATTCATGTTTTACAATATCCGGTCAATTTCAAGTTTGTTGTCTTGTCGAAACGACTTACTCGATCTCGATTCAGGATATATTACTCAACATAGCGATTTATAAATAATCTTCTAACTGTTGCAATGATACCATGATACCACAGCTTCTTATTTTAGGACAGCCTTGAATACTTTTTAAACATTTAATTCCATGCAATGCAGAACTGCCACTGGTGAACAGGCGATTACATAAAAGATGTCTGATAAGAAAGAGGAACAAGTTACGGAAGTGTCAGAGAATTGGTAAATGAAGAATGAGAACACTGGTGTAAAGAGGGCAGCGTGAGTGTAGAGTGGAAATAAAGAAGAACAAGATAAAAGGGTTTTCAGGAAAAGGATGCGAATCAAATAGATAAGAGATGGCAATTGACATTGCATTTAAATTCTTGGAGATTGTACATGCCAGGAAAACAAGAATACGGTAGCGAATTCCACAGGCAGGAAGGGCAAAGAAGCTGTTTGAATAGCAGCTGCAGTTACATTTAATCGGTTTCACTGTGAAAGGGTGGGACCTAGTCGCTAGTCAAGTTGCTCGACTAAATTCATGCAGAGAGGGCAACATGGACCTAAACTTTTCGGAGCAGAAGCAGTTCAAATATTTGTAGACGAGACAGATGGAAGCCACATTACATCGGTGAGAAAGTGATTGGAGTCGAGCTACCAAGTCGGGATCAATTACATTGCAGCTTCTCCGTTAAATTTTCTCAAGAATCGCGAGATGAATAACAGAGACAACCGACCCGATGTGACAGCCGTATTCAATGCACGGACGGATGATAGATTAAATATGGAGAAAAACGAGAAAAACTTCCTAGCTCTACACATGGAACCAAGCTTCCTAGCAGCAAATGTATCTATGGATTTAATGTAGTCATTCTACGTGAGGTCGGCTGATAGAGATAGACCAAGTAGGTGCAGTGTTTTGCTTTCAGAGAGACTAGCCTGATCTATGCTGATGCGGGGTAGGAGGGGTTGTCTATGGTGGTTAACGGATAGCCGAATGATAGTGAAAAAATGAATGTCGTCATGATTCCAATTTTTGCAACACCTTCAGGATTAGCTAATGTTTTTGATATTATTCCTCTTCATGATGGCTTCGTTGAAATTTGACATCATTTGATATATTAACCTCGGATTAAGAATCCAACCATACTCCTGAAATTAGTAACCTTCGTGGAAATTTTGGTTGAAATACTTTCTAACGTTGTGTGTTTTCTTCGGCAAATATGTATATACTTATTGAATATACAATGTTTAATCCAAAAGGAGCGGGATTGTTGCTATGGTAACGGATCTAATACACGCATGGTGAAGCCACGTGACGCAGATTGCCTTTTAACTATGTCGTACGTGCACACTAAATTATAGTTCTTAATCACATTCCTTGTTTATATCAGTACTTTGATTGAAATTGTGTAGAGTGTGATCGTCTCATCTCCCAAAAAAAAAAACAGATCCCTTAGGGACAATGGATTGTGCAGAAATGTTTGGTCAATAACAACATTTTCTATATTCGACAAATACCGTATTTCCCAGATTTCACATCACGGATTTGACATTTGGGAAGAGTTTTCCTCTTCCAAAATATCAAATTCACAGTGAAAGAAACAAGAGCATGTAAAGAGTGAGCTACATGTTATGCCAAAGAAACGAGTTCCATGATTGCTTCCATCGATGGAAGCGATGCTGGATAAATTTGTGTGGATTCAAAATGGGGCTATTTCGAAGGAGATTAAATTGTGAATTGATAAGTGCTTTATGTATTTTTTAAACTACCAATCCGGCTAGTATTATTTTTTGTTAATTTCTTTACTAAACCTCGTATACATAAACATTCTCGGACATCAAAATGAGAAATCTAATTTAATCATCCCCACAATCATACATTTAAGGTATAAAATGAAATAAAAGTGTTTTTGTTGAGGAAAAATATCAAATATAAATAGAGTTCTAAAATATTTTTAAAATATTTCTATTTTCTATGCAAAAGGGAATAAATAAATTGACGATAAATAAAATCGCTTTATTCGGATATGTCAATTTTTATTGTAATAATTTCTTTAGGATATAAAATTAGAAGAAAAATATCTTACGTTTTTATAAAAACAAACGAAAGTAATAATGTAAATCTTTGATGAAATAAAAATGTAAACATTAAATTTCTATTTGAACTTTTTCTTAACAGCATAACTTTATAAAATGTCACTATGAGAAATGTTAGTATTAATAAAGATCATTCATTCTTCCTTCAAAAAATACTTACCAGGCACAGGTCAGTTAGGCATAATCATTTTTCACTTACTTCTCTATATTCGAGCAGAGCGTGTCTCTGTTGTGACTATGTCCAATGACAGATGGTAATTTTCTAAGCGCTTGCTTTGATGTAACACAAGACCGAACGTATGCAGCACCCAGTGAGGATCGAACTCACTACTCAATTGTAATGATTCTAGAGAGACAACTTACTAACTATTACACCACCCAGATTTGCTCCCTGTCCGATGACAGATGGCAGCCGAAAAAAATAAAATACTGAGAGGTGCACGGTCCCGGGGAAGAGATGCCTGCGACTGCACCACGCCATTGCACTAGAGGGGTGGATCAGTGATTTTCACCTAGGTCAGTGTAACCGACGGTTGCGAGGGATGTAAAATTTTGCTACCTTTTCCGAGTGTTCGCCCTATGGTCCTCACATTAAAATGTGACCATTTGTCACAACTCACCCAAATATAGGAGGGGAGAAAATAATCTTCTTTCAAATATCAGACTGAATTTTTCTCACTTACTAAGAGAACGGTTTGTTATCCTACTCACTAAATTATCCTTTCTTTTCTTAATCACGAAATTTTCATCACCAAATAACTATTTCTGACTGATTTTTAAAAGATTAGTGCAACCTTTAAAGCGACAAAGTTTTCATCTATGTTTCTCATTTTGTTAATGTATTTCACATTATCTATTCCATATTAATTTGTAGGTTATGTCATAAATCACATCCGCACAGACATACATGGGAATTATGCAAATTAGTTTCTGGACATATGTATATACTGAAGCAGGTAGATATAAAATTTTGATCAGGTATTTTTTTTACTCTCTTCCATGTCCCACATTTCAAGATATGTGCCTTATTCGCCACTTTTGGCAATGTGAGGTGGCGAAGACTGTTTAACCCATAGCTGGAAGGAGAAGAAACGGATTATTACCGTTCTCAAGGGTATTTTCGCGGAGGTGAATGCACTGATTTCAGCTGGAATTCGAAAACGGCTCTCAGATTCCTTGTTCCAAGCAGATATCCACTGCACCACAATGCATATGATGTATAAAATAAAATCTCCCAAGTGTTCATTAAAATATATTGAAAAAGTGCTGAGATATAACAAAACTATTTCTATGAAAACAAAAACGTATATCCATAAATATATATCAAATGCATTAGTCAGACACAAAATTCTGTTCAACCACGAATGCAATAAAAAAATCAAGACTTAGCAAAAGAAAAATAACTTAAACGGAAAGTTCTTGTGAATGTAGCATTCTAATCTTGCCTAATGTCCTGATATTTTTTCAAATAATTCATTTCCCAAAAAGACCCCGCGACGTGCTGTAATGATTAACAAGCTTGTCTCTAGAACCTATTACAACCGAGTAGTGAGTTTGAACCTCACTAAGTACCTCATACTTTAGCCTTGTGCCACATCTAAGCTGAGATTAGAAAACCATTTTGGGCACCAGGACACGGTGTAATCGTTAGCAGGCTTTTCTGACTAGAACTTATTTCAAATGAGTAATGAGTTAGGGATGTGCGTTGTGGTGCAGTTGATATTGGCTCGGAACGAGAAATCGGTGGAGCCGAGTTCGAATTCCAGCCGAATTCATTGCATTCACTTAAGCGAAAATACCTTTGGGAAAGGTATTAATCCGTCTAATCCTACAGATTGGGTTCTATAGCCTTGGTCGCAGAAAGCAATGGCAACCTACCGCGGGATAATCTTCTGCCCAGTCAGTCATGTCTCTTTAGAGACATGATCGCCTAAGCGTGTATCACGTATGGCACTTATCTGACTGACTGAATGAGTTAGATCTTCACTGAGTGCCCCATACTATGAGCCTTCAGCCACATCTGAGTGGCGCTTAGAAGAAAATCAACAGTTTTCCAAAAACAGAAAAATATTTCTCATGTCAACATCTATCGTCTCAGCTTCAGTCATTTTCTCATTTTTTGTAGTATAGCTTACCTGCGTCTTTTTGTATAGATACTTTCATGGTTACTGTTTGGAAGAGCTCTTCGCTATGGTACACATTTAAGAGCAGTGCTTGATGGGCGGCAGGGTCTCAGCAAATAACAGTTAAACGGGCTAGATGTAACTGTAATTTTGATGCTAAGTGTATATTCTTTTGTGCTCTCACTTGTGGAACACATTTCCAGTCAAGATGTATCTTCACATATTTAAATACAGTGTCAATCGTTATCTACTGTCCTGTTGATTACTCTTCTATTAGTCTCGCTCCATAATAATGATTATTTTTTATCTAATTCTTTCACACTCTGTAGGTCCTTGAATCTTAGTGGCTTTACTGCGTTACATAATCTATGATTTTAAAAAATTAGAAAATAAATAATTCAACAACAGTAACAACATTTACTCGCATTTCTTTTTACTGAGAGATTAAATTGCATCATTTACACTCTTCATAGTTTACCGTAAATGTCAGTGTTAACCTTATGAACATTTGTGGTGCGTTTCTAAATTAAAAGACTTTGAAAACGCATTTTACTCCACATTATCAATATCTTTATATTTGTCTTGATAAAAGCAATCATGGGTGAAAAACTTCGTAATGGCAAGTTTTCTTTATTCACACACACACACACACACACACACACACACACACACACACACACATATATATATATATGTATATATAATATAAATACGCGAATAAACAAATATACAAATGTCAGCTTAAATAAATTGCAAACGTTAGGCTTGCTTATTCTTAATAAAATCCGTTCAAACCCACGTATAATCTATCGCATATTACAATCAAAAGATGTCAGAAATGAGCTGTAACGTCCACAGATGTTATTATCATTCATTTCTCAAGGTATCTAAGTACTTTCAAACTCTTTCCGAGATCATCTTCAGGGGAATGAGTTATGGTAACAAATGTAACCGGAAAAATGTGTTGCTAAAAATTACTGTACATTTTTCTGCTTTAAATATAATGGGTGACAAATTGCGTTCCTTGTTCCAGTGTCTTTGACAAACCCCACTGTTCCTGCCCTATCTCTGTCCTGATTCTGCTTCTCGTTCTATTCATCAGGATTCTGACAATCAGTTTTGTAATGTGACTCATTAAGCTGATAGTTCTGTGTAGTTAACACTCGTTTGCACCTGGCTTCTTTGGCAGTGCTATAAATATCGACTTGCATAAGTCGTCTGGTATTCCACTGCTATAAATTTCGTTTATTATGTCGGTAATTCTTTCTATGCCATATTTTTCTAAGGCTATCAGCAGCTCTATCACGACGCCGTCTGGACCAGCTGCTTTGTTTCTGTTCATTTTGGCCATTGCAGCTGCCACTTCGGATTTTAGTATTTCCGGTCCATCCACCTCCTTCTGTATTCTCAGTTGTTCTCTCCTGTCGCAAAAAAGATCCTTTATATACACTTCCCATCGCTGTAGTATTTCCTCTTTCTCCAATATGATTGTTCCATCCTTGGATTTTATGCATCCTGTTGAAGAGCAGGTTTTTTGTCCTGTCAGTTCTATTATCTTTTTATGCATCTCTGCTTTATTGGTCCTGCTCTGTCTATCTAATTCTGCGCATTTGTCGTTGAGCCATTCCCCTTCAGCTTGTCTGCATTTCTTCCTTATCTCCCTGTAAAGTTTTTTGTACTCTGCTCCATGTCTTGGCGTTATTTCTGACTCCTTTGCATCATGTGGAGAATCTCTTATGTCATCCACTCGTTTTTTCTTCTGCGTCTGATTCCCTTTGGGGCTATGTTGTTCGCTGAGGTCACCATCGCTTCCTTTAGTGAATCCCATTCTGAGTGCTCTTTTCCAATTAGTTCTTCATATTTCTTTCTCACACTGTTATTGTATTCTTTCTGCAGGGTGAGGTCATTCACAAGCGTGACGTATTGCAGCCTTGGTGATGTGCTGGGCTTCTTCAGTCTTCGGAGTCTCACCCTTAGTTTGCAGATGATGGGATGTGGTCACTTCCGCAGTCGGCACCTGGATATGTTTTAGCATTGGACCACTGCGTTCCTGAATCTCTTGTTTATAGTTATATAGTCTATTTAGTTCTTCGTGTCAACTCCTGGGTTTCTCCATGTCCATAGACGTCGTGGTTGTTCTTGAAACCATGTGTTAGTAATTACCTGGTCATTAGGCTGAGCACCATTGGACCCATTTTTCTCCTCGTTCGTTGCGATCCCCTAGTCCAAAGTTTCCGGTCGTGTCTCCTTCCCTATCTTTACCTACCTTGGCATTCAAGTCCCCCATTATAATCCTTATTTCTTGGCCTTTGCACTGAGCCTTGGCAATGTCCGGTATTGAATAGAATGCTTCTATTTCGTCCTCCGAACTTTGAGTTGTCGGTGCATAAACTACTATAATAGCTATATTGAAGGACTTCCCCGCAGTTTAACCAAGAGGACTCTAGCGTTCATTAAAACGTGAAAATTATCCAAAATAGAATTTCTTTATATGTTATAATATCATGAAAAAACTGTTACATAAACTTACATTGTAATACGCGAAAGATTATCTGTGAGTAGGAACGGATTTTATTAAAAATACACAGACACAATGTTTGCAGTTTATTTCATCTGACATGTTTAAAAGAAAATTTGCTGCATAAATACACAAATATATTAAGATATATACATATTGTCCTACTCAGAGTTTCATGTTTTATTCAATCATCACGTGCATATTACGGATTGATAGTGCATATTAAAGATTTGAATTTAATTCTTTTCGATATTCATGGGTGTTAAATATTAGAAAGTTAGGTTAATGCTTTTTAATAATAAAAGTAAATATTAAACAGACAGAGAGTACAAGGAGATAACAAATCAAAATTAAAAATTTTAAATGTGAAATTATAAAAATGAAACACTATTATATATATTATAGATAGTTGTATTAAAAAGTGCTCGGTACATGTTTAAGGGTCATGAAGCTTTAGCATATTTGAGAAATTTGAATGGGAGAGATCAGCCAATTATGCTACCATGGTTTCGATGGATTTGGGTTTCACCAACAGGTTTTTACACAAATAGAAACTGAAAAGCATGAAACCAAGGCTGGTCTACCCAACACACACACACACACACACACACACACACACACACACACACACACACACGCGCGCGCGCTCGCGCACACACACGCACACACACACACACACATATATATATATATATATATATATATATATATAATACATAAGAATATTTTAATTTGTTTTGTACTGCGGAAAATGAATATGATATCTAGTAATAATTTCAATAGTTTAATTTCAGCGGACATGTCGGACGGAAAACGGACAGAGAAAGGCAGTGAGTTAGCTACTCGACTTGATAACAGAACAGATGTTGGTATGTGGAATAGGGAGAAGATGCTTTGGGAGCTATGCTCGCCCACGTCATAGAGCACAGGGGAAGATCCTAATGATTACCTATCAATGTAAGCATCTGTTAATTTTTTTATATTTATTCTTAGTCGGCGCATTTCACTGCCGATTATTAATGAAGAGAATGGAGCGAACCGCACGACGATGTGTACTTCCGTATCTTTTTAATAAGTTCTCATTTTGTTTAGAGGATGGCCGACAGGGTGTAAAGTCCAATTGAACGTAATCGGGCCATTTGGTCAGTTGAAAACTGTAGCTGACCAGCTCATTTAACCTTTGCTTTTACGCGGAGCACAGCTCGTAACGCCTCGAATTTCTCTTATTTGTGATCGATGTTGGTCAATGCAGTCATCAGTTAAAGAATCAAAGGTTCGTCATAACTCTCTCATGCGGATAACGGCTAAGTCAGTGGTTTCAATGATTTCCTTCTGAAAAAATATTGCTAAATATTTGGCTAGGATTTAGTGTTTTCAAAATGAATATAGACAGTTTTCTGCTGATAGGTGTATGTATTTTTAAAAGTGCTCATAAGAAATATATATAGCTAAAAACAAATTATTGGTTTTAAATTATTATAATTCTTTCGTTATGGGCACTTTGACGTGTTGTAATGATGAGCAGTCTTGTCTCGCTATATCGATTACAAATTAATGGTGTGTTCGTTCCTCACTGATTGTACTAAACGTCCTACTTAGAAAATTACAATAAGAATTGTCTTCACTTGTCAGTCAGACCGTTGTCCTAAAATGGTGTGTTCGTTCCTCACTGATTGTACTAAACGTCCTACTTAGAAAATTACAATAAGAATTGTCTTCACTTGTCAGTCAGACCGTTGTCCTAAAATGGTGTGTTCGTTCCTCACTGATTGTACTAAACGTCCTACTTAGAAAATTACAATAAGAATTGTCTTCACTTGTCAGTCAGACCGTTGTCCTAAAATGGTGTGTTCGTTCCTCACTGATTGTACTAAACGTCCTACTTAGAAAATTACAATAAGAATTGTCTTCACTTGTCAGTCAGACCGTTGTCCTAAAATTAAGTGCATTTGTGTGTATAAAATGATAAAAAACACTGAGAATGATTTCTGACTGCAACAATATTATTTTTGCGTTACAGATGAAAAATCGTTTTTGCATGAGAACAGGAAACGAAATAAATGAATTACTAACGAAGAAATCCTTAACGACACCAAAACCAGGAATACATTCAAAGAGGTCTTCACTTATAGTTTACTGGAATATGACATGAATCGTCCATTAGAAGCTACTGAAACATTTAAGCTACTGAAACATTTAAGCTACTGAAACATTTAAGCTACTGAAACATTACTGCAGATGGTCATTCTCAGCAATCTAATCGGTTAAACGAAAGATTAACTGAAAAATGTTTTAAGCATTTATCCTGAACATTTGCTTAACAAAATAAATGTGGTAATTAATTTATTTACATTGTTCGGTCCGTTGTTCTCATATTTATTGCCATGTTTACGACGTTTCGGCCGTTATGCGCACCGGCCTTCTTCAGGTGCTAGGAAATTCAAACCCAAACTTTTCTTAGCACCTGAAGAAAGCCAGAGCGTACAACGTCTGAAACGTCATAAATATGGCAATAAATATGAGGAAAATAATCCGAACAATGTAATGTAATACCTCGTCTCAGAATTATATACAAAAGTGGTATTGTCAAATTTGAAAATGCAAAAACACAGACTATCAAAGAAAATATTATAATAATTAAATTTAAACGAAAATAATAAAACCTCTAAGATGCAATGAGGTGCTGAGCTATAGGGAATGCAAGTAAAATATTTATCACGAGAGAAAAGAATAAAATAAATGTAATTAAGAAGGCAGAAGATAACGATTGATATTGCAATTACATTTTTGAATGATCAAATTCCTATGAAAATCAAAAACCAAATGAGAAGAATATCTCACTAGTATAGAACTTACGGTTGCATCTAGCCATTTAAACAGTAAAATTATGAAACCGATATACCAATCTATTTCTGCACTTAAATTAGTAAAGTCAAGTTGCTAAAAAAAAAAAAATGATCAGGAGAACAATTGCTATGGAAATATTCATAAAATAATGGCACAATGAAGCTGCATTACGAAGGTAGAATTTTGAATGTAGCCGAGATGTCAGGTTAGGATTAGTAATATTGCAAATTCTCCGTTGGAGTTTATCAAGAAACTCAATTACATATCAGAATGACCAAAGCAAATGTAACATCAATATTCAATACATAGTCGAATGGTAGACTTATAAATAATTAAGATAGATTCTACCGAAAATAATTACATAGAGCGATAGAGTGAACAAACATTCCTAGCAGCAGACATGAATATTGAGCCAGTAATATCAAAGGAAAAAAAGTTGACCCATAAAGGAGCAATGAATGACTGTGCCCAGCCCTCATACTTACTTCACCTTTACATTTGTTTCCGACAATAGAACAAGTTATGGATTGCAGAACATTCAGCAATAAAAAAGAAAAAAAAAGAAATTAGAAACGGTCTTTCAAATATTCTTAGGAGACAATAGCGTATTTCTACAAAAATGGAATTTATAATTTGTCTTTCCTTTTGGCTGCAGTTGTGGAACATATATAATCAATCGATGAATAATGTTTAAATTATATTTAACTTATATTTGTTCCATTTATCTTACGGGTAATAGGTTCACTAATGCATATTTATATATATATATATATATATATATATATATATATAGTATATCGAGGCAGCAAATAATTTTCTAAATATATACTGTTAAATATAAGAAACAATGAATATCTGTTATGTTAAATCATGAGCCGTTTAAACATCGTACTTTGGCTTTAATTTCAGTTGAAAATAAAGACAAAAATTCTCCAACATTTAGTTAGTTCTAAGCTTTCGGCTCACATGAGCCACCTTCAGAGAGGGTATAAGGACGGTAACACAAAAATATCGCCCATCAACAACGATTTTATCCTGTGTTGACATAAAACTCCGCTTAGGACAAACTTTATAAAAAATTATCCAAATTTTGGAGAATTTTTGTCTTTATTTTCACCTGAAATTGAAGCTAAAATCCGATGTTTAGAACGGCTCATAATTAAACATAATAGATATTCATTCTCACTTATATTTAACAGTATATGTTTAGAGAAAAAAATATATATTCTATTTTAACACACACACACACACACACACACACACACACACACACACACACACACACACACATATATATTATATTATATATATATATTAATCACATCTCGACAGTAAAATTTTAACAGGTACATGCAATCTTCTATATAACTCCCATATATATATATATATATATATATATATATATATATATATATATATATATATATGTATATATATATATATATATATAAGTTCGGAATGTGCTTGGTGGAGAAAATGCTAACAGCAAAACAACAGAAAAATAAATGGACGGAGAAATCACAGAATTTCGTCCCACGCCATTAAAGTATTAGGTGCGTGCAGGATTTCACAATGCCATCTTTTCTTTTTTTTTTTTTCATCATCACAGATTAATTCTAACATAAGAAATCACTTTTAAAAATAGCACGAATATACTGGAAACTTTTCTGTACAGCAAGCAGGAATGAAATCGAATTTTTAGATATTTGCATATTGGCGGTTAATTAACGTAAATTTATACGTAAAATGTATATTCAAAACTATGCAGTTTATCAGTGAAAGCGGGAAAAAGATTTTCAAAACCACTGACGTCAAGAGAAATAGAGGTAAAGAAGGAACACTCTCTGTGACGTCATTTAGTAAATAGATGACAAAGAAACGGAAAGAAACAGAAAAAAGTGGTAAGTGAAGAGATTAACGACGTACCGAGAGTAACAAAAGAAGCGAAGAGAAATTATTGGACATAAACTGAAAGATAATATATATATATATATATATATATATATATATATATATATATATAATTAAATCATGCAAAACCCAAGCGGTTCAAAAAGAACACATTTGAAAAGGCACAGGAAATAAAATCGCTCAGAATAGCAGAGCAAATTATGCTAATCATAATTTCCTGGTGTAGCTCAGACCTTCCGTAGAAAATTATGAATTATATATTCAAACAATAACCAAAATGCATTAATAAACTGATTTTCCTAATACTCAAGGTACCACCAACCTAGGTAAAATATCCACAAAAACTAGTACCTTCTGAATAAGAAAAAATTAAATACTCTGTAAATGAAATTATAGAAAATATACGTACTATGGTATTTAAGTAGTAATTAAATAGATAATTTTATTTTAACAAAGAAGAAATCAACATAAATAAAATATACCAATATTTTCCAAACTTACAAAAACACCATAACATTGGGATTGCTATAAATAACCAAATATTTTTGTATGTGATACCGGAAAGGACCTTGTTACATTGTTAAAGTCGTAAAGAAAATAAAGAAGTAAAAGAAATAAAAAGAAATTATAAGTATATATATATATATATATGGATATATTTTTAAATACATACTTATCTGAAAGTAGGTTGAAAGCAGATGAATGTCAAAGCATTTTTTTAGTTGAAAGTCTGCGAACACTGACAGATTTTCACTGAATGTTTATAAAAGATAGTCGAAGTCCAAGGAAAAAGGTCAGTAAATCTAGTGACAACTAAAGCATCATTAGTATCAAGTCAAGTATTGGCAGAACTACTGCTATGTGAATAAGGACAACTAAGCTGATTTTCAATTTAAAGCTGATAAAATCATTATTGTAAAAATCAGTTATAACCCTGAACGACGGTAGTGCATGCAGTTTAGCGCATATATCTTCCCATAAAAAACCCTTAATGGGCGTTTTTTTGTAATGATTACGACGTGAACTTGACAACAATCACCTGACAAAAATAACAGATGATAGTCTTCTCCGTTGCGGCATATATCCCTTCTGTTGACGGTTAAGGGGGACTATACTGAACACATTTTTATTTACACATAAATGTATTGTAACACCCCAATTGACCGTCCGAACAATTTTCTCCGGCGGCCGTTCTCCACGCTGTGATGTTTGCCGTGAGTTTGTTAAAAATGTCGGACGATCAGCTGGGGGTACAAGATTGAACTATGAGGAACGAACTTCCACAACTTGGATGAGTTGAAAGGATGCTTTATTCATTTAGAGTTAGCCTTGTCGGTTGGGGCAGGCGAATGTGACACACAGCTCTAACTCTAATTAATGGAGATCAACAAATCCAAACTGAACGAAACAAGACGAACGGAGAATCTTACTTCAAGCTCGCACCCGGCTGACTCTCAACTCTCTTAACTCGTCTTCAACTTAACTTAACTCGTTTGTTAACTGACTCTATTTATTTAATATGAATCCGGAAATCCGGAAATCCGGAAATGCTTTAGACCACCGGTGACAAACACCGGCGATTGTAAGTCTGAAATTTCAGTTAGCTTTTTTTTTTATCTTAATAAGGCTTCCGCTGGAAAAGGCTTAATGTGTGGTCAAGATACAGTAAAGGACAGCCTTTGACCGGGTCATCGAAAACCTACCTGCTGAACTTCATCACTGAGTCAAATATTTACCGTAGGACAATTTTCCTCATAAAAGAAAAAGCGTTTATTTATTTATTTTTTCCTCTTCTTTTTCACTTTTGTTAAATATGTTTTTAAACTATTTTCTATTCTAATCTATTTTCTATTTTAATCTATTATAATAAAATACATATATGTCTAGTTATCGTGTCACATTACCTCCCCCAACGGATCTTGTCATTTATGTTAATAAATTACAATAAACAAAAAAAACATGACACGATGCTTCTTAATGTCGGTACGCCATCACCACCAAAAATTATTTTGATCCCCCAGGGATATTCTCCTCCTCTCCACAAACATCAATCATGAAATTTCTTATTAATCCATACCATTTCTTTGTATTTCCTCAACACATTTTTCTTCTTATTTCAACAACCAATTCTTCAATTTTTGTCTTCGTAGCCGGTGGCATCAATGAATCCACGCAGTTGGTTTATCGCTACGTATGAGGGTCAATTCTTCATTAACGAACACCTTTTTCAACTTAGTGTTTTGCTTTCCGCTTTACTTCTTCTCTTCTATTCCTGGAAGAGACTCCACTCTTCGTTAATTCACCTCCTGTTACCATTTTCCAGCCATAAGTCTCTGAGACTTTCCTGCATCCCCCCCCAATGAAACCTTATCATGATGGAAGTTTGCTGAAGACGTCCCCTCCCAATGGGGTCAATGGCGCCCGAAAAATGATTGAAGCATAGTTTACACAATAAATTCAAGAGGGGGGTGTTTCCACCCTCTCTCCCAAAGAAGAAAAGAAATTTTAAAAAAATTAATTAACACAAGTTGACAAAATAGTCATAACTCTGAGTAAGTCTATAAATATTAGAGCGATGTAACTGCTCCTCATTATCAGTCTCTTTTTATTAACTATTTAAAGTTCTCCAGACATAGTCCATTTTCCCTTCTTTCTTTTTTTTTCTTTTAAACAACAAAAAAAGTAAATAAATGTTCCTAAAATGTTTCTTTCTGCTTTTCTCAAAAACATTTTTCCATCATCATCATCCTTTTTTTTTCTTTCAAACAAAACAACAAAAAACGTAATTAAATGTCTGTAAAATGTTTCTGTTTTTCTCAAAAAAAATTTTTTTTTCACCATCATCCCTTTTTTTTCCTTCCAAAACATATTTTTGTCGTTGTTGTACACACTCACTTAGTTTTTCTCTCTCATTTTTTAACGTACACACACTATTCTTTTACCCTCCCCCCTTTTTTTTCAAACAGTCCTTTTTCATTCTTCTCTTTTTTTTCACACCGTTTGCGTTGATCTCTCTTTTTCTTTAACTTTCTTTTCAAAATTCATACCTTTTTATCGCAAAATAATCACACATTTTTTTCCAATCCATTTTTTTTACACGCACAGTTGTTTCTTGCTCTCTCCCTTCCTCTTATTTTTTCCATTTTTTTTTCGTACACATATATTTTCTCATTATCAGTCTCTTTTTCAACCAAACATATTCCATTTTCCTTTCTTTCTTTTAATCAGAACAACAAAAAAGTCAATAAATGTTTCTAAAACGCTTCTTTCTGTTTTTCCCAAAAATACTTTTTTTCATCATCTTTTTTTTCAAACAAAACAACCAAAACAAAGTAAATAAATGTTTCTAAGATGTTTTTTTTTGTTTTTCTCAAAAATAATTTCTTTTTTTCATCATCATCATTTCTTTTCTTTTTCAATACATGCTTTTGTCGTTGTTGTACACACTCATTTAGTTTTTCTCTCTCACCTTTTTTCACGAATAGTGCTTTTTTCTTTTCCTTTTTAATAACGCACACTATTTTTTTTTTCAAACAGTCCTTTTTCATTCTTCTCTCTTTTTTTTCACACCGTTTGCGTTGTTTCTATTTCTCTATTTCGTTTACTTTCTTTTCAAAATTCATACTTTTGTTTTTCTCAAAAATACTCACACATTTTTTTTTTAATCAATTCACTTTTTTTTCTTTTTTTTTACACGCACAGTTGTTTCTTGCTCTCTCCCGTCCTATTATTTTTTTTCCATTTTTTTTTGTACACACCTTTTTTTTCATTATCATATTCCATCTTCCTTTCTTTTTTCTTTTAACCAAAACAACAACAAAAAAGTAAATAAATGTTCCTAAAATGTTTCATTCTGTTTTTCTCAAAAATATTTTTTCATCATCATCTCTTTTTCTGTTCAAACAGTCCTTTTTCATTCTTCTCCTTGTTTTGTTTTTAAGTACTCATTCAGACCGTTTAAGTTTTTCTTTTTTTTTTTTTTTATAAGCGTTTCACCCCGAGCAAGGCATGTCACTGCCACTACTGTGCAGGGGGCTACGTAGAGTGGAGAAAGGCTGGTTAAATATAAGAAAAAAAAAGAGGGTGGGTGATAGGCGGGTGAGGATACCGAGAATGAGGGTTGGGTAGATGAGAGTGTTGTGAGAATAGTTGGGAGTTAGTGTGATAGGAGGTGTCTATTGACCCTACATTTAAACACCTGGAGATTGTAACTGTCGGGAAAGCAGACTTGTGGAAGGGAGTTCCACAGGCGGGAAGCGCGAGAAAAGAAGCTGTTGGAGTAGAATTTACGGTTACATCTTATTTGTTTAACTGTAAATGGGTGGGACCTAGTTGCTAATCTAGTATCTCGTGTAAATTCGTGCTTAGGCGGCACCAGTGATCTAAGCTCATCGGAGCAGAAGCCATGAAAGTACTTGTAGAAGAGGCACAGGGAAGCTACATCACGCCGGTGTGAGAGCGGCTGCAGCCGGTCTGCCAAGTCAATATCAACCACGTTACAGATCCTCCTTTGTATTTTGTCAAGAAGCCCAAGGAGAGCAGCAGGGGCACCCGACCAGATATGGCAGCAATATTCAATACACGGGCGGATGGTAGATTTGTATATGTGCAGAATAGTTTCAGGAGGGAAAAATTTCCGGGCCCTGCACAGAGAGCCGACTTTCATAGCAGCAGATTTGGCAATGGATTCAATGTAGTCATTCCATTTGAGATCCGCCGAAAGTGTAAGGCCAAGGAGGCGTAGTATTTTACTCTCTGGGAGGCTAGCCTGTCCCATGCTAATGGGAGGTAGATGCGATTGTCTATGGTGGTTAGTTGATAACAGCTTTGTTTTGGAGGCATTGAAATTTACCAACCATTTCCTACCCCAGGTCACTACGGATTGGAGGTCCCTTTCAAGTGCGGCAGCGAGGTTCACTTTGTCGTCCAGACCTGGTTTTTGATCGATGCGGGAGTAGATTGTTGTGTCGTCGGCATACATGCCAACTTGGGATCTAATGGTGTCGGGGAGATCATTAATGTAGATCAGAAATAGCGTGGGACCTAGGATAGAACCTTGAGGGACGCCCGCGTTCGTCTGGTAGTTTTGGGAGGCATGCCCATTTAATACCACCTTCAATGTGCGGCAGTAGACCTGGTGAAGCGAAACCCATACTGTTTGTCAGAGAGAAGCCCGTTGGTCATAAGGTGCTGAATCACCTCGGCGTTGATAATGGCTTCGAAAACTTTGCCAAAGATTGGAAGGAGACTAATAGGACGGTAATTGGCGGTGTCTGAGGGTTCGCCAGAATTCTAAAATATAGGTACTACGCAGGAGGACTTCCAACAGGCAGGAAAGCAGATAGGCAGAGGTTATAGAGTTTAGAGAGGACAGAGGAGAGTTCTGGGGCACATTTCTTCAGTACTATGACTGGGATTCCGTCACCGCCGCTCGCTTTCTCTTTTTCTTTCTTTTTTTGACCAGACAAAAAGGGAGTAAATAATTCTGCTTACCTTACGGTGCTTGTTGATAACGGGTTCCCTTTCCTTTGTTTCTTGTTGTTGTTTTTTTCACACCGTTCGCCTTGTTTCTATCTCTCTTTTTCTTTTCCTTTTTTCTTTTTTTTCAAAATTTATACTTTTTTCTCTCAAAGTACTCACACATTTTTTTCTTAATCAATTCATTGTCCTCTTTTTTTCTTTTTTTTCCCAAAACAACAAAAAAAGTAAATAAATGTTCCTAAAATGTTTCTTTCTTTTTTTCTCAAAAATATTTTTTTCCTCATCATCATCCCTTTTTCTTTCCAAACAGTCCTTTTTCATTCTTTTCCTTCTTTTTTTTTTTGTTTTTAAATACCCATTCAGACCGTTTAAGTAGTCTCTATCTCTCTTTTTCTTTTTCTTTCTTTTCAAAATTTATACTTTTTTCTCTCAAAGTACTCACACCTTTTTTTTTTCTTAATCAATTCATTGTCCCTTTTCTTTTCTTTTTTTTTCCGATCGTACGGCCGTTAGTGGCAACCGTTCTTCTGCCTGCGAGAATTTTGGCCTGACGAAAAGGGAGTAAATAATTCTGCTTACCTTACGGTGCTTGTTGAAAACGGGTTCCCTTTCATTCCTTTGTTTCTTGTTTTTTTTCTTCTTCTTTTTCTTCCCCTGAAGCTTATACCAAGCAATTAGAATTTGGTTGTTAGTGTTGTTCTTTCTTCGGTTTCCTTTTCTTTTTTTTTTCTTACGGTGCTTGTTGATAACGGGCTCCCTTTCCTTCTCTTGTTTCTTTTTCTTTCTTACTTTTTTTTCTTCTTTTGAAGCTTATACCAAGCAATTAGAATTTGGTTATTAGTGTTGTTGTTTCTTCGATTTCCTTTTCTCCGTTTGTCCCGTCTCGTCCAGTTGCGTCGGTTCGTCGAAATCCAAACTTAGCATCCAGTGGCACTTCCGTGGGTTCCAAATCCTGCAGTCACGGCACCAAATGTACCACCCCAATTGTCCGTCCGAACAATTTTCTCCGGCGGCCGTTCTCCACGCTGTGATGTTTGCCGGGAGTTGGTTGAAAATGTCGGACGAACAGCTGGGGGTACAAGATTGAACTATGAGGAACGAACTTCCACAACTTGGATGAGTTGAAAGGATGCTTTATTCGTTTAGAGTTAGCCTTGTCGGTTGGGGCAGGCGAATGTGACACACAGCTCTAACTCTAATTAATGGAGATCAACAAATCCAAACTGAACGAAACAAGACGAACGGAGAATCTTACTTCAAGCTCGCACCCGGCTGACTCTCAACTCTCTTAACTCGTCTTCAACTTAACTTAACTCGCTTGTTAACTGACTCTATTTATTTAATATGAATTCGGAAATCCGGAAATCCGGAAATGCTTTAGACCACCGGTGACAAACACCGGCGACTGTAAGTCTGAAATTTCAGTTATCTTTTTTTTTTAAAATCTTAATAAGGCTTCCGCCGGAAAAGGCTTAATGTGTGGTCAAGATACAGTAAAGGACAGCCTTTGACCGGGTCATCGAAAACCTACCTGCTGAACTTCATCACTGAGTCAAATATTTACCGTAGGACAATTTTCCTCATAAAAGAAAAAGCGTTTATTTATTTATTTTTCCTCTTCTTTTTCACTTTTGTTAAATATGTTATTAAACTATTTTCTATTCTAATCTATTTTCTATTTTAATCTATTATAATAAAATACATATATGTCTATTTATCGTGTCACATGTATTCACGTGTATGAAAAAAGTGTGATTTGAAGAAACGAATCCTCTAAGGAAACAGAAATTTTCATTTTATTAGTATGTTTCCATTCAACCATGTAATTGAAGATTCCTATCACTTGGATTCATTAGAAGCCGGCATACAAACGCATTATAATTCAGTAAAGGTAACATGCAGCAGTTGCGCTCCAGTAAAAAAACAACTCAGAAATAGCTGTAAAGTAGATTTGCATAAAATATAAGTTTCTGACAAATCGAAATAAATAAAGTGTATGTGTGATGGATCGCTATATACTATTTCTCGTCTTATATAGCAGTGAATTTTGGACAATTTCCCTAAGGAAGCGGAAACCTAGTAGCAGCAGGAATCTTAATTCCCCAGAATGATTCTGAAATTGACAACGACAGAGATGGTAAGAAAAATGGTAAAAGAATGGACACTTATAATCAAAATCAGAAAATAGTATATTGAGGAAGGGGAATTTGAAAAAATCAACTCTCACTGGTTTTACTGAAGGCAAGATATATAGGAGAGCCACTTACATAGGGACCTTGTTTGAATGGATGTTGGAACAGTAGGATAGGAGCCTTAACACAGAGATAGAAAATTGTGGAGAGCTATGATCTCCTATGTCATGACGAAGGTGACACAGAGAAAGCAAGAGGTAGTATGATACATGGTAGGTTTTACTGATATGCATTTTCAAAACATCTAATTTTGCCTTGCATTGATGAAATGTAAGTTTAGATTAACAGTCTAACGCACACCTTTTTCAAAAATAAATTTCCCTATGTAAATGGAATGTAGAAGAGATTCTTGTCAAAAAATATATTTTCATTTCACTTCGAGCATGGCAATATTGATGGTAGAAGAGATAGAAAAATGCAGAGAGACACTTATCAGACGATCTTCTGTGAATGGATGTAAATAACGGTGAGACGGTAGTCTTAGCAAAAAGATAAGAAGGCATGGAGAATTATGAACGGAGAAGGTAGCGAGTCAATTACCTGATGTGCCTGCTTGAATGAATGAGGGGACGAAGTGGAGGCATAAGATATATCTATATATATAAAAGGCAATCGTATCTGAATGTTCCATAAGCACCCCTACATTTTTTAAGCTACGTCATTCAAACTTTCTAGGGACACGTATCTACAGGGAAGCCAGGTCGACACATACTTTTTGAGTTTTAATTTCAGCAATTTTCCCTTTCGCACTTTTTGGCCAATGGAGGCGATTTTTTACATTTGCTCCGTAAAACATGTAAGATCTGAATAAAGTCACAGAAATCAAATCACACTTGTCAAACGCGACTAAGATAAGTTTTTTATTTTAAAAAAATGAGCCTTTATATTTAATTTTTATTCCGAGGTTTTAAAAAAGTCTTTTGATCAACAAAAAATGTGAATATTTTTCCCTATACTTTTTAAACAAAAGAAATATTTTTTAAAAAAGTGTTTTTTTTTTCAAAGAAAAACAAAATATGTAATAAAAAGTGCCAATGGTTAATTTAATTATTTCTAAATTGCTGGAGCAGCTGTAGCTTAACTTAACTCTATTTCTATTGACTATCTTGTGCAATTCTGAATCTTTAGGGAAGTGTTTATTAATGAATTGGATTTTTTTTTTACCTATTCTAGAGGTTACTTCTAAATTTAAATGTGGGGTTAACCAAATAATGTTAAATTAAATAATTTATAGCTTTTTCATACCCTTATTTCTTTCATCAGAAATTGTTTTGTGGTTGGAATTTTTAGATAACCTGCATTTTATTCTATTAGGGAAGTGTTTCCTTATGTTAGCAAAGTGGTTATATTTAGTGTTCACATTACTCAAATATGTGTTGGGTCTCATATATGGATAGACACATCCAGTTTGAAGATTAACTTCTATATCCAAATATTGGACAATATTTTATTCATTTCGATCTCTATTTCAAAATCAAGGCTCTTGAATTGGTTAAAGTGTATTTTTCTTTTCATTTCATTTGCTATTCTGTGGTCTGTTACTATTATCAACCTGTTATTTCTATATGATCCATGGTTGTCTATGTAGACCATTTTGTAGATCTTATTTAGAATGTACAGGTCTAATAGTTCGGAAACTTTGGCTCAGTCAAGCAAACCATGTGGTACATCAATGGTGCCCTTTTTTGATATGCTTCGTCATTGCGGATATGAATTTACGGCATTCTAAATAACATATCGATTAGTGTTAACCTATAGATTCCAGTTAAGAAAATTCATATATAGATATGTGTGTGTATTTACCGCTATATACCATAGCGATAATACATGTGTAAATCTGTCTTAAAAAAATATCAGTTAGTGTTAGCAAATGGATTGCAGTTAAGATATATACAGGGTGCGATGGGTAATTTTTTGCCATTTTATATTTTTAATTTCGGACATGTACATTGTTTTTGATTTTGTCGACAACACAGTATAGCGTGATCAGTTGGGCACCATCAGTGAGAAAATGAGTACAAGTTTGAAATTTATTCTACTAGAAATTCGAAAACGGCTTATTGAAATGTTTGGCATTCACACCGGAAACTGTAATACGGACTGGAGATTGTGCAGAGAAATATAATCAGGATTATGAAGGTGTTTAGTGTAATTATTAGTGGCGGCGACGTTATGCCTTCATTCATCTTTCTACAGAACTTCAAACCTTCATCAATTGGCCTGAGGAGATAGTGTTACCTTAGGTCAAGAGGGTGTACTAGAACACTATATCAAGCAACAGGAATCTACACCATTCTGTCAGACAAATTCTATGAACATACACCCCTAACATATGGCCACGTAATTTCTCAGTCTTTTTTCTTGAATATTTCCCAGTATAGATAGAGACAAACAAATCTGATTTTAATACACCGGCGTGACGTGGAATCCCTGTGCCTCTTCTATAAATACTTTCATGGCTTCTACTCTGACGAACTTAAATCGCTGGTGCATCCTAGATGTGAATTTGCACGAGATACTAGATTGGCAATTAGGTCCCACCCTTTTACAGTGAAACCGATGAAATGTAACCGCAATTTCTACTCCAACAGCTTCTTTCCTTGCACTTCCCGCCTGTGGAATTCCCTACCGCATGCTTGCTTCCCCAACGGCTACAACCTCCAGAAGTTTAAATGTAAGGTCAATAGACACCTCCTAACACACTAACTCACACCCACTCTCTCCAACTCTCTCCCTATGTACATCCTAAGTCGTCTATCACCCTCCTTCTGACATTTCCTATACCCAATCCCTCTATGTAACCCCCTGCGCTATAGTGGCAGTGGAATGCCTTGCTTGGGTTGACACGATTAAAAAAAATGGCAAAGAGGACCTGAATGCAAGGTTATGGCAGCATTCATACACTTAAACAAAAAGACCATTCAGAATAGATATCTGGAGGTCGTGTTTGAAGCCAATGACAATTTTATTGAATAAATTTTCTCATTAGTATTTTAAGATATTTTTTCTAATGCTGGTAATTATATCTGTTAAAATGAGATGTCATTGCTACTTTTCTGTTTTCGTAACAATTTACGATCGCACACTATATACCAATTTTCGATGTTATCTGTTGTATAAATGTTTATTATTCACGCATTTGTATATAGGATTTCACCTCCATATCTTTAGATTTTTCAGTATACATGTATTCACTTAAGCCTGAAATAACATTAGTAACATTTGACAGGTATTGCATAACCGATAAGTGGCAAATTTAAAACTTTAAAATCTTTGTTTATTTGATTGTCCAAAATTTAAAAACAGTCTTATTTTGTGTAAATTTAAAAAATATATTGCTGGCTCATCTTTGTACAAATAATGAATTCATCTTAATATTTAATCCATATGAAAAACAAGCTAAAATGTCCATGGGGAATCTACGAGAAGTGAAAGGATTTCAGAAAATCATAATAAAAAGTAAGAAGTAAATATTTCGTTTTTAACATTATCGTCATTATTCAAGTTTATGTAGTTTACTTTATATTTTATTTCTGGTACTTTTTAAAGATTATAAATGGAAATTTAATTTTCTCCTGTCTAAGATTAAAATAAACAAAATGCATTTCATTAGATTTGAATTCACACCTGCTAACCCCGGGCATGTGCCGGATAGCGACGACCTCCTTCTGAGACATTTTTATGGCAAACATTGCTCTTTCTAATTTTATGTAGATTTTTGATGTGAATATTTACCATTTGCTATTCGTCTTTTTTGCTGTTTTGTTACCTATTGTTGCAAACTCGAGTTTGAATAACTGAAAGAATGGTTTTACAGATTAGACTACACAACCAACAAGCAGACGTCGTTGAAATTTTATGATGTTTCTATATTCACTTTCGTGTTTTTATCTACGTCATACTGCGTTTAAATATTAGTAGATGGAGGCGCAGTACTGTTATGTTGACCGACTTTCTCAGGTGAGCATTGCAATTTTTAATATTTCATTCGTTCTTCGTTTCTCTTTTGTCTTTTATAGCAGTGACTAAGTAAACTCTGATCTGTGTATTTGTGGACAGCAAGTCTTTCCATTTTAAAATATTATCCGGTAAAATTGCTAGCAAAAAATTAGCAGCTACACACTTGTGCAGAATTAATTCAAACAAAATGAATAATGACTTCCTGGGATCTTTCATATTTTCCCTGATCACGTATACGTCGTCGCTTGGCATTGTTTTTCTAACTGCATTTCCATTTTGGTTGGACTGATGGATCTATGTTGGTTTTTCGCCCTGATGACACGACTGACAGTTGAAAGGATGATAACATAAATATTCGTGTTCACTCTGTAAGGCTTGCAAGTTTCTGCAGCGTTACAATTTTCGTGTGTTTCCTTGAAACAACGTCCGTCACTGACAATGGCCGCAGGACAATTAATCGACAGTCGAAACAATAGTGTCTTAGCATAATAAAAATCTGATGTAATTACGGATGACGCAATATTTTTTAAGGCAAAATAGAAATCATCATACACCCGAAAAACAAATTCATACTACTGCACACTACTGCAAATGACCTAATCTGAGAGAGAAAAAAAGTTGATGACACCCAGAACACTTATGGTTCTAAAACTGATCGTCTGGTAAAAAAAAGGTAAAGAAAATTGAAATTGCACAGGGGTGTATTTACAAAATAGAAAATGATACGCAATTTCATGAAGAGACAGCTGAAATTTATGGCACACGATGAAGAAGGAAGAATTGGTGAATTTAATACTCACGGGACGGCTAGAGGAAAAGTAAGACAGATGGATTTGAGCAAGTGGATTCGGAGCAATGCTTGGGAGAGTTACCATGATAAAAAGTGCTAAGACCAAAAACGGATAAGGATAAATACAGGTCTATGATGACCAAATTCCTGGAAGAAGATGGAACATTAAGAAAAAGAAATATGTTTTAGAAACAAGTGATAGCCACTGATGAATATCGAGATTAAATCAAGCTATATTTTTTTATTAAATGTTCAAAATGTTTGACACATGTCCCTTATAAAAGCAGGATTTTCAGAATTAAAACGTAGCTTACATTTAGAACTAACCTGAAAGTATTGTGAACCCAGTGAGGATCGAACTAACTTTTTAGCCTTTATTATTTTAGCCAGACACATTTTCTAACCATTAATGTCGATGTGCTAATCATTTTCTAAGCTTAGCTTAGATGCGACACTAGGTCAAATCCTTGAAACTCAGTAAGACTCAACGTCACTACTCGGTTTTAATTGAACTATCGAGGCTAGATTGCAACCCATTACACCACATAGCTGAGACGTGACCCAACATGCAAAGTATTGGACTTCCAGTGAGTATCAAGCTCACTATTCATTTGTAATAGATTTAGCGAGACAAGCTTGCTTCTTCATGTGCCGTGTTCCTTCAGGACGTAGGTGATCATGGACTTCCACTTGGCTCTGTCTCTTCTCGCTCTCAATATGTTTTCTCTTGGTATCTCTTCTAAGCTCCGCTCCGTCAACCAGTTGCGCAGACCTAACAAGTACGTATCGCTCTGCTTTCCCCTGTTTCTACTTCCCTTTATTCGACTTGTGATTATTAAGTTCTCTAGGTTGACGTGCTAATCATTTTCTAAGCTTAGCGTATATGCGGCACTAGGTTAAAATCCTTGAAACTCAGTGAGACACAAAGTCACTACTCAGTTTTAATTGATCTATCGAGGCTAGATTGCAACCCATTACACCACATAGCTCAGACGGGACCCAACATGCAAATTACTGGACTTCCAGTGAGTATCAAACTCACTATTCATTTGTAATAGATTTAGCGAGACAAGCTTGCTTCTTCATGTGCCGTGTTCCTTCAGGACGTAAGCGATCATGGACTTCCACTTGGCTCGGTCTCTTGTCACTCTCAATATGTTTTCTCTTGGTATCTCTTCTAAGCTCCGCTCCGTCAACCATTTGCGCAGTCGAATGCTCAGAGCCCAAGATTCTCAGTCATGAGGCCCAGGTTCGAATCTCACTCATGTCGATTAGTTAAGGAGACGGCACATTTCATAATATCAGTCTGGGGAAATGATTTCTCCTTGCAACATTTTTTTAAAAATACAGCTGCACAAACATTCTACGGTTTTACTGAAGCCTTGCGTGGAAAATTGGTCTGGCGAGAATGCTTGGCTGCCGACGATCGATGAGATGTACTAATAAGTTAAGGTTGATAGAAATTATACGGTTCACATGATTCAACCGTAATTAGTCTATGCTGTTATCCTGATTATAGGTTTTAACTGGGTGAAAATCAGTGAATACTGTTCATGGATATTTACAGATGCAAGCGGAAAGCAGTAGAAACATTCCTTTTACCCTAGCATGACGATAAACTTACTAAAACATATGGGGTTACGGAGTGTAAAAGAATATGAGATGAATATAAACATTATTAAGGAGACAACAATAAAACAATAAGAAAGATAGAAGATAACGGCGGGCAGTGAATATGAATTGTTAAACATTAAGATTGATTGGAAAGTAATCAGTCGAATGCGAGTTGCATGAGCGAGAAGTGCGAGAGAAGAAACAACCTCAAGGTTACATATCTGAATTTCAACTGTAAAATGATGTGATCTAACTGCTATTTCGCTTAAAGTAGTGAAGCCGAAGTAATAAAGACATAAAAACATAAAACATAAAAGAGTCTGATGGGATTTCTAAAAAGAATGGACCATTCTCTCCGATTATTTATCTCATCAGTATCGTCTTTTTAACATTCGCCATACATTCCTGTTTTACTTCTGTCTAATTCCACCCGTTTACGATAATATACAACGATATAATTATTTCCTTTTCACGTGTGCGTTCTTCTAGTGGTTTTATTTGTCACAATTGATGTTCTTCAGAAAGATAACATCAACATTCCTATCAGTACGTTATTATTAGGCGAATCATTTTTTCAGGATTTCGTAAAACTATATATTAAATTCTAACCATGGCTTCATAGATGCTGTTTGTATTAACCGAAAAATTATTATTTTGTAGTAAGAAATAGTATTGCCATCTTTTTCTTTTAATATGTAGCCATTTTTTACATGAAACGATAAAGATTTTTTTAATCGTTTCAACCTAAGCAAAGAGATACCGCCTCTGGTGTGCAGGGAGTTACATATAAGGAACAGTGAAGTTTAAGCTGAAGGAAATCGAAGAAAACGAACTATTTACAGGGGGCGTCGAAGGAAGCGCAAGAGAAGGATGGGAATATCAATGTGAAGACATTTGCAAGGTTAGAGTGAGTAAAAAAAAGAACAAGGTACACGAGTTGATGGGGAAAGTACAAAGGAAGGACTGGAGTCAAGTTGATAAGAGATGGGAATTGACATTCCTTTTAAATTCTTGCAGATTGTAGCCATCAGGGAAGCAAGTATACGGAAGGGAGTTCCACAGACGGGAAGTGCGAGAAAAAAGTTGTTGGAGTAGAAGTGGCGGCTGAATTTAGTTTATTTAACTGAAAAAAGTTCGGACCTTGTTGCCAGTCTGGTTGTTAGAGTAAACTTTTCTGGAGGGGGGATTTAGACTCGTTAGAGTGGAAATCATGAAAATATTGGTAGAATAGACAGAGGGAAGCCACATTCCTCCGTGAGAAAGTGGCTAGAGTCAAGCTGCCAGGTTGGGACCGATCATGTTAGAGTTTATCCTATGGAACCTCTCGAGAACACTGAGATGAGTGGCAGGGGCTCCCAACCAGATATGACAACAGTATTCAATGCACGGTCGGATGGTTAATTTGTATATGTGCATGATGGACATTCCTGGTCCTTCAGTTAAGTATCATACGTGATAAAGATTTGAGCGATAATGTTTCAAAAGTGACATTACTGAATGCGCAGGTGATTTTCCGGCAGTAGGCTGCCATTACTTTCTGCGGTAGACTGGTTGCCGAACAAGGCTATAGAAACCAACAGCTGTTAATACTTTTCCCAAAGGTATTTGCACGGAAGTGAATGCACCAACTACAAGTGGAATTCGAACTCGGCTTTCTGACTATATCTACTGCAACACAGCGCACATCCTTAATCCTAATACAGATGTTAAAACGAAATCCCAGTTAAAACTAATTGTCTTGCTTCCTGACAACTTCATTCAAATGCTTTAACTCTGTTTCTGTTTTCGCTTTCATGCTGCAATTCCGCCTATATATGTATATATATATATATATATATATAGGATTGAAACCCGACCGAATTGGAGTCAGTCGGCGATTCTACCTCTGAGCTACGGGCGCTTGGTAGAATGAGGCAAACTTTTTAAGAAAAAAATCGCATTTCTGTTCTTTAATTTTTTATCCATAACTCTGGATTCTCATAAATACATCTTCAATGTATTTCTCATGTTGTTCGGCGCTGTCGGTTTTTATTATTATATCATCTAGATATGCTAGAGCGAATTCTAATCCCGCGATCATTGTATCCATCGTTTGTTGGAAAATCACTGGTGTTACTTTGATTCCAAAGGCAAGACTTTGAAATCTACACAATCCTTTGTGTGTATGTATGCACAGTAGCTTAGAAGTTTCCTCATCGACTGGTATTTGTAAATAGGCTTCACTTAGGTAGATTGTTAAGAAGTACTTGCCACCGTTTAGTCTAGTGGACACTTGCTCTGGGCTGGAAATTGGGTAATAGTAATATTTTATTGCGTTATTGAGCCGTGTTGAAAAATCCGCACACACGAATTTCGCCTGATTTTTTTTGTTACATATACGGTCGGCGCAGCCCATTGGTTGAATTCTACTTTCGTTAGTATTTCTGTTTATACCAGATTATCCAGTTTTTTATCATTTTTTCTATTGCAGCGAAGGTGTCATTGTTTTATTTATTTTGGCAATGCACCCTCTTTCAATTCTATCTTTGCTCCTACCTTTTTACCTCTACCCAAACCTTGTGAAAATACGTCGGGGATTTTTTCTTTTAGTTATATTGTTCATTTTCTCGGCTTCTGTAGATTCACTTTCTGACAAAAAGTATTAATCGGCAGATCCCATGAGAGAAATTGTTTTAGTTGTATCTAATCTGTACGGAAAAGGTTCTCTGTATTTTTAGAACAAACATTTTGAGGTTTTGTTTTACCATTAAATGTTACATTTATGATTACTTCTTCCTCAAAATGTATCCTTTTTCATGTTACTGATCTTACAATTTTGTTTGTACGTAGCATGTCAGGCTTATTCAGTTTTCTCCATGTTTCTGAATTAATGATCGTCAAATCTGATCCTGAATCAAGCTGGATTTCGATCTTTTCGTTTGAAATTTCTGCTACTAAGTATTTTCTTCTATTTATTCCATCCTCATGTTCCGTCCTAGCAGTTTTTACCCTGCTTCTATCTTGAGTTCTGGTTTTGCAATGTGAACTTTTATGTCCTATTCTGTTACATTTTGAACAGGTTTTATGACGATACGTGCAGTCTTAAACCCACTGCAGAGATCCGCATCTATAACACGGATTAGAAGTTTTTGCTATTCATAACTATTTTGATTTTTTGTTTAATTTAAAATCATCACAATTTACAATTGCTGCGAATAGGGTGTAAACTTTGTTGTCTTAGATGTGCCACAAAAGTAAGGGACACCTGGTGAGGATGGAACTCACTACTCAACTTTAATGACTCTATAGAGACAAACTTACTAATCATTTCACCACCTCGAGGTGCTTAATGAAATACAGTTATGACAAAACGCAACTATTTGCTTTAGGTCTTTCCGCAGGCTTTGAAGTTAGTGTGGCAATAGCAGAAATTGGATGATGATGATGATGATGATGATGATGATGATGATGATGATGATGATGATGATAAAATAATAATAATATTTATTACTTTCTATCAGTCTAATAGAAAAACGAAACATAGCGAGAATAATTTTGGAAATCAAATTTTAAGATATGTCTGTGTCACTATTCTGACAGAAAATAAACTTGATTTTTAACGTTTTTCTTATTGTACTTCTATGTTAGTTGTTATCTTAATAAATAGTATATTATTACTATCATTATTAGTAATATTGAGTCGCACATTGACGTATTCAAGGGAAATTCTGTTCATAAGGCATCATGACAACAAGACTCCTCTAAACTTGAAACCTTTCTGTGAATTCTTGCAGAGTAAATAATGACATATTTATGTAGGCCAGAAGTTCTCATTTCCATTTCTCGCTAAGCACTATTTCAGTTTTCTAAGTGTTGTTCCAGTTGCACACATTACTAGATGAATTTCTTCTGCAATCATGTTTCATATTATTCGGCAATACGTGACATTTTCTATGCTGAAATATTAGTTTACCTGAGATAACTGGTTTCGCAGTTTTTGAAATTTCTGGTCCGCTGATTGCATGAACTTCATCAATAGAATCTGGAGAGGTAGCTCCTCCTTCAAGAATCCACTTGAAACAGATCTTCTGAAATGGTTCCAAGCTCAAGACCATATCATTTCAGAATAACATTCCCAAATCAACATGCTGACATCCATCAAATACGAATAAAAATGCCGACAAACACGGGCAGAATCCCGCACACGTGTGCACACCTGCAAACGAACAAAAATGAATACATCCTCATGTGCAAATGAATGTCCAGTTTCGTCGAGATCCCGCATCGACAAGCTAGCATTATGATACACATGGACACATTAATTATAAAGACGAACAATGCTTTACAAGACAGGCTCGTGAGGTCTCCTTAACCAATGAAAAACAAACAAAACAAAAATAAATAAATAAATAAATAAATAAAAATAAACGCAAAGTTTAAACATATCGGATTTATTTTTGTTGCTCCATATTTCATTTTCTGGTTAATTCATAATAAAAGCGTTAAATTTATCAAAGATTACTGCTTTTATTTTTTTTGTTGTTTGTTAAAGATTCGTTAAAATTTTCTCAAAGAACCTCAAGAAAATGCACTTTATACTGAGACCACTTTACAAGCACAAATAAATCTTTTAACTTTCAAGTGATGTATTCGACTGGGATCTATTCGGTTATAAAAATAATTGCTGATTTCAGAATCATAAATTTATGTTTGAAAAATTAACTGTAGAAATGGTGACATTAGTCATCACGAGCCTTGAGGATCTATGTATGTCAGCCATCAATCGACTAGATTATTTATTTTTAGGTTATAAAAAAATATTGGCTCTGATACAAACAAAACTTTGAAAACTGATTCAATTTCTGGCCTGGACCTAAACGTTTCACCATTTAAAAATGTACTTAGGTGCTTAAAAATCATAATCAGTGGGTGAAAGATTAGGATAATATGGAAGATGATCTTGTAGCCCAGAACTGACTTTTTTAAAAGTTATTCTTGCAACATATGACCGCATATTCACAAATGCATATCTCATGTTTTTGGGGGCGTGCATGTATTTCCAGCAAGTTGATTGCACTAAAGCTCGACATTAATGTTCTGCCTCTCTTCCAGAAAGATGTAGTGGATGACACTAACTGCAGATCAACAGGGAGTCGCAATAATCTTTTGCTGATTCAACTTTGGCTTTAGGAAATGTTGAAGGGACTCATCAAAATCAAGCAATTGACCTGATCGTTTATTGTTATCATAAATAATCCACTTTTCATCACAAGTGACTATTCGGTCAAAAAAGGGATCATTGTGTTACACAGAAAGAGCAACGAGTACACTTCAAAACGCCTAAGTTTTTGATTTTCATTGAGATCCTGAGAAACCCTTTTATCGAGCCTTTTCACTTTACCAATATTTTGAAAATGGCGTGAGACAGTTGCAATGCTGTCACCAAGTGTCTGAGACCTTTATCTGACATTTCGACGTGGCTTTTGCACAACAACTCGTTGTCCAGCCTGCATGACCGTCCTCAGCCTTCTTCATCTTCAAAGCTTTCATAACTAGCACGGATTATCTGAAACCCCTTTCGGACCGTCCAATTGCTGGTGGACCCATCTTCCCATGCTCTGTTAATATTGGCAGAGATTTGGGAGACACTGAGTCCGAGTCTGAACTCATACAAGAAAAGTAAACGATATTTTGTCATATCCATAATAAAGGGCTTCTATGATTCAAAAATGTTTCTG
This sequence comes from Ascarosepion bandense, assembly GCA_037127315.1. Classification (NCBI taxonomy): domain Eukaryota; kingdom Metazoa; phylum Mollusca; class Cephalopoda; order Sepiida; family Sepiidae; genus Ascarosepion; species Ascarosepion bandense. The sequence continues at coordinate 416,132 of JBBBDQ010001328.1, forward strand.
TCTAAAAATAAATTAGAAATTATTAAACATCACGCATTAATTATTATGTATACCAAAACTAAGCTAATATATAACTTTAGGTTAAAATGTCTTTTCAAAATACAGCACTTCGTGCGGACAGTATTTTTGTAACAACCTAATTAAATGATCTAAACCAACTCTAACATTCACTCATTTATAGCCATAACGTTTCTAATTAAGTAGGATTCTGACTCATTTGCATCAATCAGACTCTAATCTTTATGAAGCTTTATGCTCTAATCTGAGCGTACTTTCTGATTCCGTTTGACTTTAATCCTCACATTCCAATCTCATCCAACATTCATAATCCAAAATGATCTTATATTTCATGTTCCAATTGGAATTAAATATTCTTGCAAAAAAACTCTTCTCGGCTTCTCGAGGTTTGGCCCTTTTCTAAGTAATATGAACTGAAAAACATTATTTAGATAAAATAAACTAAACTGGTTTGTTGGAAATAATTATATATATCTAAAGATGTATAATTGAACAAGCAATGGATAAGAGAATTTTAATAAAATAAAACTGTTTTCAGTATTTATTTAGCATCGACAGAAACTTTGCAAATGAAGCAATGGGTAGTTACAGTTCAACTTTTCAAATCTAGGCTGTTTTATTTTCAGTGATTCTGTAGATATTAGCTTTATATTTCATGGAGTTAGTGCTTATGGTTACAGACAAGAAAACACGAAAGCGACAATATCTTCGCTTCAAGAACTTTTGCGAAAGGCACACACACGTTGCAAGGTGAGAAGGTGTCGCCAGAGTTCGCTCACGCTAAAGACATTACTTGTAACAAGGAGAAACGAGAGCATGTCGCCAGTGTGAATTATGACGGGAAGAAAACAACTGTGACATTGAAGGAGAGCGTTTGCAAATGGATTCGTTTCAGTGAAAACTGTCACTCCTGTGTTGGCCAGTACAATCATATCAGATTCTGTACCACCATCAGGAAGTAAAGCATAATTCGGGCCTAGATCTCTCGATATTGATTAATGCTGCACAAGTTTCTTTATGTATGCTTTTAAATTCTATGTTTTGTTCTCTTTGTTTGTGTGGCAGCCAGATTTATACATCATGGCTTATGTATGTATTTGTGCGCATGTGTATGTCAGAGTCTATCTTAACCCAAGAACATTAACCATGGAGATATAGTACTTAGTGCAAATGACGCCATTTTAATTACAATTTAATTAGATTTTCATTACCTGATTTTTTAATCTAAATAATATGTTTTTCAGTTCATATTAATGTTTACTCAAAGTACAATTTCTTTTATATTTTCAAAATCGGGTATGAAATACTCATGGTTAGTTATGGTGTATTTTTAATTGATGTTTACTGTTCCAGGCTTAAACATTTATAAATCTTCTATTCGTCGGCGCATTGAATATTGTTGCCATATCAGGTCGGTATCCCAAGTATTCATCTCGAGGTTTTAGATAAAATCCAAAACAGATCTGTAATGTAATTGGTTTTGATATGGCATCTCGACATCCGTCGCTTTCTCACCGACATGTCTTGGTTCCCCTCTACCAATATTCTCAAGGCAACTCTTCCGATAAGCTTTTTCCCTTGTGTGGCGTCTACGTGAATTTAAGTGTGCTGTTACATTGGCATCTAGTTCTCAGTCTTTTACCGTTGATATAGTTAAATGTAACCGCTACTTCAACAATAAAATTATTCTTTTCCTTCATTTTCCGCCTGTGGAATTCTTTTCTGTTAATTTTCTTCCCTGATACTTACAATCTTATTAAGTTTAAATGCAATGTCAATTGCTATATCTTATCTTCTTGGATCACGTTCATCTTTCCTATTTTCGTCAATACCCCTTGTATCCAGTCTTTCTTTCCCTGTGACTTCCACTGTGCATACGGTTCCCTCTTGCTTGCGGTAAAATGATTAAAAAATATATATTTTACAAATGCTAAGCTAGTTTAAATGTGTATTAACGAATTGTAATATCATTTTTTAGGTGCCCTCTGTGATATATGCTTGGATGATCATGTCACAATTCGTTTCATGATTGACTAGCCAGCAAAATTCTCGCAGTAGTAGTAGATTGGTTGTCAGACAAGCTTATAGGATCCAGTCTATCATCTAGTTTAACCAATAACTAGGAGAGCAGATAGGATGAATTCATAACTTTGCCAAAGGTATTTGCGAGTAAGTGAATGTAACGAACTCGAATGGGATTTGAACTTGGTTCTCTGTTTTCTCATCCTAAAACATTATCCATTAAACTACCCACACATCGAAGTTTAAAGCAACGGGTATTCGCAAACGGTCACCTCTCTAATTACTAATCAGGATTGAATTTGCTTAACTTCGGTGATCAGGACTAAGCTTTATGGTATGATATTGTGGATTATCTGTATGTTAAATATGACGAATTTTGGACCTGAATATGTAATACTTGATGACACCATCAGCAAATATGCTAAGCTTTTAGTCTTTAAAGGTAAGTTTTACAAATATTGCTAATAGGAAGAAGTGTGTTTAATGGGTATGTTTTGCAAGATTATCCTTTATTATTTTTCCAAATATTTTCTCCCTAATAGTTTTTTTTTCCATTCTTTGATATTTTTAAAATATAAAGTCGTATTTTAACATTGAAATTATGACATCTTTTGTTTCAATGTAATACTAAGGTTAGACAAATAGAGGTTCTCCCTGGCCATGAATGCTAGGTTTTATATTTTTTGGAGCGTCAGCTTATGACCTACTCCGCTCCCCTAGTCTCGGGCTTGCATGTGTGTGTGTGTGTGTGTTTCGTGCATTAACTGGCAGTAAGTTAGTCGCACCTGAGTCTGCAGTTGTTCACTTCTGTTCCGTCCGCATGTGATCGAAGATGTCAATGACCGTTAAAACCACTCACTTCCCCTGCCACGTTGTGATTTCTGATCTGAGGGTAAGTTAGACTCGTAGTAAGGGGGCGTCGTCTTTGCGCTTCATTACTTAAAAGCTTAAATCAACAGACGGTTGGGTGTGCAATGCAGAAATAAGGAAAACAGACAAAAACAACAACAACAACAACAACAACAAAAACAAAAGGGATAACAAGACAGTAGCGACGGTCAGTCTATGCGGACCAATGATTATATTTGTAACTCTTCGAACAGTAAAAGTGAAAGAGAAAAAAGAATTACTAAGAAAATACAATACAAATTCTTTCAATGCCCACAAATTACCCGCTGCTACTATGTCTATTTGTTGTTAGAGATAATGCTGTCGTATGCTCGCCTTCACTTTCTGTTTGGGTCGATGGACAGAGCTGACCTGCGACAGCGTTCTCGTCTTAACTGTCTACCGAAACGCTTTCTAGCGTGTTGAATGTCTCTTCTCTGGCATCTTTCAAATCGGTTGTGCCTTTTCTGTTAAAAACGCTTCAATATGGTGCTGGTCAGTAAGTGACCAGAATGTTTCTTCATAAAAGTATAATGTCAAGTTCGTGTATATGGCTTAAATCCCCTGCGTACGATTTCGTCCCGATGGCCGCCGATCTGGAGCTTTGGAGATAACGTTTTGTTGGCTTTAATCTTTTACGTCCCAGCATTAATTATAATTTCCATCCTTACGTGGGTGGTCTTCTGTGAAATCGACCGACAATACAATCTTAAGCGGCTCCTTATCACTTCCTTCAAAGAGAAATGGAGAGAAAGAAATTAACATGGAAAAAAGACAGAGTTCTCTCCCCTCCGCAAAGCAAGACTCCCATCTTGTTTATGTTGGATTGTCGTCATTGGGTCGATGTCATTTCGTGAATGTCATATGTTTCGCCTCTCTCCTATCTCTCTTGGCTATTCCCAGCGCCTATTCCTTTCTTCTTCCCTTTTTTAGCTCTTCTCAAAAAACAAAAAAAAACAAAACAAAAAAACAAAAAAAAGCAACGAAAAATATACACACAGATATATTCTCCAAATATCTTTTCCTGGTTCGAATCCATGGTCCGACGATAGTGTTTTGAACGTGTGTGTTACTAGCTAGAGATCTCTTATTCAGTTGCAGGTAGGCCATCTTATTTATTCTAGATTCTGAGGCATTGTTGATCTCATATTTTTGTTGAACAAATATTTAATTGTCTTTGGCTATTACAGAAGTATGTTCGTTTAGTCCACGTCAGTTAATATTTTCAGCTCGTTTAGCGTTCAGGGACAAAATTGTGAAGTTATGATACCTATGATCCATAAACAAAATTTAATAAGAAGAAAAAAATAAAAAAATGTAACAATTTGAAAGAAAGAAATTTCCTAAAATTCGAATTGTTTTAATAAATTTACAAAAGAATATGTAGAAATGAATGCGTTGGGATTTTATTCCTGACATTGAAATTATCTAAAAAGCTCCTAAAAACAAATAATACCAGATGTTGGATTTTGTATTCTGTTTTATTTGCTTGCCAGTTGCAATAATCACAAAGCTTCATCAAAATCAATTTGTGTTTCAACAGATGATTGAAAGTGCTTTAATTATTCTTTTTTAAATTATAATTTTTAGAAAATAATTTACGATGTTATGCTTAAATGTTTTTGTGTTATTTTTACGTTTTTCTTTAAATAATTTCATTTTTTTTTTTATACGTTGGATTCAATTTATTTTATTTTTTAGTTGCATCATTAACAACAACATCATCATTAATAGTAGTGTTAGTAGTATTAGTATTATTGCTCCTTTTTCTCCTCCTCCTCCTCTTCCTCCTCCAACTGCAACGTTTAAGATACTTTTAAAGGACTATCGTCAATAACATCAGTATTTTGGTTTTCCATTATTCGCTGATTATAATGTTTATCACTTTTGGGGTACAGACGAATAATGTTCATGTCAAAATCAACAAAAAGCCTCTGCAGGTCAGTGTTATCCGCATTTTAGTTTTATATTTCGTTTTCTTAACAGAACATTCACAGCTTTTAACATTAAACAAAAACTTCATTTCCTCCCTGTTTTATTGAACCCTTCCGCTTTCTCATTAATATTTTTTGTCGTCGTTTTCCTTCATTCTGTTTTCACTTCCGGCGTTATGTTACATTTGTCCTTAGATTTAATTTTTTTTTCCTTCGCCAAACATTTTGACTGAAAGAAAAAGGAACAAAAGTAAATATAAAAATTAATAGAAAGAGAGTGAATTTCAGATACAAAAGGAAAGAAAAAATGTCGAAAACACGTTTGAAGGAAGGGAATGTGATGGCATTTAAGGCGTTATTTATTTTTTCTCATCTTTTAAATGCGCCTTATCATTAATTTCTAAAATGCCGCCTTTGGCGACTTCTGTTCGGTGTCAAGTAACTTTTTATTCATAGAATTTACATCATCGTTATGTCTAAATCCTTGTTTTTAATAATCTTCTTCTTCTTATTATTATTATTACAATATTTTCATCAATATGCCGGTAGATGTAATATAGTGCAAAGTTATAAAAGATATGACTTCATAATTAGCAGTTAATAAAGAAAATTCCACCAGTTTTGCCGTAAGTTTAATTAGGTATCAACTCAACAGAAAATCATTTTAGGAAAAATGACTGCAGATAATCTAGTGATTTTATATTTAATTAAACTTACTAGGCAACCGGCGGCGTTTTTGTTTTTAGCTAATTCAGTTAATTGTTCAGGAAGTAGCTAAAGAAAATGGAAAGAACGGACTACATATAAATTACAAGAAAACTAAATGCATTGTCATCAGTAAAAAGAGGAGCCAAAAATGCTAACTACAGGCCGGGGATATTGAAATCAAGCAGGTACGGAAATTTAAATACCTTGAAATGTTATAACAGATGACATTAAGCGCGACATTAATATCCGAAGTGGTATTGGCATTACGAAGGACGCATTCTGAAAGCTGAATAGATTATTGAGAGAAAGATACACTTCTCTAGAAACAAAGAAGAGAGTAATGGATGGCTGTTTGATGTATGCCCTTCAATGTAGAAGGGAATGCTGGGAATTCTCAGTAATTTGTGCGAAAGACTGGAAGTAGCCGAAATGTTGTTCAACATAAGGTTGCCGTGGATAACATGGACCGAACATGTGAGCAGCGATCAGGTTTTGAAGAGGATGGAAACTAAAAGGAAACTAATACTTAACATCAGGAAAAGACAGCTGAAGTTTCTGGGACATGTAATGAGAAAAGAGGACTTGGAGAATGTGATACTCACGGGATGGATAGAGGAAAGATGAGACAATTGAAAGCACCGCATGGCATACTTTATAGACTTCAGCAGATGAATGGTGGAGTAGGGTTTTGGCGGAGTAACAGGAGAAGATGTGTTAAGAGAAAGAAAGGATAAGAAAATGTGGAAGGGCATGCTCGCCTACGCCCTGAAAGAATAAGACAAGGAGAAGAAGAAGAAAAACAACAAGAGAAGATGAAGAAGAAGAAGAAGTTCTACGTAATGTTCATACCTGTTATTTACTCTAGGTAAGAAATCCTATATTCAGATGTTCAATCAAGATATTTGTCTGCTTTATATTCGGATTTAGCTATTACGGAACAATCAGAAAGAAAATGAGTAAATATTTCCACATGCTTTTTTTCACTATTTACATTGTTCAGATAATTGTCATGATCTTTATTATCATATTCTCGATGTTTCGGCTGCTTCACACGCCGGCATTCTTCAGGTGATATACGTTGAAATTTTGATCCAAACCCTTTATTTTATTCACCTGTTCCGAGAAAAGGATTGTTGGTTGAAGTAATTCATTGACTTCACCAAAAAACTGTGAGCTGAATGTCTGACCAGAGCAAAAGTAAAAAAAGATCATGGAAAGTTAAGTCACTAAAGTAAAATAACTGAAAAGACATGACACTTGGAACAAGAACAATCTATTCAGGTGGACGAAATAAAGGGTTCAATTAAAAATTCTAACGTATTTCACCCAAAGAAAGCCGGAGTATACAACGACCAAAACGTCGTGAATATGACAATAATTTTTTTTTTGTAATCATATCACCCTGTGCAAGGCGGTAACGCCACTGATATGCAGGGGGCTACGTAAGAGTGAAAAGATTGGAAATGAGAAAGCCCGAAACCACATCCTAAACAAGGAAACAAGGGATGAGCCTCTACACCTCTTCAATAGACGTGGGTGGAGTGTCAAACCGGGCGATAGATTAGTCTATCTACTCCAACTGAAAAAAAGAAAAAAGAAAAGAGTGAAAAGGTTGGAAAAGAGAAAGCCGGAGACCACATCCTAAACAGGGAACAACTCATGAGCCTCTACACTTGTTCAATAGACGTGGGTGGAGTGTCAAACCGAGCGATGAGGAGAAAAGTTCAAACAATGCAAATAGTGTTAATAGTTACAAACCTCATCTCACAAATATAGATGTCCACGTGAATGTTGCAAAAGATGGATAAGTAACATTTAAAAAATCTAATTTCATAAGTTATTACAGGTGAATAAAAATTATGCAATCTGTATAAATTCCTCTGTTTCCCATTTGGAACCAAAGATCAGAAGTCTACGATTGATGTCTACGATTTGTTTCTACGACGTTATTTTTTTCTGTGTAGGAAATATTTCACATGAAGTCGCTTTTAGTGGGTAACCAAAAACATCTTTGGCATTTTTTATTGAAGTAATGAAGCAGGCAACCCTGAACGAGGTTCTTCAAAACTACTGTATTCCCGCCGCTGCTCAAACTATGAATATTGTGTGTGCAAAACAATCCGACATTAGCATTAGCAATGCTTTCAAGCCAACCTCCACTCTTTTCCGGCCGTTTGTCACACTCAAGTTTAACTTATACAAATTTCTTCATTCACATGTTTGTTTTTGAATCAGCAGATGCTAACTGACGTATTGCTATGAAATCAGAAAGATCAATGCGTTATGGTTACTGTATTGGAAATGATATACACAAAATTTGAGAGTATCCATGAGTATGAATACACTATTATTATTAGTAGTAGTAGTAGAAGTAGAAGTAGTATTAGTATTATGTTTATTATTATTCAATAAAACCCAGTGTTCGTCATATTATTTAACATTGTTAAATACTTTTTTCTTTTCCTAAAACGCGTTTTTCGGTTAAATGTTGTATTATTATTATTATTAATAATAATAATTGACAAACCAGAAAGACAACAGAAGGACTCTAGGTTATATATATACAAAATATTATTAAGTTATTCATAACACAATGTTTGATAAGTCTATACTAAGCACATGCATCACAGCCAAATATGACGGCTTTTCATAAAAGCTGCACATAGCAAGAAGGCGTTTAATTTTAAAAACTATAATTTTAGGTCACCCAATTCGCATTGACGGCCACCGATAAAGGTGGTATCAAGAAGTGACTCCGAAGATGCCTTGGCTGCTTCACATTTAAAAATACGCTTAAGAACAACCCACAAAACCATGCGAACATTATACATTATACTCTCCCACAACTATAGATAAGAGTTGCGCAAAAAACAGTGAAATAGGGTAGCATCAGGTAATTGTACTTTAATATTTCTTATATTCCATCTTCATTCTCGGTATAAAAACATGTAGCGTTATAATCTTTGCTGTTATTCTTATTCTTATTATATATGATCTTGGTGGGTGTAAAATAATACTAAAATTCTATCACGATTGCTACTGAAAATGATAGAATTTTGCTGAATCGTTATGTAATATCTTACACGTTAAAAATCTTATTCAGTAGTGTATTTGCACTTTGTTGCAAAATTTTAAAAAATGATACTATTTGAAATGTCAGAAAACGCAGCTGGCAAAGTAAGATTATATTTTGACGACGGAGGTCAAATAAGTCAACACCCGAGGTGTGTCAGAGTACAGCAAAAGTGCAGGTGTCGATGAGGTCGCCTATTTAAGTAAAGTCAGTTTATCAGTTGAGTTCAGAATCAGTCTGGAGTGAACACTTAGGATAAGAACGCAGGACGAGGGCGGCCTTCGGCTCCTGCATTGATGCGTGTGTGTAAACTTCCCCGACAACATCCACATTACAGAGGTATCACCGAAAAAGAACGAATAAAAATAATATATATATATATCAAGTGTTGCGATTTGCACTGTGAAAAAGCAAGTCACTTTGGGTTCAGTTTATGGTCCGTCAATTTTATCAGCGAAAAGATCTTCACTTTCATTGAGGTTTATGTTTCGTCATTTTGGCTCAAGCTTATTCTCGCCAAGGTCTTACCAGGTTTATGGTCCCGTCATTCGGAATGAGAAGAATATAGTGAAATTTGAGTTGTAGATTTAATCGTCATCGACGTCTTCATATTTGGATACAAAGTTATTATATATTTTCCGATAAGTTTTAAAATCTGTTTAAATTTTCCTGTCGGGATATCCTTCTCAATTGCAGTTTTTCTGTTTTTCTCGGTATTTACACTTTGGTTTACTATTTTTGGTTACTCACTTATTTTTGTTTACTCATTCTTAATATTTGTTAATTTGGGGGCACTGCTTATGCATGTTATTAACCGATTTTTTACTTAATGAATATTAAGGTATATCTTGGAGCCATAGGTATCCACAACTCTTTGGGCCAAGTCACTGGAAATAACCAAAGTCTGTATACCCTGAGTCATGTGTCCTTAAGGACAACACAACTGAATTTCTGGGACTTATTAACCTAATGTTCAGTAACATTTTTTACCAGAGTTCATATTGCAATGTTCGATGTTAATTGTTTTCTCTAGGATTTTGATTTTCATATTTTTCTCTTCTAATTTTTTACGAGAGTTCATATTGAAATTTTTTGCTGTTAATATTTTTTCTCTAATATTTTTTGCGAAATGTGAGGTAAATACCAGGCTAGAGCAGTGGTGAACAAGTAGCTGAGAGAGTCAGGTTAGAGAAAAATAACTCATGGTTATCAAAAGAGGCTTCACACAAGGAATGAGAATTATATACCCATGTGATTGTAATGAAGGTTTTGGTTCAAAATTACTAGCACCTGAAGAAGGCCAGAGCGTACAAAGACCGAAGCCTCGTACAAATGGCAACAAAGATGAGGACAATAATCGGAATAATGTAAATAATGTATTTGGACTGTATACTCCGATTAAATATAGAGATAAAGTAACTTAACCATTCCATACTCGCTTCATTCTCGTCTTTACATATCTCTATTTCTCCCCTCAATCAATAAAAGAACAAACTCGGTCTTTATTCTCTTGATTCTGTTCTCTAAATCTATACATATCTGAATTTTCTGTTCTCGACTAAATTGGTAGCAAAGGGACAAGCAATGTTCATACGTTAATAGATTCAATTTTATATGCAGAGATCAATTAGTTTAGGCGCCTACAGTGGCTTTACTTTTATATAATCGCTGACCCTCTCAGGCTTGTGATTATACTATTTATCTAACCGCGCAAACCAACAACATTGACAAAGTTTCCCATGTGAAAACAAAGGCATTTTCTAATGCAACCCAATTTTGCAAATGTGTGCACGCAGAGAAAATTCCGACATGCAAAATTGTTTCATATTATCAAAGTATTGTAAGTTTTGTTAGTAAACAGTGTTATTAATAATTCCATAAGGGTAATGTTTTGTCAAGCGTTACAAAATCAGAATATTTATTGTTGGTTATTTTTAAGGCTTAACATTTGTTTGGTTTTTAGTTTTTACATTTATATTCTTTGTAGTTTTTTTATGTGTAACAATCATAGAAATCGAATCATCTAAACGGGATTTCTACTTTCTAGGATGAAAATTATACGTTGTTTTGTCTATGCGGCAAAATATGAGAACAGATGGAGAAACTTCAAATGATCTTTAAAAAGAAAACACCTAGACCGATGTTTTCACACGACATAATTTCTTTGTGTTTTCGTATTTATTGCTGTTAATAGCAACCCGTTTCGTGTTTATGATATAAAAATATGTGTGTAGAATAAATGAAAATAATTTAAAGTAAAGATTAAAGAGGGAAAAAAGATCTGGTGGTCATAATATTTAACAGATGTTACTCAAAATATATGGTATTTCTGAAATACGACAGGGTTTACTGACGGTTATATGACCACAAAACTCATGGTGAAAAAGTGGAATATTCCTTCATACATGAATTCGCGAATCAGCAACTTGCAAAAACACTAGTTAAAGAAAGAAGTTTCCGCTTCCAAAATAGTTTAGTGTTTGCCTTCGTAACGGACAAATGGGTCGCCAATTTTTAGGACTGGAATGTTCTCTCCCTTACATCTCCCTCTCCGTCATTGAAAAAAAAACTGCAGCAATAATTTTCTACTGAAAACAATAAAGGTAGCCAAAATAGACTATATGCGCTGTGGTATTTATTACTAAAATATATTATTTCCTGCCACATTTGTAGGCGGGACATATCATTCGGCGATCTTCTTAAGTTTTACAAAAGTACTGCTTAGTTCTCATTTTATACCAAACCACTTCTCAGCAACGGGGTGTGGCTTCCTTCTGTTTTTTCTACAAAAGTTTAAATGGCTTATGAGATTAGCTCACTGGATCCCCATCCACATGATTTTACTCGCGCAACCAGACTGGTAACAAGGTCTCACTCTTTTACAGATAAATCAACCAAATGCAGCCGCCACTTCAACAGCTTCTTTTCTCGCGCGTCCCACCTGTCAAACTTCCTTCCGTATACTTGCTTCTCTGATGGCTACCTTCTCCAAGAATTTAAATCTAAATGTCAATTCCCATCTCTTTTTCACTTGACTCCAGTCTTTCTCTCTTCCTTTCCCTATCATCCCGTGTATTTTGTTCTTTTCCTTCCTCACTCTACCCTCGAAACTATCTTCACACCGGTATTCCCTTCCTTTTATTGCCTTTTCCCTGACACCGCTTGTAACCGGTTCGTCTTTCTCTTCGCTCTTCTCCTACTTAAATTTTCACTCTTTTCTTATGTAGCCCTCTGCGTACCAGTGGTGGTACCACCTTGCTTGGGGTGAAACGATTAAAAAATGTGAAAAACCGACATGACGTGTGAAGATGCGACATTTGAAAAAAGATGAAACGTAACACCATGAAAAGAAAACGAAATACTTACAGTCACGTTATTATCAACAAAAACCTTTTTGATAAATGCTTATAAAATCCGAAAGTACTCAGATATTAGCAATTTATATTCAAATTTTCACCTGAAACCAACAAAATGACATCCGCAAATTATCTAAAACGACACAAGACGAAGTAATGCAGGGAGACACTATCTACAATCTCCAAGAATTTAAATGCAACGTCAACATCAATATCTTGAACACTTGACTCAAGTCCTTCTTTCGTTCTTTCCCTATAATCCCGTATATTTTGTTCTTTTCCTTTCTCACTCTACCTTCGAAACTGTCTTCACACCGGTATACCCTTCCTTTTATTGTCCTTTCTCGGAAATCGCCTGTAACCGGTTCGTCTTGCTCTTCGCTCTTCTCCTACTTAAATTTTCACTCTTCGCTTATGTAACCCCATGCGCACCAGTGGCGGTACCGCTTTGTTTGAGATGAAACGATTAAAAAATAGAATTGCGAAATAGAGCGAAAATATTATTTTTCACTAAAGTTTATATTTTGCTTTTTCTATGACATATTTTTATGTGCCTGGTTTTAATAGCCAGCGGTACGGATTAAGAAATTTAAGATACCTTGTTCGAATTCCAGTCAAGTTCATTACATTCACTTGCGTGCAAGGAAAAGATATCAAATCTTTTTTTTCTCCAGGTATGAGATAAATAGTAGGACATGAATCAGAAAAATGATTTTTCGCCCACAAAACATTATTGTTTATTAACTTGCAAATAATATTAATCTTAAAATCGAAAAAAATGTTTTGGCTTTAAATATCCCGCAAAGTTTTCATAAACCAAATAAATCAATCAAAGATTATTAACTGATTTTGGAGGGTGTCTACTTGTTTTCCTGGGGACCTTATCTTTGGGTTATTTAATGTGAATCTGGTTGAACATTGATACAGATTAATAAACATGAATCTTACTTTTTACCCATAAAATATCAATACTAAATAACCCAGGGGTCTGCTTATTTAATATTAGTGTACACCGGATACATCGTTTGACTTAAGTATAATACGGACATATCTCTATCTTTATTTGACTACTGTGGAAACCAGATTTATATTTACCATTATTAATTCTAGGATATACATTTTTAGCTCCGATTTACTAACATTTCGACACTAAGATATACCGTTTTAACAGTAGTGTGCACCAGAGTTGTGCTTTTTTGACTCACGTGAAATCAAGACATATAACTGCATTAATTTGACTGCTATCATTCAATTAAGTGCCATACGTGATACACGAGTGGGCGATCATGTGTCGAAAGAGATATGACTCACTGGACAAAAGGTTATCCCGCAGTAGGTTGCCATTATTTCTGCCAAGTCTATAAAATTTAATCTGCCGAGTTATTTAACCCATAATTGAAAGGAAGATTAATACCTTTCGCATAGGTATTTGTGCATAAGTGAGTGCTCTAATTCCCAGCGGGAGACAAACTGGATGGTTACATTAAATGCTTCGAAAGCTACACTAGTTGCTTTCAATTATTGACATCGGAACCCGTAGTACTACCAGTCACGATGAATAGCTACCACCTCGGAGAGGCTATGTGCATTGATAGACTATTGGACCTTACATTAAACTCTGAACTCGAATCTACCTCGTACATGCAATCCATCGCTAAAGATGCAGTAAAATGGTTAGTTCACTTTAATCCTCCAGTAATTCGCTGACTTCGAATGATATTCTCTACCTTTAGAAAAGCCAAGTCAGATGTCTGATTGAGCACTGTTGTCATGTTTTGTTGTGAGATGCCTAGTCTCGATAGAGTGCAAAACCGTTTACCCATCTTGTAGGTAACACATTATTTTCTAGCCTCCAACCTCTGTTTCTCACAGACGGAATGTGACAAGGCTCTTAATTATCTATCAGAAATTCCATGGAAAATTCTAGAACAAACTGCATTCCTTTTACCCGCCAGTTGTAACCTTCACAACCAGGTCCCATCATTCCTCTCACACTGCAGTAAACAACCCACATTCCCTCCGTATTCAATTAATGAGAAGTAAGATTCTTCCCACGAATCGATGCTATGTAGAATCGACTCCCAAGAAGGTGTTACCCGCCGGTCGTTCAAGTATAGGCTTAACCGTTAACATCCCTCTTATTCGCATAAACTACCTCTTACTGTAGCTCTCTACCTCTATTTCCTCTAGCTTATTACAGGTTGAACCTAACTGTAAAAAAGGCTTAAAATTACACAACCTATAAACCGGTTGAGTTACTTTTGAATGCGACTCTGTTATGTATGTCAAATTAGCATTGTGCTAAACACAACCGAAATCCCCACAATTTAAAATATCAGAGGGTTGAAAGAATGGTTACAAGAATAAATGTGTTTTGTTTGTACATTAAAGTAAAAATTTTATTATCTAAACAGAAATAACGAATTTTGTAAAAAAAGTGAAATTGTATTTACTGAACGGAATAACATAAATGTGTAAGAAGAAAATGTTCAAATAGAAAATGCATGTAGATAATTGTTTAAAGAGAAAATGTAAGTAGTTAAATGTTCCACGGAAATTCAAAACTTATAGTTTAATCAGTATACTTAACTAATAAAGTCTGTGTTCCTTTCCTTTTTAGCCGGAGAAAATGTGAAAAGAAAAGTCAAGTAATAAAAAAGATTGCACTTATCGGAGTCCGTTGAAGTATCTTGCTGTTTTTTTTTTTTTTGATTGCATGTGAGTGAAAACGAAGAAAGGAAAATGGGAAGGAGAAATAATGAATGTCAATAAAGCATGACCGGCTCGTCTTCTTGAAAGTTCATTCTTACATTGTGAGGAAGCCCGTTAGAATACCGCTCCTAACACGGACTGATTTGACCGGTCAAGTGACGTGGTTAAGTAGTTGATTTTAGTCATGTGATCGGTTCCGAACAACATAACCATTTCCTAAGTGTTAGAAAGAAAATGACCGGGGTCGAGAATCAATTTGCTATTTCAATCAGAATATAGTCTTAATTTTCATACCGACTTGTGAAATTTGCCGTGGTCTGGGCTTTTCAAAGGGTTTTCAGTCATTCTGATCCATTTTTGTGGGTGTGCAATTTTACTTTTTGGGTTTCAGTTAATTGTTGGTTGATATAGGATTTGTATCCTATATATTTAAAAGCAAATTATGATAACAGCATTATCGATTTTATTATTAATTACACATATTTTAATTTATATTTGAAATATAAGCTGTTGTAATAGTTTTTATTGTTCACATTATACAATATTATTTGGATTAAACACAAAACGAAGTTAATAAATGGAATCGTTTTCATAATTTGTAAACTTAATGCAGCCCCTGATGCACAAAACAACATAAAATAAAAAAGGGTAAAACTTTCAGCATATAAAAATTATGAATATAACACTGAAATAAATGTAATAGTTTTAACAATTCATATACATTCTTAACGAAATTAATCTGGAAAATCAATGATAGACGACAAAATATTAAACAGCAGATTTTCAGAACGAAGGAGAAATTATCAATACCAGAATGACACAGGAAACTTATCACTGTTCCAGAATTATGTCAGTCAGCAAATTCTCACAAGTCATAAACATTTGGCCGATCATGTCTCATTCGGGACATGATTGACTAGGCAGAATATTTTTCCGCAGTAGTTTGCCATAAATTTCTGAAGGAGATTGGTTGCTAGCCAAGGATCTGTTATGCTATTCAACCCATAACTAGAAACAGAAGAGACAGATTAATACTTTTCCCTCGGGTAACGTTATATGTGCGAAAGTGAATTTTACTGAAATTCGAACACGGCTCCCCGATTTCTGATTCAAAACCGATATCCATTACACCACAACGCATATCCTAGTTTTAATCTGAAACACCCCTATAAGGCAGGAAAGCGTTTACTTTTAAAAAGAGAATTACAAACTGATATCACACTAAATTACCATGAAGCAATAACAGCACCGGCGTGACAATTTATACCATATTTAGGATTTATCGTATTATAATTTTTAAAAACTGTAGGTTATAAAAAAACAAAAACAAACAACAATCGTCTGCTTAACGGGATTCTTATTTATTGAAATAAAATAAGATGTGGAAAACTCCATATTGTGCACATAATTTCATTTTTTCTAGGTAATTAAAAAAATAATTATGTTTATAATATTTATTTCGTCCTCAAATGTATTTTAAAAAATGTGTAACCCCCGCAAAGCAGCGCAAATCTACTGAATAACCATGACTACGCGACAAATATTCCAGGCGTACATATTACCTTTTACAATGACTCACCAACGCAGCATCTTTCCCTTTCAAATATTTGTCATATATCTGAAATATCTATTTATATTATAAATTTCTATAGTACTGTAGTGAAATGTATAAATATATACTCCGTTATAAATGTTTAAATTTATCTAATAATTTTGATATAATACATTATTCATGTTTATTATTTGTCACCTTCAAAATAGTTGATAATATGCAAGTATTTGTTAGTATGTGTCTACAATTCTAAGATGAGGTAGTATTTACATTATTCGGACTATTGTCCTCATCTTTGTTGCTATTTGTACGACGTTTCGGCCGTTGTACGCTCCGGCCTTACCCAGGTGCTAGGAATTTCGAAGCAAACCCTTTATTACAATCACTGGGCAAATAAATTCATTCCTTGACTACCAGACTACTAGAAGAAGCACTACTATTCAAGGAATGGAGTTCAAGTATCACAGTGATCGCAATAAAGGGTTCAGTTGGAAGTTCCTAGCACCTGAGGAAGGCCGGGAGTACAACGATTGAAACGTCGTACAAATACTGAAAAACACTGAATTTTCTATTGAAATTGACTTAAACAAAAGAAAGACGACTCTAGCTCAAGATCATCTTGTCTAATTTTAATGAAAATTGACGTTGACCTCGGCAAGGAATCAATGGACTAGATCCTAATAAATTAGAATATTAAGTATCATTTACACTGTATTTTGAGTACACACATACATAGATACATGTATGTTTACAGCTTATGTATTATATAGATTGATACTGTAAACATGGACTGATGTTATATTTCAGATTGTAATATTTTTTAAGTAAAATCCTGAATTATATGTTTTTTTTGTTTCTAGCTTAATGCCAACTTATCATCATATTATTTATTAATCATTTTGTCATAACATTTAATATTAAATAACTCAACATTGTTTAATATGTAGTAAAATAAACCTAGCTAGACTGACATTTTTATTTCGCTTCCGCTGTTAAAATCCTTACATCGTCTTTATAGAATTTCTGCAATTCCTTTGCATACCACCTTTACATAAATATTCCTGGTTTTCATAGTCGTGACTCTATTCTCTTGTCTTTGATTCCGTATTTATGATAATAATATTATTGTTGTTTTATTAATTCTTCTTTTGATTTCTCAGCATTCAATTTCTGTGTAATATATATATACCAGTGAGCACGCGCAGTCAAGATGATGACAAAATTATTATATCGATAAGCCGTATAAAATGAAGGCTACATTTATATATTTACTAGCAGTATAGCCCGGCGTTGCTCGGCTGTAATGAAAAGCTTTAGAACTAATCCATGGTCCTGGAGCTCAGACTCTTTGGACGTTGGCACGAAAGACTAAAAAGCAATAGCTGTTTCCAGTTTAAGCGAAACCGTAGACTGAAAGAAAAATGAATGGATGTAAGTTAAATTTTGATTTCCTGGTCGATATCAAATAAGTTTTTTTCGTCGTAAACTGAATTTTGAATGCTAAATAAGTCCTTTGACTAAATGGTGTCATGGCCGAGACTAAGAACTACAATTATAAATACTTACAGCCAAACCCAAAGCAAAAGCTAAAATAAAAGGGCTGAAAAACTGATTTTGATCAGACCCGGTATCTTGCCTTTTATATATATGTATATATATATATTATCGATTTTCTGCACAATTGTAAGAACTGCAACCTTGAAACTTCTGAATACCGTTTCTTATGTCTTTGTCTATGAGTGTATCAAATTCGATTAAAATCGGACCACTCCTTCTATAACCCGATTTTTCGATTATCGATTTCCATATTTATCGGGGTTAACTCGACACAAAACCTAGCTAAGAACACTCGCAGACACTTATAGTACAACTGTGTAAATTTTTAAGAAAATCGGTTCAGCCATTTCAGTGTCTATAGGTAACGGACATACACACACACACACACACACACACACACACACACACACACACACACAAAGTTACATTTATACATGTTTAGATATACCTACAATTAAGTATCATACGGATGTGCGTAGTGGCGCAGTGGATATCGACTCGGAAAGACAAATCGGAGTGTCGAGTTCGAATTCCAGCTGAGTACCCTGCATTCACTTACGCACAAACACTCTTGCGAAAGGTATTAAACCGTCTCTTCCCTCCAGTTATGGGTTAAATAATAGACAGATTGGGTTCTATAACCTTGGCTGGCAACCAATCTACCGAAGAAAGCAATGGCAACCTACTGCGGAATAATTTCCTGCCTAGTCAGTCATGTCTCGAAAGAGACATGATCGCCCAAGCGTGTATGACCTATGGCACATGACTGACTGACATTAAGACAGCAATAAATTATCATACAAACACCTGGGTATGACAGGAAGAATATATAAATACACACAGGCTAGGTTTAAATAGGGAACTTAGGTGTTTTGAATCTTTATAAATATATCAATAGTTAAACATTTTTTAGATCCACTTAAAAATCTTTTCTTTAAAACAACATTAATAAGTATTATTAAAGATTGGTTTACGTTTACAAATATTTAAAAAAATCTGTCGCTTTCTGCATCACGTGATGTAAACACTCTCTCCACAAACGCTCTCGCGAAATACGTTTCTAATTTAAATTTTAATATCATTTGTTTCTGATGAAAGGCCGAGGACGGTCTGAAATATCAAATATAATAATAGAAATAAACAAATACTGTCAAAACAATACATTTTTAAACTTACAACTTTTATATAGTTTTTATAGTTTTATATATATATATATATATATATATATATAATGGCCTTCAGGTAATTTACATAACTGTTGTTAACGTTTTTCAATCGCTCTTCTATGAAAATTAGGAGAAACCTAGGATGCGAAATATCT
The DNA here is from genome assembly GCA_037127315.1 of Ascarosepion bandense. Classification (NCBI taxonomy): domain Eukaryota; kingdom Metazoa; phylum Mollusca; class Cephalopoda; order Sepiida; family Sepiidae; genus Ascarosepion; species Ascarosepion bandense. The sequence continues at coordinate 435,273 of JBBBDQ010001328.1, forward strand.
CGTTTTCAACTGAAAGAAATATTCAGAAGTTCTACAATATATTGTATTGAACACTTTTTAATTTAACTGTGTACTGGTTTAATTCAATTATGTAAAATATTATCTATTTAAAATATATATATATATATATATATATATATATATATATAACAGACATTATTATATTAGAGAGGATATATATATTCTGTTTTTGCATTAACATTCCCACTCAGTCATTACCATTCTCGTCTTCACTAATCTTGTCTTCAGCAGAGTCTTACCTTTATTCATACCTTCGTCTTCACTCTTTCGATTATTGTTCTTCTATTTCATTGACTCTTTCCTGTGATGTCCGCCATCTTCGTTTATCTCTTACTAACACAAGCTTCTGTTTATTAAACAAGCCCACTTTACTCCTCTCTTTTTCTTATTTATTCTATTTTTACTTTCTTTCTCCATTCAAATACAGCATAACGTGTCTTCTGATAATTTTCTCAATTCGAATTTTCTCCAATCATGCAAGTTGGGACTGTCAGCTTTTCAACCAATTCTAACCATTAATGACTATTTAGAAAGGACACATTTTGGGCACGGGTACAACTTTTAGTGATTCGTCGCAATAAAATATATAAAGAAGAATAAAGCACTGTCATAGGAAAAAATCACTAAAAATAACTATTTAAAAAAAAAAGAAGTAAAAATAATGAAAATAATGAAAAGAAAAAGAAAACTAAAAAAAAATAACTCTGTGCGAGAAAAAATAGGGCAGGTTATGGAGAGAAAAATAAAAGCCAGCAAACAGACTTCAAAATGGTAATCTGTTGCAATTGAAATGATAAAATAAACTGCGGTCTTTACAAGTTAACAATGTTTTGCTTAAAGGTTAGATTGAAAAGCAATAATTTCACCCTTTGAAGGTTTTTCCTAAGTGTTAGCACTTTATCCCAACACGTATTCAGTTGGCTCGACATTCAATTTCGTCTTATTCTTCACGAATCTTTCTTTCATTCCAGTTTCTTTACTTTCTCTGTATTACTCCGACATTTTTATTTATTTCTTTTATGATTCCTCTGAACATTTATTTTACAATCTTAAATTCTTGTTTTTTTTGTTTTATCTCGATTTTTCAGTTTGTCTTATATTTAAGAAACTTTTTTTTGCCAATTATTTTCTCAGTTATTTTTCTATTGTAGAGAACGTTCCCTCTTCTTAATTCACTTTCAGATCCTTTATTGTATTTTGGACTATTTTTTTCTATCTTTTGTATATTCGTCTTATTTAAAGGACTAAAAGTACAGATGATAAGCGCCAAGAAATATAATTGCTTTCACTAGTCTAAAGTGATGTATTTTCTATCCAGTGAATTAAATGCTCCGTTTTGGCTAATGGATTCCAAATCGTTCTTCTAGGGATAACAGCATGAAACGTAAAGCACTAGGTATAGAACTTCATTATGTTATATATATATATATATATATATATATATATATATATATATATATATAAAGAAATATATATATATCATAATGAAATATATATATATATATATGAAATAATGAAATATATATATGTATATATATGAAATAATGATATATTTATAGATGTAACATAATGAAATTATATATATATATATGTATATATATATATATATATATATATATGAAAGTGCGATGCGTTAGTCTTTTAAACTGAGCAGATTCATGGCGACTTCGAAGTTTCGTGAGACACCATTATAATGTTCTCACCCGACAGCCCTGATGAGTGAGAACATCAAAACAGTGTCCTCACGAAACTTCGAATTTGGTATTAACCTGCTCAGTGAAACTGACACACTCTTCCTGCTTATCAATACTCTGTCTTCACCCCAATAACGAGAAATTTACGATAAAAAACTCTTTTGTCACATTACATTCTGTCAGTGAAACCACTGAAAAACCAACAACCTTGGCGCTAAACATTTTCACAATTAGACACTCTGTCTTTATATATATATATATATATATTGCAAACTTAAATGAGTTCTCGCTGATTTTTTTTTGATAAGTAATATTTTATTTACAAAATTTAGTACGTAAATTACTATGGATTAACTAGTGATTAAAAACTTTCTAAACATTTTACTCCAAATGAATTGTTTTCTATTTTTGTCTAGAGTAGCTTTTAGACACATGTTTAAAATTTCCAACAGTAGCAACCATGAAAATGTTTAGAATCAGTAAATATGAAAAAAAAAATGCCATCAATCTTTTAACGTTGCATACAAACAAAAACACTTATGAGAAAAGAAAATCAATACCAGAAAAAGTTTTGAAGTAAGAAGTTTTTATTTTGCTGAAAAATCAGTTTTCTTAAAAAAAAAATGAATATTAACCAATATCAACTCAACGTGTCTGGCTAATGTGCGTTGAATGTTTCCTGAATAGAAACTGTCATTTTATTTTATTAATAACATTAACGTTGGTGTAATTTATTATTATTATTATTATTTTTTTTTTTGCAAATTGAAGAAGATCAAATTATGGTGAAATTCTGGCAAATAAACAAAAAGAAATGAACAATACCTAATTTTCTAGTAGCACATTGTCCATTATAAATTAACGAGTCAGGGTTAATCACCAAAGCTTTACAAAATAAAAAGCATCGAATGAATTGGATAATATCCGAAAAAAACAAACAAACAAAACTGAGAGGCATTTTTCAGTAGCAATCCGGCTGATTCAAACCAAACATTCTATCAATATTTATATTTCTACACTTAGATATTTCTTGCTACATTTGATGATTACTTTTTTCCGAAACACGAAATAATAAATAATATATATATATATAATATATAATAATATATATGCAATAGGCAAACAATATAAAAGATCCCTTGATTATTTCAACAAATATTGTTCATTGCTAATTCTTCTAAAATGTTACTTTTGATTGAATCAAAGTTTTTTCTTGTTGTTGTTGTTGTTATTATTATTATTATTATTATTATTATTATTATTATTATACCCGATCAAGGCAGTAACGCCACTAAGACCGACATGCTCCTGAGTGTGAAAGAACATAAAAAATAAAAATATGAAGTAGCGAGAACAATAAAAGAAGATAAGTTTTTATCCAAGGACACCGTGGATATAAACGTTGGTTAGTTACATTTACACAAACAATTGTGAGTTCAATACCAGAATTGAACAAATGACGTAGAGAATTAAATTAAAGTGAGATAACTATATGGCTACCGGATGTAGCACCGTACATGGAATGAGAGTGATGTACCTCAGTTATCGAAAATAAAGCATTTGGTTCGAAATTCCTAGCATCTGAAGAAGGCCGAAGCGTACAACTGCCGAAAGGTCGTAAATCCTGAGGATAAAGGTGAGGCTTGTTCAAACAATGTAAATAATGTCAAATAAGAGAAATTAAGAGGACTTTAAATAACAATTGCCACACATAAATAGCCTTGTGAAATGTATGAATCCATCTCTTCTACCTCCAGCTATATGTTGTTGATTTTTCTAAGTTTGCGGTAACCAGTGAAGATTGAACTCACTACTCAGATATAACAGATTCTAGTGAGACAAGTTTGCTAGCTATTACACCACGTCTTGATGCCTCTTATTAAATACCAAGATAGAGTGGACACTATAGCTTTGTTGACAACCAGTCTACCACAGAAAATAATAGTAACCTACTGCGAAAAATCTTCTACCTAGTAAGTTATGTCTCAAAAGAGAAGATATCCAAATATTGTATCACGTATGGCACGTAACTGACTGACTGATTTCGTTTACATTTTCCAAAATCAAATTTGACTGGAAACTCCTGGCTAATTTCTAGTAAATTCAAATTTAAATCGAGGATAATATGTTGGCAATCTTGTACTGGTTTCTCCTCCTTGTTCTCCTTATTTTCAAATTTGTATGTGCATTCCAGATATCTCTTGGACTTTCCTCTTATGAACTTAGCTCACTGGTGCCTTCTATATAAGAATTTACTCGAGCCACAAGATTAGCAACTAGGCCCCACCCTTTTACTGTGAAACCAATAGAATGCAAACGCAAATTCTATTTCTCAGCTTCTTTTCTCGCATATCCCGCCTGTGGAATACCCTTCTGTTTACTTGCTTCCCCTACAGCTACAATCTCCAAACACTTAAATGCAAAATCAATAGTCATCTCCTATCTCACTAACCTGCATCTTCTCTCTCATTCTCCTTTCTCCGTCCACTCCACTTTCATCAGTATTCTCATCCTTCTCTTACCAACTTCCTGACACTCCGTATAACCTGTCACTCTTTCTCATAACCTTCCTCCTATGTAACCTCCTGCACAATATTAGCGGTAAAATGCCTTCGGGTGATATTATTATAAAATATATCGTTGAAGATTTACTGAAACCAAATACAGTCAAACACCTGCACAGATTTCGGTATCTTTGAAAACCTCAGCAATGACATTGTTTTCATACTCTCAAATATGGATCTTATTTATAGCAAATCCATTGACAATTCCAGGGTGTTTTTTTTTAACTTCGCATACTAATCAAGGATTCAAATTCCATTCCTTTTCATTACAAATTAATTTGTTTACGTTAGGATACAAAAGTAAGACAAGATCTGTGTTTAAAGCTTTGGTCGGTCATCACCACACTTTATAGCGGAGAGGCCACGCACACCAGATCTTTTGACGGTTTAAATAGGGCAACGCAGGTTTGAATCCTATAGGAAAGCGTTTATTTTTCTCTTATAAGATATGCGGAATATTTAAGCTGCAAAACGAAAATAAATAAATATACAGATTAATAAAAAAATCTAGTCATATATGCGTGTGCATATATATATTGTCATCCGCAGACATATCTGTTTCGCCGTATCACACCTCATCAGTACGGTTAGACTCCGATTGCTTTTTTTTACATAGGAAAACCCGACCGAAACCCGACCGAAATGGCGTCAGTCAGCGAATCTACCCCTAGACTATGGGCGTTCGGTGGGAATAGGCAGACCTTTTAGCGATATCATTATACGCGCCCAATAGCTAGAGTAATCTAATTCATTTAACTGAATGAGCGATGCATACACGCCAGAGTAGCTACTGTTTATCAAAGTCTACTATTTTTCCAGAGTGCTCAATCAAGATGTGAGAGCGTAAATATTCTTCATCCACATACAAATCTGTTTCGCTAAATTACAGCTCATCAGTGGCGCTAGACACATCCACTTGCTTTTCAACAGAATCGAAAATGACCGATTTGGTGCCAGCCGAAGTCGCTAAGCCCTAAGCCATAGGAGCATGGAATCAGAGAAGGGAAATTTTAGCGTGTTATATGTTAGCGGTGTATACACACGCCTGTCACCGAAAGAACTCAATTCATTCCTAAGACGTAATGAATAAATCGTGTGTGTGTGTGTGTGTGTGTGTGTGTGTGTGTGTGTGTGTGTGTGTGCCTTCTCACTCCCTGGTTGAACTTATCTTCAGGAATGTTGCTGGACAAACGGAAAAAAACGGATCTGGACATGTAAAGTCAGAAATACATTCATTTGAAGAAAATCAACTTTAGACTCGAAACATGTAGAGACTCAAATATAATTATGGACACTTAATATATACAAAAGAGAAATAGTAATATACCGCGAAACAGTCTCGATGGTGGATGACGAATACCCTATGCTTCCATTACGATTGATCTCTCTGGAGAAAAATATACAGTTACCACTTCTGCGATTTACACGTTACTCCTTAGTAATGAATTAAATTATTTCGGTGACTGGTGTGTGCTTACACCACTTATATATAACACTCTAAATTTTGCTTACCTTGTCTGATCCTCTGTCTTCGGGCGGAGAATAGCCCAGTCGAGACTCCGCTGAAGAGTAGAATCTCGTATGGGGCAGATTAGACAATAAATTTTTGCCCGGATTTTAGGGCCCGGATAACACCACATTAAAAAAGCCTTGTGCCACATTCCACCTCGGTTCTATGCGCTTATGGCTTAGTTGGCAGAGACTCCGACTGACACCAAATCTGTCGAGTTTCGATCCCGGCCAGAAGCAAGTAGATGTCTAGCTACACTGATGAGCTGTGATACAGTTAAACAGGCTTGTGTGTAGATGACGAATATATTTATATAATTGTGTGGGTGTATCCAGATAAACAGTTCTAAACGATGCTGACCAAAAATCGGAATAAATTCTATCTTTGCTACTAGAATAACATATGTTCTACAGAAGCAGACAATGTCGCTATTCGTATTGTTTGTCGCAGTGCAAAATAATGTATGTCATTGTAATTGTGCACATTGTGAATCAAAACAAAAAAAAATGTGAAAGCAAGTATCGTATCGAGAACTAAATATAGCGTTTCCACACCTGTTTGCTGATTTCATAGGAAGTAAATATCTACATGCTCAATGGCATAAAAATCCTGAAAAACTTGCATTAGTTTTTAAACACGTATTCGGAAAATTGTTTTAAGAGCCTTATAGAAATGGCAGGTGGAAATATATTTACTTTATTATCAACGTTACGACAACCAATGTATATAAATGTATAGGAACAACATTTAAAATCATTAGCATAAAATAACAGACATTTGTACAACATTTATGATAAATCTCTTGAACAACGTAAGTGTGCGATGGGTAAATTTGTGCCAATTTTTAATTGGTATCTCGCGCATGCACGTTGTATTTTTTTTATTTTTGTCGGCTGCACAGTATAGTAGAGATATTTGGACACCATGACACAAGTAACTCCGCCAGAAATTTTGAAACAGCATGCTGTACTGCTTGGCATTCGCACCGGAAGCTCTAATACGAAAAATTCAGTGTGTTTGGTTGTCAATCTCAAGACAGAGCAGAGGGTTCGGAAAGAAGTGGATGACTGTACTGGTGATGACGAGATGGAAGCTTGGAAAACAGACTCTGGTCGTTTATCTAAGAAAAAAATCTCCCGGATTCTTTAGTGAGGTCCTCAGACTCTACACAGAATCTTACACAAGTGCCTCGATGAGGTAGTGCTGTCCTGGGTGAAGAGTCAGGATGCTGAAAGATCCTCTATCTGGAAACAGTACACTGACCATACCACCAAATGAGGGGATCCTAGTCATAGATGCCAGACAAATTCTGCGACCACATCACCACTTGCATCTGGCCACCTAACTTATGTGTGAGGCGCCGTTGAACGAGAGACCAACAAAACTTCTTCTAACACCAAAGATGAACTGACGGTAAGAATTATGGTATAATTTACCAGCTTAAATGGGGAAGCCATCCAGATGAGATGCAGGAGATTCCGAAGATGTTTCGAGGCTGTGGTTGAATAAATTAACTCCTGATATTTCAAGATATTTTTGTATAATTTTAGTAAACATATTTGTTAAGATGAGCTGTCAGTGGAATTATCACATTTTTGTAACCTAGACGAGATTTTATCCATCGTACCGAGTAGTTGCTGAAGACTAGATTCGACAATAGTTTTGTGAGGAGCAGAATATAGTATATATGTCAGAGTAAATAAGGTAAAATGCAGGTTTTTATCATTTCACCCCAAGCATGGCATTCTATTGCCATTATTGCGCAGGGGGTTACATAGATGAAGGTGATGAGAAAGAGTGGTTAGATATAGGAAATGTCAGAAGGACGAGTAAGAATACCGAGGATGAGGGTTGGATAGATGGTAAGAGTGTTTGAGAGAATGGATGCGAGTTAGTGTGTTAGTGTGTTAGGAGGTGTCTATTGACATCACATTTAAACTCCTGGAGATTGTAGCTTTCAGGGAAGCAACTATGTGGAAGGGAATTCTACAAGCAGGAAGTGCGAGAAAAGTTGTTGGTGTAGAAATTGCGGTTACATTTTATCGGTTTCACTATAAAATGGTGAAAAACGGAAAAAAAACCCGGGCCTTGCAAAGAGAACCGACTTTCATAGCAGCGGATTTGCAATGGATTCGATATAGTCATTCCACTTGAGGTCCGCTGAAAGTGTGAGACCAAGAAGGCGTAGTGTTTTACTCTCTGGGAGGCAAGCCTGGTCCATGCCAATAGGAGGTAGGTGCGATTGTCTATGATGATTAATTGATAGTAGCTTCGTTTTAGAAGCGTTAAAATTTACGAGCCATTTCTTACCCCAGTCCACTACGGATAGGAGGTCCTTTCCAAGCTCGGCTGCAAGGTTAGCTTTGTCGCCCACACTAGATTTTTGGTCGAGGCGAGAATAAACTGTGGTGTCATCAGCGTACATACCTTCTTGGGATCTTATGGTATCAGGGAGATCATTAATGTAGATCAGAAAGTGCGTAGGACCTAGGATAGAGCCTTGAGGGACACCCGCGTTCGTATGGTAGCACTAGGAGGCATGTCCGTTTAATACCACTTTCAATGTGCGGTTAGATAGGAATGACTGGATTAGTTCAAACAATTGTCCAGCTATACCATAGTTGCGCAGTTTGCATAGAAGGCCAGCATGCCAAACTCTGTCGAACGCTTTAGAGATATCCAAGGCAACTGTTCGGACTTCACCATTCCTATTGAGTGCCTGATATATGTACTCGGTGATGTTTGGTTATTCCTTACCAGTAAGTGTATGTATGTATGCATGTATGTATATCTGCTGCATATAGTGGGTATGTCTTGGTATATGGATTTATATATATATATACACATGTATTTGTATGTGTATATATAAACATGTGTGTATGTGTATCTGTATATTTGCTTTATTATAAATTGATAAATATTTTAATTAATTTGATTCCCTATAAATTCAGTTGGTATATATGGATGTGTGTTCATGTATGTATGTGTATATATGTATATATATATATGTGTGTGTATAATATATGTATGTTTGTATGTAGGTATATTTATATGTATATATGTATATGTGAATATATATGTGTGTGTAATTATATATCTTCAGAATTACCTTTAATAATTTTTCTATCTTAGATATTTTCGCTTCTAGTTTATGTATTCTTATATTTTATTTATATGTTTTATGTACACACACATGCACACGCACACACACATATATATATATATATATATATATATATATATATATATATAATTTCGCATTCCCTCTTTAAATAATAAGTGGGTTAATTTATCATTACTCTCATAATGTCAATATGTATTTTTTTTTAAATCTCCATTTATCTTTATAGAAATTGTCTAAATTTAAACTTCTGTTTATTTTAGATTCAACGCAAATAATTTACCATGTATATAAGCGTTCCTGATCAACTAACTTCCTCAAATAAGTTCTTTTATTAATCGGAACCGCCACTGATGCACACGGGGCTACATAAGAGCAACAGATTATATAGGAATAGAGTAAAGAGAAAGACGAACCGGTTAGAGGGGGTGTCAGAGAAAGGGCAAAAGAAGGATGGGAATACAGGTGTGATGACAGAGAAAAGGAAAATATATACAGGCTGATGTAGAAAGAACTAGAGTCAAGTGGATAACAGATGGCAATTGATATTGCATTTAAATTTCTGGAGATTGTTTCTGTCAAAAAAATAAATAAATAAGAATATAGAAGGGAGTTCCACAGGCGGGAAGTGCGAGAAAAGAAGCTGTTGGAGTAGAATTGTCGGTTGCATTTGGTTGATCTAACTGTAAATGGGTTGGACTCTGTTGCTAGTCTGGTTGCACGAGTAAACTCCTGTGGTAAAGGCACCAGTGACTTTAGTTCGTCGAAGCAGAAGCCATGAAAATATTCATAGAACAGACAGAAGGAATCCACGTCCCGCTGAAAAATGGTAGAAGGCTGATAGATCTATAGTTGGATGGGTTCGAGGGTTCCCACGAGTTCTAAAATACAGGAATCACGGAAGAGAACTTCCATCATTCGGGAAACCAGGAAGCAGAAATGCAGTAATTATAGATAGAGTTTGGAGAGGACAGAGGTGAGTTCAAGGGCACATTTTCTAAGACAATGACCCGTATTTCATCACCTCCGCTCGCATTATGGATGTCAATTTTTATATTACCTTACATACTGGAGACTGGGTAATGGAAACATCTTTCAGTTTAGCATCAGTTCTAAGAGGGAAATCGGGTGCGGGTACTCTGGACGAGTCAAATGTGGAGTTGAATGAGAAGCTGCGAGCAAAGCTCTCGGCCTTGTCTGCTTATGATGTGCGACCTTCAAATTCATTGATTAATAGAGGGATCGAGGTTTTGCTGTTGTTCAGCACACGTTTGCACAGCCGCCCATAGTCTTTGTAGCCGAACCTGAGGTCATCTATGCGCTACCTCATTCTCTCAGCTTACAACTGCTTGGTGTCAATCAGGATCCTCTTTCACTCAACGAGAAGAGGAAAATAGGTCCCTATTGTGGTTAGTTACATGTCTCCGAAATAGTCGGAAGTAGTGAGCAATGGAGGCTCAACAGGCAGGAGGGAACCAGGGCAAAGAATGAGTTTTAAGACGAAACTTCCTGATCGACATGAAGGCATCAATGCCAGCTTTCACCCAAGAAAAAATCTGAGACGCAGTCATCGACTGGGAGACCGAATACATTTCCCCAAGGGACGTCGCATCGAAAATCGTAAAAAGGGGTCCTAGTCAGCTATTTGGTAGCAGTAATAGATCCTGTAGGTAGGAGGCTCCTGGTGAAGTCAGAGTGGTGAGATATATTGAGAGAGACAACAGCATGGTCGGAGTTGCCGAGAGGGCAAAGCTGCGAGACTTAGCAGGGGTCAGGTACAGAGGTGAAGTATAAATCTAGGAAAGAAGCTTGTCATTTTATTTTGAAAAAAATAATATCTTCTTCTCAGGCAACAGTTACTGTGATTGTCAACAATTTCTGAAAGAAAATGAATATATAAAAATGTTATAGACCTTTTGATGTAAATGACGAAGTTATGTTTATGTCGTTTTGAATCTCTGGTGACAGAATTAGTTTTAATGCTTACGTTTCCTCTAAAAGTACGTATTCATCTATATTAACCAATTTCATGAGGTAAACTTGTTTTACTTGTTCGATTAACAACTTTCAAATACGCTGTGAAATTGTTCTTATTTCGATGTGTCGTGAAAAATTTCATAATAATTAAACAAACTTTACATAAAAGGGCGAAGCATGAGTTGTTGCTTTGGATATCGCGAAGGCATTTGATATGTTTATGTATACTGGTTTTCATCAAAAGTTAATTACTTATGGCATTTGTAGGAGAAATTTCGAATTGATTCAGTTTTTTCAAATTTCGAAATGAATGTTATCTCTGATGGCCACTCTTCTATGTATTTTTGCATTGATGCAGACGTTATCCAGGGCTCTCTGCTTGGATCTACGTTATTTCTACATTATCATCAAGGACATTCCTGGTGTCATCAGTTCTCAACTCGGTATCTATTCTGATGTCACAATTTTAATCGTCTGCAAGAAACGTTTTTGGGCACATGGCCCAGTGGATATAGACGTTGGTTAGTTCCTGTGACTTGGCCCAAAGTTTTGGGAGTTCAATACGAAGCTACAGCAGTGGTGAATAAGTAACTTACAGGGTAAGAGGGCGATAACTCATGACTAACAGAAGAGGCTCTACTACACAAGAAAAGACGATCATATACCCCAGTGCTTGTAATAGACTATTCGGTTTGAAAATATTAGCAGTTGAAGAAAACCAGAGCGCATAACAGCCGAAACGTCGTATAAATGGCAAAATAGATGCGGACAATGGTTAAAATAATCCAAATACTGTTAATACTACCTCATCTCAGAACGATAGACACGTGTCTTCTAAGATTAATATATTCCACAAGGGAAAGTTTACAACGAATGTGTTTCTTGGTCTACTATTAGTAAAGTTTATTGTCTGTGATTTGTTAAACAATTTTTACATATTACTAAAGTTTCCGTTCGTTTTTACTTTAAAACTTTCTACCACAGGTTCTATGGTGGTTCTAATTTAGAGATTCTTGATAAAATACAAATAATAATCTGCAATCATAATGGTCCTGATCTGGAAACTCGATTTCATTTATTTTTCCACCGGTGCAACACAGCATTTATATATCTTTTTCTATAAATACTTTCATGGCAATTGTTCTGAGAAACTTTCCTCTATCGTGCCTAGATTTAAGAATTTAATCACAGTACTAGATTGACGGCAACGTCTCATCATTTTACACCAGAAGTTGCTAGATGTAAGCGCAACTTCTAAACTAATATCTTTTTTCTCACACATTTTTCTCTTCTGGAATTTTCTCTCGGCTTAATGCTTCGCAATTAGTAATACATTCCCCAAATTAAAACGCTTTGTCAATCATTATCCTCTTTCTTTTAGTTTTGCCTCTACTTAGTAATGCTTTTTTTCTCACATTCTCTAACATTAAGTAACTACTTGTGCCATACTGTTTTTTCTATTATTTGGCATTTTATGTTTTTTAGCTGTTCAAACAGCGTCTGCAGTACCTAATGTAACGAGAGTGCAAAATATTGTATTCTGGAGAATGTTTTTGAATATGAAGCGTCATTATGAAATAAGTTTCTTTTCAAATTCTCTTATTCCTAATATCTTTCGTTGGGTGTAGCTTTGCTGTTAGATTGCTTTTAGTGTATAGAATGCCTTACAGAAAATCTACGGTATTGTTTTGAAGTTCCTTATTCGCATATTTGATTCAAAGAGTAATGAGTACCAGGAACTTAGTATGACTAAAATAACGCATTTTAGTTGCTGGAAATATTTTGCTCGATCGAAAACAATTCTATTTTCAATATTTTCCTGTTTTTCCTTTCTCCGATTGGGAAGAGAATAATAATAATAATAATAATAATAATAATAATAATAATAATAATCATAATAATAATAATAATAATAAGTCATCCATGTAAAATAGATGGAATAAGCCATCTATTTTACATGGATGACTTAAAGTTATATGCTAAGAATGATAATGAACTGGAAGGTCTTCTGCAAACTGTAAAATGCTTCAGCGAAGACATTGGAATGAAATTTAATTTGAATAAATGTGCTAAAGCTACAGTTTTACGTGGATCAGTACCAGAAACATCCTCAATTAGCCTAGACCCTGCTGTAACAATAAAAGAATTGAAACCAGAAGAAGCTTATAAATACCTAGGTGTAAATGAGAGCGAAAACATTCACCATAAAAAAATGAAAGAAATAGTGCGTAAAGAGTACTATAGAAGGCTAAGAATGGTATTAAAAACTGAATTAAATTCACAGAACAGAGTTATGGCCATTAATAGCCTTGCAATCCCAGTTGTCCAATATAGCTTTAACATCTTAAACTGGACTCTAAACGACATCAGGCGAATGGATGCTAAAACAAGAAAGCTTCTTTCTAAGCATAAGATGCATCATCCAAAGGCTGATGTAGACCGTTTATACATACCCCGTAAAGAAGGTGGAAGAGGTCTTATTCAGCTGGAATTGTCATACAAGACAACAACTATTGGCTTACTAACATACATAGAAACAACAAAGGATTGGATGATACAATTAGTAAGGCAACATTAAGAAAGAAAGAAAAAATATTCAATAATAAAAGAAGGCAGTAAATTCAAACAAGATTTACAGTTAGTAGATTCTGTAGAAAAGCAGAACGGAAGCCAAGAGCCGACTATTGCGGCAAAGAATATGAAAATGAAAGCCAAAGATAAAGCTCTTGAACAGTTGAAACAGCGCTGGCAAGACAAACCTCTGCATGGCCAATATCCAGTACGTGCCAATAAATCCAATGTTGACAAAGTTAATACTCATCGATGGTTACGTGCATCTGGATTAAAGTCCGAAACTGAAGGCTTTATTCTTGCAGCACAAGACCAAAGTCTTTTCACGAGAAACTTTCAGGCAAATATGCATAATAATATGGATCCCAAATGCAGGTTCTGTGATAAACACCAAGAAACAATAGACCACCTAATCTCAGGCTGTTCTGTGCTTGCCCCAAATGAATATAAAAATCGCCACGATAGAGTTGGGCAATATTTACATTGGGCAATATGCAAACATTATGGAAAAGCTGTAGGCAAACACTGGTATGAACATCACCCAGCACCGGTTACAGAAATAGAAGATGTAACCATTCTATGGGATTACACCATCTACACAGACAGAAAAATTGAAGCAAACAGGCCAGACATTATTGTTAAAAACCAGAAGGAGAAAACTTGTCTATTAATTGATATGGCTTGTCCAGCGGATTGTAACATAGCAATCAAGGAATTTGAAAAACTGTCAAAATATAAAGACCTGGAAATTGAAATAGAAAAAATGTGGAAATTGAAAACAAGAGTTGTGCCAGTGATAGTAGGTGCACTTGGAATGATAAAAAATGGAACAAAACAACACATTGAAAGAATCCCTGGAAACCCCAGCTTAAGAGACATAGAAAAAATTGTCTTATTAAGTACAGCCCACACACTAAGGAAAACTTTATCTATGTAATGCTGGAGATGATAGGGAAGATAGAAAAACATGAAATGGAGCCATAACAACACGCCACTACCTGCCTTAGGTCTTCCCGCAGACTTGGTTGGTAGTGAGACCAAAGCAGAAATCGAAATATGATGAAAATGGACATAATAATAATAATAATTCCTATTCCATTCGTTTCAGTAAGAAGTAAGTATCATTTTGTCAAATTTTGCTTGTCGGAACAAACTTTCGGGATGATGTTCGACTTTTATGTAAATATTGACCTATCATCTCTAGAGTTGACTGTTATCATTCCTGAATATCTCCGTTAATTTTACTTATTCTTCTTTCTCATGCTGATACATTACCACACAATGACCCTCTAACTTAAATAGGTCTTTGGGCTTATTTTTGGTGAAAATTTGTATATAAAAGAGAATTTTGAGTTACTGCAAGTTATCATATGATCAGTTTACTTACTAAACTAAAATGAGGTGTTCGCGGTTCCATCTGATTCGTTATCTTTCGAAACCTTTTCTGGTTGCTTAATCTCTCCAATCTTTTTACCTCATTTTCTAACACTAAAATTGTAGTTGTTTTTCATCATCTTTTTAAAAACTATTTCACATATAATCTACCATTGATATTATCAAACCAGTTTTTTTTTATTTATAACCTTTCTTTCGTTCTTTAGTTAGTGATACGATTTCTTATAGCTTACAAACCCAATGCAGATTATTTAAAGCCCGAAAATATTTTACATTGTGATCACGGAGGTTACTATACAATTATATTTCAAAGAATAAATCTGAAAAACATAAATCTGTACGTAATCAGTGTTTGATTGATTGATTCGTTTTCTACAGGTTATCAACCCTTTAAAGGTTATTAAAGCTAGAAAATATTTTAGATTGTAAGAATTGACTTTTGAAGATATTAATGGTTTCAAAAGAAGTCTTATAATTGTATAAAAACTACCGTGATTACAATAAAGTAAAGGATTAGTTTTGAAATTCCAACAAATATAACCCGAAGAAGACCGGAGCGTACATCAGGCGAACCATCATGAATATGGCAATAAAGATGAGGACAACAACCATGTAAATAAAGTAAATAATTACAATATTCCATCTCAGATATATGCACCTTCATTTTTGTCATGTTTGATTCCTTGTAACTTCGATGACTATGACTAACAATTGCCTTTTATTATTTTTGGAGTTAATACATTGAAAAAGCAACGACTGATTTTCTTAATTTAGGCAGAAATTACTAGAGCTACCAAAATACAGAACCCTATTACCAAATTGAATAAAATTACACCGAAAAAATTTGATCACACAAAATAACTTGGAGTAGATAGACTAAACTATCGCCCGGTTCACACTCCACCCACTTCTATTGAACAGGTGTAGAGGCTCATCCCTTGTTCCCTGTTTAGGATATGGTTTCCGGCTTTCTCTTTTCAAATCTTCTCACTTTGTTTTTTTTTTTTTCAATTGGAGTAAATAGATCTATCTATCGCCCGGTTCACACTCCACCCACGTCTATTGAACAGGTTAAGAGGCTCATCCCTTGTTCCCTGTTTAGGATGTGGTTTCCGGCTTTCTCTTTTCAAATCTTCTCACTTTGTTTTTTTTTCAATTGGAGTAGATAGATCTATCTATCGCCCGGTTCACACTCCACCCACGTCTATTGAACAGGTTAAGAGGCTCATCCTTTGTACCCTGTTTAGGCTGTGGTTTCCCGCTTTCTCTTTTCCAATCTTTTCACTATTACGTAGCCCCCTGCACATCAGTGGCGTTACCGCCTTGCTTGGGGTGATACGATTAAAAAAAAAAAAACTAATTACCATCTTTCATGCAATTAAGAACCAGAACCAAAGCGAAAAAACATATGTAATATGAGTCTTTTTATTATAAAACAAAATCAACTAAGTAAAATATAGAAACTTAATGAGGTTTTTAGAGTTCTTTTCAAATGGACACATCGTCAAGGTGAAAGTAAATTCAGCACTATGTCGATATTTGTTATCGCCATCTCATCTCACCATCAGACAATCCTAAATGTTTACTACTGACAGCATTTACTGTCGATTTGCTTCTGTTTCACTGTATTAATCATTTCTACTTTGTGAGATGATGCAATCAATTTATGACTACTCAGTTACAATGGCTACAGGCGGGTAGATAGTGGTCATTCATTTCTATTGAAATAAGTGTTGTTCTCCAGTCGTTAACATTTGTCAGTTGCATTTTATATTTTACTGTTTCGCTGTTGTTCGAAGATACTTTCTACAAGTAACCAAAAAAGTTCCGTCCGTTTTTTAATTAGTCATTGAATGAAGTTGAAATATATACGAAATGCGTGTAGCAATTGTTTTCAAATTCGGACTGCCGGAAGTAGGAACGTCAGTCGTTATAAAAAGCACGCGCACCGTGCCCGGCCATCAGTTTATAGCCGCACATCTGTGAGAAGGATGGAAGTGTCTAGAGATTTCGTTCGGGGCTGTTTGCTTTACGACTTCAAAGTGGGCTTATCAACAGCTGCATCAAGTCGCCGCATATGTCAAACATTTGGGGATAGTGCTGTGGATGAACGTACTGCAAAACGTTGGTCTCCAAAGTTCAAATCGGGAGATTTGTCTTTCCATGATGAGCCTCGCAGTGGACGACAACAAGTCTTGAATGACGGAGTCCTCAAGGCGGCCATTGAATAGGACAGTAGTCTAACGTGTGGTGAACATGCAAGACAGTTTAGCGTTTCCGATGAAACAGTTAGACTTCACCTGCACCGCCTAGGTAAGACGTACAAACTGAGCAAGTGGGTTCCGCAAACGCTGTAGGAGGTCCACAAGGGACAACGAGTAGCAGCCTGCGTATCACTGTATTATCGCCACCGTACCGCATCCTTAACCAATCGACATTGGTTGTCGCCTCAGGATGCTGTCCCTCACACCACGATTCACCAGTGCTTTTCCTCCATAACAACGCCAGGCCCCATGCCGCGCGAGTGGTAAGGGATACCATACAGCAACTTGGTTGGAAAACTTTGTGCCATCCACCTTATTCACCTCACCTTGCGCAATTTAATTACCTCCTCTTCCACTCCCTGGATAATTACCTTCGTGGGAAATCCTTTACCAATGAAGCAGACTTGCGCAAATCCCTCACGGACTTTTTGCGTCCAACACCACCCAGAGATCTACATATGTATAGCTAAATGACCAACAAAATATTTTAAAGAAAAAAAAACCAGCAATATATTTTTAAAGATAAGTAATCAGCATTACAATTTTATAGAAAATAAGCAGCAATACTTTTTAAAGAAAACAAATCAGTAATACATTGTAAAGGATAATAATCAGCAATGTATTTTAAAGATAATATTCATCAATAAATTTTTATAGAAATAATCAGTAATACTTTTTAAAGAAAATAAGCAGTAATACTTTTTTAAAAGAAAATAACCCGGAACACGTTTTAAAAGAAAATGTATTGCTGTTTATTTTTCTTTAAAAGAAAATAATCAGCTGTACATTTTATAGAAAATAAGCAGAGATATTTTCTTAAAAAGAAAATAACCAGCTATAAATTTTAAAGAAAATAATTAGCAATACATTCGAAAGAAAATAACTAGTTATACATTTAAAATTAAGCAGCTATACATTTTTATAGAAATAAGAGCAATAATTAAAAAAAATAAGCAGCAATACATTTATAAAAAAATATCAGGTAATACATTTTACAAAAAATAAGTACTTATATATTTTTATAGAAAAAAGTAGGAATACTTTTTAAAGGAAACTAAACAGCAATACATTTTAAGGAAAATAAGCAGGTATACATTTTATAGAAAATAAACAGCAATACTTATTAAAAGGAAAATAACCAGCAATAAATTTTACAGGAAATAAGCAGTTATATATTTTTATAGAAAATATGTAGCAATATTTTTGAAAGAAAAATCAGCAA
The DNA here is from genome assembly GCA_037127315.1 of Ascarosepion bandense. Taxonomy (NCBI): domain Eukaryota; kingdom Metazoa; phylum Mollusca; class Cephalopoda; order Sepiida; family Sepiidae; genus Ascarosepion; species Ascarosepion bandense. The sequence goes on from JBBBDQ010001328.1 coordinate 453,612, forward strand.
CAATCCATTTCCAGAAAAATAACCCGGAATACATTTTACAGTAAAATAGCCAGCAATACATTTTAAAGAAATATAACCAGCAATACATTTTAAGGAAATATAACAAGCAATACATTTCTATAAACAAATAAACAGAAATACATTAAAAAGAAACAAACCAACAATACATATTAATGTACAATAAGCAAAATATGTTTTTAAAAAATAGACAGCAGTACACTTTATATAAATGTAAGTAGCAATACATTTTTACAGATAAAAAGGCAATACATTGGCAGAATAAAAAACGAGTGGATGACTGAAGAGATTCTCAACTTGATGCAAAGGAGGCAGAAGATGATATCAAGACATGGAATGGAGTAGAGGGAACTACACAAGGAAATACGGAGAAAATGCAGACAGGCTAAAGAGGAATAGCACAAAGACAAATGTGCAGAAGTAGAGAGATTGAGTAGAAATAATAAAGCAGACATGCATAAAAAAAATAAAAGAACTGACTAGACAAAAATCCGGTTCTTCAACAGGATGTATAAAATAAAAGGATGGAACAATCATATTAGAGAAAGAGAAAATACTCCAACGATGCGAAGAATATATAAAAGATTTTTTACACGATAAGAGAGAGAGCAACCGATAATACACAAAAATGAGAACGGATCGGAAATATTAAAGTCTGAGGTGGAATCTGCAATAGCCACACTGAATAGAAACAAAGCAGCTGGACCAGACGGCATAGTCATAGAGCTGCTGGAAGGCCTGGAAGAATTTGGCATAAAGAAAATTACAGAAATATAAATGAAATTTATAATAGTGGTGCAATACCGAATGACCTCAGCAAGTCTATCTTCATAGCACTGCCTAAGAAACCAGGAGCAAACGAGTACGAACTCCAAGAAACCATCAGTTTAATGAGCCATATAAAAAATGATAGTCCGAATCCTAATGAATAGAGAGAGAAGCAGAATCAGGCTAGAGATAGGACAATAACAGTGCGGTTTCGTCAAATACACTAGAACAAGGAATGCCATATTTATGATTAGGATGCTCTCTGAAAGGGCAACACAAATGAAGAAGGACTTATACCTGTGCTTTATTGATTATGTGAAGGCGTTTGACAAAATACACCTCAAAGAGATTCTAGGTAGCCTCGACATATTTGGGAAAGACTTAGGAGTAATCATATATCTTTACTGGCAGCAAACCGCTTGTATACGGAAAGGTTAAGAATTTAGCAGCTATGCAAAGATAGAATGGGACGTAAGACAAGGATGTGTATTTTCACCGGATCTGTTCAACTTGTACAGCAATAATATTTTGAGGACCCTAGAAGTTATGCCTGGATTCGTCATTAAACAACCTAAGTTACGCAGATGATACAGTGCTGATAGCAGACACAGAAAGGAAAATACATGATCTCCTACAGAAGGTCGCTAAAGAGAGTGACAGGAATGGACTACAAATAAACTGCATGAAAACCGAATGCATGGTCATCAGTAAAAACGGCAGCCCTATATGCCAAATACAGGTAGGGGATACTAAAATCAAGCAAATACAACCATTTAAATACCTGTGAAGTGTTATAATAGAAGACGGAAAGTGCGACACAGAGATTCAAAGGTGAATTGGAATGGCAAAGGAAGCATTCCAGAAGTTGTGTAAAGTATTAAGAAACATGATAATTTCGCTAGAAACAAAGAAGAGAGTACTGGATTGCTATGTGATGTCAGTTCTTCAATATAGCAGTGAATGCTGGACAATATTATCGAATATGAAGGAGAAACCTAAAACAGCTAAAATATGGTTCTACAGAAGGATGCTGCGAATATCATAGATTGAGCAATGATGAGATTTTGGAAATGAGGAAAACGAAAAGGAAATTAATACTAAGTATCAGGAAGAAACAGCTGAAGTTCCTGGGCCGTGCAATGAAGAAAGAAGCTTTGGAGAACCTGATACTAACAGGCCAGATAGAGGGAAAAAGAGACAGGGAAAAGCAGCGGTTAACATATTTGAAGGACTTAATCTGGTGAATGATGGAACGAAGGTTGCATGGTGTAAAAAGAGAAGGATTGCTAAGAGTCACCAGGGATAAGGAGATGTGGAAACCATGATCGCTTACGTCCTGAAAGGACAGGGCATATAGAAGAATAAGAACTAGGATTATATTTTAAATAAAAATAACCAGCAATGCATTTTATATAAGATAAGTAGCAGTACATTTTAAACTGAATAAAAATAATGAATTTTTAAAGAAAAGGAACTTGCAATATATTTTTTAAAAGAATGACCAGCAATACATTTTATACAAAAGTTAAGTATCAATATAATTTTAAATAAAAAACAGTACATTTTTAAAGAGAAATAACTAGCAATACTTTTTAAAGAAAAATAAGCAGCAATATATTTATCTATACTTGAATGTATGTAACTGTGTTCAAAATAACTTTTGTTAAATCCATAAAATTGTGTTTAAATTTATTTAGATATTTTTCATTAAAGCACCCATAGAGATTGATAAGCGGCCAAACAAACAATGTTTTTCATGACATATATCCTACAGTTTCTTTCAGAAATTAAACTCTTTTAAAAATATAACCTCAATATGAAACACATATATCGCCGCTTCCAGTTATTATGGACACACGCATATGTATATGCATAAAAACTGAGCTTCTACCATTTATTCAATTGTGAAAGTATAATAGAATGTATTTTTATTACTTCAAAGCTCTAACGCAAATTCAATTTCATTATTGAATGACTTAAAATGAGTCGATATATCATTAAGAAAAAAAAGCACTCAATCCAGCAATCAATCGAATAACGGTAATCTGATCCAATACACAAATTATTTGACCATTATATGAAACGAATTATCTATCAACATTCATCTACAGTATGCTATATTTTGGTTTCATTGCTGATCCTGTTGTCTAACTAAAAAATCTTCTTAGTGTATAAAAAGTCTTGACTTATTCTTAACTCTTTATTTCCAGATCAGTTAAGTGCCATACGTGATACACGCTTGGGCGATCATGTCTCGAAAGAGACATGACTGACTGGGCAGAAGATTATTCCGCAGTAGGTTGCCATTGCTTTCTGCGGTAGACTGGTTGCCGACCAAGGCTATAGAACCCAATCTGTCCTGCTATTTAACATATAACTGGAAGGAAGAGACGGATTAATACCTTTCCCAAGGGTATTTGCGTGTAAGTGAATACAATGGATTCAGCTGGAATTCGAACTCGGCTCCCCGGTTTCTCGTTCCGAGCCGATATCCACTGTACCACAACGCACATCCTCTATTTCGTCTATTCCTCACATCCTCTATTTTCAGATAGTCGTTCTTTTAATATATTGTTACTCATAAGTCCAGTGAAAGGTTTACGATAAAACGATATCGCGCAATTTTGCTACATGTTTGCAAACTGGGGAAAATAATTATTTTAGTATTTATGAGATAAGCATTTTCTTTGAAAGCAGAGAGTAGGTCAGTGATTAAATGCAAGTGAATCAATAAAACAAAACCCCAAATCTCCACTGCACCCTTTAAAAAGTTAATTCTTATTGTGTGGTGGTCTTTCAGAGGAGTTATTTATCATTCATTCTTGCCTCATAAGTAACTTCATATTGTGGTTGAATGCATGAAAAACTGAAAACGTAACACCATAGATTTGTGTATTGTGATGGTTTAATTTTACTGCAAGGCAACGCACGGCTGCATATTTCTCATTCAACTGTTTAAAAGCTGCATAGACTGAATTATGAAATGTTGCATCATTCTTCATATTCCCCCAGTGATCGTCACTTTTCAATGTTTTGAGCCTTTCATACGCAATAAAACACAATCCAGTAAGAATAAAACAGTCGAAGCATTTGATTCTTTTATCGCTTTAATGATGGACTATTTTAAAAAGTGGGATCATTAATCTAGAGCTTCGTTAGAAAACAATCGTTCATCAACATGTTGCCTATTTCAACTAAATAAATTTGTTATTTAACATTTCAGAAGCGTTTTATTTTTTCGAATAACGTTCGTAATTTCATGTGATAATGTAATATGAAAACATGTTTATGTATAGTTTATACTTGAAAATTCTTAAACGTGTTGTTAGTTTTTCTGCAATAAATGAAAAATGTGTCAGAAATAAAGAAAAAGAGCTTAATTGTTAGCTAATGTTAACCCTCCTACCACAGATGAAAAAACTTGAAGCAATAAAAATCGTGTTCTATAGAAAAATACTGAGAATTCTATGGACTAAACATCTGAGAACGACAAAGTTTTGGAGAAAATGGTAACAAATCGGACGCCAGAAACATCATGAAAAGAGAATTGTAATTTCTAGAGCGTATAATGAAGTACGAAGGCTTGGAGAATGTGACACTTCCAGGGCAGATTAAAGCAAGAGAGACAGCTTGAAACAGCGCAGAATCTATCTAACAATTTCGGATAAATGGATTTCAGAAAAGTGTTAAGGAGAAGTAGCAAAAAGAAAAATACTAAGAATTAAAAAGTTAAGAAGGACATAGATTAAATGAAATTACTCTTTCTATTTGCAGTGTTTCATCATAACGTGAGCAATCATAGCTTTTCACAACTACCTTTTCTTTTTATCACAGTGAACCACCTTATCTCTCATCCAAGGTCTTCTTCAGCCATTCATTTACACAGATTATTTTTTAAAATTTTTCTAGCTGATGTCTTGCTTTCAGACTGGGTTTGTTAAATCATCAGATAACTTAATTATGTGCCTCAAATTTCAACTTCAATGGTAGTTTGTTCTTGTGTGACATTTAAGCTACGTTTAAAAAATCATCATTTTTGAGTGAGAAAGTTTGTCTCTACATCAATTACAACTATAATCTTCTTTTAATCTTCACATGGTGTCTCATACTTCCGGCCTTTAGCCTCGTCTAAGCTACGATTATTATTTGTCTCAAGTTTTTCAACTGTTAGTTTCGGATTTTAAGTATAAATGTCTTTATTCTTTAGATTTTCCCTTAACCTATCCCATCACTTTCAGTCTTGTTCCATCATATTCTGAGCATTTTAATAGGGCCATATTTGCGTAGCGTTTGGTACTTGTTTTATCTTTAACTAAATTCTTTATCATTCACTGTTATATACTATATATACTGAAGTTACAGACTATTTCAGTCTTATCACCTTATCCGGAATCAATTGTGAGTAGATACATCAAATCCCATATAATACAATAAAGAATAAAAATTAAATCATTCCTACATAAAACAATTAACAAACGCAACGATGGAGAAGGGATATACAGGCACAAAAGCAAAACCAGATAGAATTAATTACACACACATTATTTAGGAAGGAATATATACATTCACAAAAAGTTGGAGAGAAGAAAAAGAGTAAAGAGAAAGGGACAGAACCCCATTAGTCAGAATTTTCTAGTTAACACGAAAACTTTAGAAAATAAAAAATATTAAATTTTTTTTATCTCTGGATAATATCCATTCAGCTCACTACTTTTATCTAATTGATACTTTATATTAATTAGATAAAATATTTTCAACTAAACTCTCCATATAAACGGGTTGCCATTCCCTTTCATATATATATATATATATATATATATATATATATATATATGCAATGATCTGATAGCATCAATTTTATTGTTATTGATTGAATATGATCAAGAATATTGCCACCAATTTGATCAGTATATACGTTATTTTTATCCAGTCAATTTTTAATCTGTAAATTTTTAAGGAGTCAAATCTTAACCAGTCAATTTTTAACCAATCTAACAATTGCTCTGGAAAAGTAAGGAGACATAGTGTGGAGATATATAATTAATTTTAATAAACTTTGGATAATGTATTTTTGCTGGTTTTAGTATAAAAATTTACATGTCTCACGTATGGCATTTATACGATTGATTGTATAATGTTAGCTGTCTTTAAATGAATAAAAAAAGAGACAAAGAGATGACACACATTTCATTTCATCACTTTACCTTGATAAACTCCTTCACAGGACAAAACATATAGGCGAGGAAAAATATAGTTTTCTTCTTGTTCCCTTTATTTAACCATACTGTTCTTTAACTCGTGTGTGTGCTTGTGTGTGTGTGTGCATGTGTATGTGTGTTCGAGCTTTTGTTAATAGTATTCCTCGAATGTCAAAACCGCTATATAAAATAAAATAATCCTTAAATAATATGACCATCTGCTTAAATATGAGCATCTAAAATAGCATTTAACGGTATATATATATATATATATATATATATATATATATATTTCTTCATATAATTATCTATATACATTATTATATATTTATATATGTTAATACACGCTTGATATCTTATATTTTAAGTATGTGCATGAGTGTATGTTTGTGTGTGTGTCATTCTATGTGTATTCATAGCAATCCATAATAAACATTTTGAATGTACATAAATTTCCGGAGAACGAACGAGTCGTGTAAATGTTCATATCAGTCTTTGAGTTCATTTATTCGTAAAGAGAACATCTATTTCATTACATTGTATAATTTCTTCCTGCCGCCTCGCCCACAACTCATTCCTCTCCCTTGTCATTCGTCACTCGACAAGAATCTCTTTCTCCTTCACGCCGATCTAACAGATAGAGATTTGGCGGTCGACTCTTACTGACGGAGACAGAAAGATTCCCGTTTCATTGTGAAACCGGACGAAGACTTGGGCCCGACGTTTTCTCTTTTCTTCAATACAAAGAGGAAAAAGATAGAGGCGTAACCTGTCGATAATACCGTTGTAAATGTTGCAGCTAATCGATGATCTATACGCTGGAATTCTGAACACAAGTCGATGGGTCTGGTCGGCAATTATGCATTTAGATATCACCACGGGCTTCTGATTCTAGCTCTTAAATGCAATGGAAAGAGATAATTACAGAACTGGCTGTCTCATTGACGTCGCTTACAGATATCTCTTTGCTTTATGTCATCTCTTCCAGACTCGACCGATCAGCAGTTTTACTCCATGTCTTTCTCATGGACAATTGTATGTAAATATATTCCGACATATAAACGTCTGTGTTATTAAGTATTTTACTCTGCAGACTTGTTCTGCTCTTAGTGTCGATAAATACAAATTGTCGTATGTGTACTTCTGCAGATATGTCTGTAGGTGAATTATACAAAATCGTATTTTCAGTAAACTGAAACAGCGTAGCAACGTAACCGTAGGAAACTGTTAATATATATGCTACTGATGGTTGACGAAATACGACAAATATATATGTATATAATTTCCAACACGCATATAAATAGTGCAATGGATAAATTTTTGTCCAATTTACGTAAAAGAGAAAATAACACTGACATTTCAGATTAACATGTATATTTACCAAAGTTATCCAGAAAATATCTCAAATAGTTTGTTCAATAAAACTGCCACGAATTTAACCACGGTCTCTAGAAGGCTTTGGAATCTTCTGCAACACTTCTGGACGATATCCTTGTTTAATTTGGCAAATTCTGCGATAATCCTTGCCATCCGTTTTATTTTTGCTGTTACTCTCTCGCTCAACTGCACCCCACACATAATAATGAATGATTGTAGTCTGGGAAGTTAGATGGCCAGATGTAAGGAGTAAGGGGTTTCAGAAACAGTCTGGCAGACATGACTGTAGTCTGGGATGTAAGATGGCCAGATGTAAGGAGTAAGGGGTTTCAGAAACAGTCTGGCAGACATGACTGTAGTCTGGGAAGTTAGATGGCCAGATGTAAGGAGTAAGGGGTTTCAGAAACAGTCTGGCAGACATGACTGTAGTCTGGGAAGTTAGATGGCCAGATGTAAGGAGTAAGGGGTTTCAGAAACAGTCTGGCAGACATGACTGTAGTCTGGGATGTAAGATGGCCAGATGTAAGGAGTAAGGGGTTTCAGAAACAGTCTGGCAGACATGACTGTAGTCTGGGATGTAAGATAACCAGACCTAAGGAGTAACGGGTTCTAGAAACAGTCTGGCAGATATGACTTGCGTCCATGTGTGGTATGGTGAAGTATCCTGTTCTCAGACATCGCAACAATCTTGACCTAGGTGGGTCTTAACCTTTTTTTACCCATGGACCACTTTTACACTTAATTTTCTTTGGTTGCCCGTCCCCCAACATTTCAAAGAAAAAAATCTTATTTTATTTTTTAGTAATAAATTAGTTTATGAATTGTATTATTGAAATAGTAAATATATATGCTCCCTTTATATATAATCCTTAAATAAATTATATATTAGATAAATTATTTTACTTTAAAACATTTCATATTATTTAATTTAATTTTAGATATTTTATAATAACTAGTTTTACTTTTTTAAATATTATAAATTAATTAATTTTATTTTTGAATTATTTTATATTAATTAACTTATATTAATATATTAATAATCTATTTTATCAACAATTTTAATATGAATACAAATACATTAATTTAATTTATATCATAAATTTGAATAATTATATAATTTTCTTTTATATATATCATCTTAATTGATATATCTTTTACAGTTTTTTATTCAACTTTTACAATCAAAACATCCAATAGCCTACAAAGTATGCTACCTTACATTGCTTGAGATTGTTTTCTAAGTTTAGAATTTTAACATAGTGTAGTTTATTGCAGAAATTTTAAATCTCAGTTGTAACAACTGTTCCGAACCACTTATTTAATGTATATATATATATATATATATATATATATATATATATATATATATATATATATATATATATGTCAGATTATGTAAATTACAAATATTATGTCTGCTAATTTTTAATAAAATCTGTTCGTACTCAGGGATAATCTTTCGCATATTAAAATTGAAAGATGTCAGAAATGAGCTGTAACTTTAAAAGATGTTTTTATCATTCATTTTTAATTTTTCCAAGTACCTTCAATCTCATTCCGAGATCATCTTTAGGGGTGCGAGTTGCGCTAACAAAAATATGTGTGTGTGTGTGTGTGTGTGTGTGTGTGTGTATGTGTGTGTGTGTGTGTGTGTGTGTGTGCGTGTGTGTGTGTGTTTGCGCGCGTAAGGGTTGACCAATTGGTGAGAATCTGTTTAATGCTTGAAGGCGATATTCATGTCATGTGTTTTATGATTTGTTAGACTATATATTTTATAAGTAAATGCTATGAATAATCGAGCTACAAAGAAACACACGCGACTTGAAGATTGCGTTCATGCCACTCGCTTTTGCCCCAAGTGTCTATCCCTGATGCCGAACACTTTTATACATAGATATAACGTAACTTAAGCGATATTAGGTCCAAATCCGCTTAAGCTGATTGTTAAATGATGTTTGTGTATCATTGTGATATTTAACGAGGAAATGAATGCAGAATACGAGGATATGAATGAAAGGTACGCGTTGAACCTGAACTTGAAGAGGTTAAGATTATAGCGTTCAAGGAATCATTGATTCGGGAGTTTGTTGCATGAAGTAAAATCTTTTGAGGAGAAACTGGACGAATAGAATTTTCTTATTACCACAAGAATACGAAAGTAATAAGGATGGATCACACCTATGTATATAGCATCGAAGCAGTGGTGGCGTACTTCTTTCAATTATAAAAGCTTAGAGAACAGGTTGCTGGATCACCGAAAATATATGTTATATTTTAATAGCCCTTATATATGGCCTTATGGACTCCGGCAGACCGAATACAAAACATAAATGCAGCCTCTGCAAAAAAACCTGTCACTCCCGAATCGGTTTCTACAGTCACAGACTCTGGTGCTTCAGCCAAGCAGACAACTAGGGTGCTACCCATGGTCAACCCTGACCGACGGAGGCCTACTACTATATATGGCATTTCTCTCCGGAAACAATTGCTGATCCACATGATGAAGTTGATCATTTAAAATTCTTAAATAGTCCCTACTGTTTATTTTAATAAACTTATTTAAATAATATCTGTAAAAAAAAAACTTAAAAAATGAACAATTACTAATATTAAATCAACATATTGTAGGACTGCTATACGTCGATTTAGTATTAGTAATAGCTTAAAATATAATAAATGCCATAGCTGTAAGTTCTGAGGAGGCTGAAAGAGGGTTTCCGTGATCTACACAAATGATTCTGAGAAAATGATTTATCTTTTGAATTAAGAATGTGTCAAATCTTTTAGTCATAAATTTGATAGGACTTCCACTGGATTTTTAGAACTGTCCCGTTTCAAGTTAGAACGTGTTTAAGTGACTATAGCACAACTGATGAAAATAGATTAAAAAGTATCATACTTCTGATCAGAACAATGATGAGAACAGAAGTTCAATCTGGAAATATCTTAATAAATAAAAGTTTTCTATTAAATTATCAAAATAGGTTAATTCTTTTTGATACGATTAAGTGACTTGTTTCCATTCTCGAATTGAAAAGAAAATAAGAAGCATAAGTTCCTAAAGATTATCTGCATTCATTTAACCGGTTACTGGAATTTTGGGACGCCATTATTGCATAAAACTTCTTAACTGTATATGTCTGAGAGTCGTTGAATTAGGCAATATAAATATAAATTGTCTGAACAGTTTCCATATATATTTAAGCAATGAATTGATTTTTTAATCAGCTTTTATTTCGTATTTCTATTATTAAAATTATGTTTAGTGGGTACACGTTCTTGAGCTGATTTTTTTAAAACTATGAAATTAATCCGTACCAAGTACGTAAATAATTTTAGCAGATATAGAATTCGAAATATCTCATCGAGAGATTTGCATTTATTAAGAAGGGTAATTGAACGTAGCTTTTCAAAGGTAGTTTCTTGTTGTACAGTAGTTAAACAAACCACATTTTAATGTTGCATCAAATGTTGGGAAGAGAATAGATGGATTTTTTTTCAGAGACAAATTTTACTTTATAAATATTTCGATATAAAGGGCAGTAGACACGAATTTGTTAAAAATAGAAACAACAGACATATCTACTCAAGCACACCTAGCCAGATACTTAACATTTAAAATAATAAGAAATATTAGTTTTAACTTGTGAAAATTTCACGGTTTTCTTAGATAAATATACTGACAAATCCTAATTCTTTAGTTAATGACCCCATGGCAATTTCTATGTCAAAAACTATCCGTAGAAATGCCTCTATTGAATCATCAAATATTCGAACTTAACAACTTTAGCAAAATATTGCAATACCAATCATAAATATAATGTTCTCTCTCTTTCTCGTCTTTATTTCTATAATCCTCCCTTGCTTGCATTTGTTCTCCATTATGTTTACTGATTACTTTCTCTCTTCTGCTCGTAATCGTTCTCGGCTTCTTCTATGCTGTTCTCTTGCTGCTTCTCTTCGTTGTCTTATTTTTTCGTCCATTCTAATCATTTTTTCCCGAAATATAACTCCTTTACAAAATATTTAATTTCATTCATAGCAACAAAAGCGTGACACACGGAGATACCTAGGTAGGTATTGTATTATAATAAAGACTATGATGTGCTATGTTGTTCACAGCGAGAATTGAAGGAGTGATTGGATAAAATAAATACAAATTAACGCATGAAAGTATTTTCTTCATCGAAAATTAATCAAAATAAAGACAGCAAATAAATTTTAAATTATTATTTAAATCACAAAAGGCTATAAGTACAATAATACTCTCTCTTTTTATAATAGATGATGAGTATTTTACAGTAATTCTTTTTTCGTTTTACATTTCCTGTTCGACATTTTCTTTCATTTATCATTCGCGTTTTTGTATACGTCGTCCGGCGTTCTTATGCTTAATCTTTTGTGCCTGCGTGTGCGTTCATATCAATTTCTAGAGAGTGGAACGTGCATAGGAATAAGGGTATTAATATATAGCTATACACAATCAATATTTCATTAGTTTCAGAATATATCTTTCATCATTAAGATATACTAACAACATTTTGTTTTGGCGGTGTCTGGTTATAGATTCTGCAAACACTATCTGAGACAAATTCTTTTTTATTATGGTACCTCTTTTATGAGGAAGGAACTCTTCCTCTTGCTATATATAAGTTACTTTCTTGCTTTCGGGAGAGAGAGAATGTAACAGAACATTTAAAGACTAGCAATTACGAGCACTCAAGTACAGCAGTTAACGATAGCTACTCATCATCAGCCTAGTAATACTTTCGGGCTTACTTATTTCTATATTACTTATTTCCATATTACTATTTATAAACACTTTCTTTGAATATCTTGTTCCTTGTTACACTAATACACTGTTTGAACCTACATTCTTGTTCCGTGTCTTACTTCCTATACAAACCGGTCACTACAACTTTGCGGCAAAGTTACGCTTTACAACTACTTAGCGACGAAGATCCACAACATTTCATAAATAAATACAGAAATATATGTCTGATTAATTAAATACACTATCTTAATAAATAATGGTTTCATAATTTCAGTAGAGAATTTGCGTTCCACGTAATTGCCTAAGGTGGAATAGAATTTTATCTATTAATTGTATTAAATTATTTTTAACTAATACATTGTATTAACTTATATTATTTTGAACTGTATTTGGATATGGTATTATGGGTTCTAAATCACAAAATATCGTTTTCGCTTTCCTTATATAATCTATTCTTTAACAAAAACCACAGGTTTTATTGCCTGGGTGTGGATCATTCATTTCATTTGGTATATCTGAAATATTTTTATCAAGTAAGGAAATAGGTAACTTCGCAGAATAGGAAGGTATAGTGTCTCGTATGGATATGAGTCTAAATAACTCGTCCAAGCAAATCGATATTATATATTTATACTACTGGATGCAATCCATTCTATCCTTTGCTCAGCAAAGTAATCCTCACAGCGTTAAAATTAAGACTGGCTTAATAAATTTATATCTGATAGACAGTATTTAGGGACAGGAAGGACTCTATAGTATTGTTTGGCAAACAGTCTAGGAGAAAAAATTTCCGAATTCAGAACAGTGAGGAAGACAAAAGAATAAGCCACTATATTCCCCATAAAGAATAGCAATTCACTGCAATCTGTAGAGAAGACATTATTGCCAACATGCTAAATGAGGCATATCATTAAATATTACACATTACGATGTAAATGTTAAACATTAAATCGCATGAATTTAAGCTTTTCGGTCGCTCTATTCTTTGGCACTTCTACAGGTAATGATCCCAGGAATTTTGAACAGAGCCCGGAGTAGACATATTTAATTCCATGTTCCATGCATTTCATGGATATCTCCGTTTCAGTTAATTCATTTTGGTAAATCAACCTTCCAAAATTTTGTTCCCTCGTCTGCTTTCCAACGTATATCATCTGAAGAAGAAAGGAGCTTACAACGGCCGAAACGTCATAAATGTGTTAGTATAGATGAGGACAACTATCAGAACGATGTAAGTAGTTCAAACTATCAAAATACCTCATCTCAGTAATAGAGGCAGAAGATTTTCATTAATTAAAAAGATTGAATACTTGCCAAATCAGTTAATATGTTCCTGCAAGTTAATTATTTTATTGCACTGTGATAAATGTATTTTTAAATAATTATCTAAGAGACTAAATTGTCAAGAATATAAATTCATTAACCTAACTTCGTAATACATTCAATAAACATTCAGTAAGACATTAATGCCGAGATACTTATAAAACATGCAGTAAAATTTGCTAATATATTTTTATAGACATGTTATCATCTTTATATTAACAAGTTCTGTTAATCGGCAGGAAGACAAAAAAAATCAGTCGTTGGAAAGTCAGTCAATTAAGTGCCATACGTAATACTCTCTTGGGTGATCACGTCTCGAAATAGACATGACTGACCGGGTAAAAGATTTTCCCGCATTAGTTTGACATTACTTTCTGTGGTAGGCTACTTACCAACCAAAGCTATAGAACCCAATCCGTCCTGCTATTTAACCCATAGCTGGAAGGGGGTACCACGTGTTCATATCTTCCCCAAAGTTATTTGCGCGTACTTGGAATTCGAACTCAGCTGTCCGATTTCTCGTTCCGTGCCTATATCCACCGCAACAGAATAGAAAATACAGACACTAAATATCGCAATTCTGGAATTATATAACCATAGACGTAATACAATCTTACTATGCACTTGTATGTTCTTCATTAGCTGGATAAATAATTGAGCGCACACACATATGTGTGTGTCTGTGTTTATGTGGTTATTTGTGTGTGTCTATGTCTATATATATATATATATATATATATGAAGATAATGTGATCCTAAGTAACTAATTATGTATTCTTTCATGCTATATTGCCGTGGGCTGAATAAGTAATTATATATATATATATATATATATATGTGTGTGTTTATTTAGGCAGCAAATTTTCTGTTAGACATGACAGATTGAATAAATTGCAAACATTGTGTCTGCTTTTTTTTTTAATCATCTCTCTCCAAGCAAGGCATTCTATTGCCACTGTTGATGGGGGTGGAGTAGATAAAAAAAGAGCTTGAGAGAAGATATGCGACTTAGTGTGATAGGAGATGTCTATTGACCTTACATTTAAATTCCTGGAGATTGTAACTGTCGGTGAATCAAGTAGATGGAAGGGAATTCTACAGGTGGGAAGTGCGTGAAAAGAAGCTGTTAGAGTAGAAATCGCGGTTACATTTTATCGGTTGCACTGTAGAAGTGTGGGACCTAGTTGCGAATGTAGTAGCTCGTATAAATTCATACCTAGGGGGCACTAGTGATCTGAGCTCATTCAAGTAGTAGCCCTGGAAGTATTTATAGAAGAGGCACAAGGAAGCCAAGTCCCGCCGGTGAGACAGCGACTGAATTCGAGCTGCCAAGTCGGTATCGGTTACATAACAGATTCTCAGTTAGATTTTGTCAAGAACATCGAGGTGAATAGCAGGGGCACCTGACCAAATGTGGCAGCAGTATTCAATACACGGGCGAATTGTAGATTTATTTATGTGCAGGATGGACTCAGACAGGAAAAACTTCCTGGACCTAGAATAGAGCCTTGAGAGACACCCGCGTTTGTATGGTAGTTTTGAGAGGCCCGTCCGTTTAGTACTACCTTCATTGTGTGATTGGAGAGTGGATGACCGGATTAGGTCAAACAATTGTCCTGTTATATCATAGAGCCGCAGCTTGCGTTTTTAATAAAATCCGTTCATACTCATGGGTAATCTTTCGCCTATTATTATTATTTTTTATCATCATATCGCCCCAAGCAAGGAATTTTAGTGCCACTGTTTTGCAGGGGTTTACATAGGAGAAAAGTTATGAGAAAGACTGTCAGGTTATAGGGGGTGTCATGAAGTGTGTTAGAGAAGGATGAGAATACTGATGAGAGTAGTGTGGACGGAGAAAGGAGCATGAGAGAGATGATCTAGTTTAGTGAGATAGGAGATGACTATTGACTTTACATTTAAATTTTGGAGATTGTAGCTGTCGGGTCAAGTAAATTGAAGGGAATTCCACAGACGGAAAGTGCGAGAAAAGAAGCTGATGAAGTTGAATTTGAGTTTAAATTTTATTGGTTTCACAGTATAAGGGTGGGACCTAGTTGCTAATCTTATGGCTCGGGTAAATTCATATATAGGGCCACCAGTGAGCTAAATTTATTGGTGCAGAAGCCGTGAAAGTATTTGAAGAAGAGACAGAAGGGAGCCACATTGCGCCGGTGAGAAAGTGACTGTATCTGAGCTGCCAAGTCGGGGTCGATGACATTACAGATTATTCGTTGGATTTTGTCAATGACATCTAGGTGGATAGTATTATAATAGAAAGACGTCAGAAATGAGCTGTAACTTTGAAAGATGGCTTATTTAATAATTTCTCGATACCCCCAATTATTTATAATCTTCATCGGAGATCATCTTCAGAGGTGTGAGTTGTGGGTAGTTGTGTTATAGATAACATAAGTATCCTACACCAAGAAAACACCAAAAGCAAACTACAGATCTTCGAGGCAATATTCCTTAAGGAAGCTTGAAGCCGTCATTTAATAGAATCAGCTATGGAGACTGTAGTATTGTGCTAAAATGTTAATAAAAGGAACAGTTTTTTTGCATGCTTTAACACGTGCATGACCACGATATTATTGCATAAAAAATCCATTTTGGATAATTTTCAGGTCCTAATGAAGCAATGTATCATTTGAAGCAAGACGAAAAATTACAGTAATTTTTAGTTTTGCCCTTATTTTTCGCTACCACAACTCTTACCCCTAAAGATGATATTGGAAAGAGACTGAAAGTACTTGGGAACATCGAAAACTTTAAAATATAATCATCTGTCAAAATTACAGTTCATCTTTTGCATCTTTCAATTATAATATGCTAAAGATTAACGATGAGTGTCAAATGATTTTATTTGAAAGAAGCAGTCCCAATGTTTGCAATTTATTTAATCTGACGTATATATATATATATATATATATATATATATATATATATATATATATATATGTGTGTGTGTGTGTGTTTGGGTGTGTGCGCGCGCGTGTGTGTGTGTCTGTGTCTGTGTAGTTAGATATATGTACCATTAAAATACATTTTCGTAGCGTTAGTTGACTCTCAAAAACCATCATTCAGTAATTCTTCGATTATATTTATGCATATATGACATTTTGACCCACTAATTTTCGGTAACTTTGAGGCAAATTAATTCTTACATTCTCCTACATCATAACCTTGTGGTGTACAATATTGACTAAGTGTTGTTTTACAGGCTCTGAGAAAGTTTTTTTAATTGTAGTGGCACATACCATTCATTCTTTATCAATTTCAACCGGGTGTGCATATGGCGATGCATTTCTAACTAGCAAACTCTGGACACATATAATCGATTGATAATTTTAGATAATCCAATTTTAAATAATACTTACCTGAATCCACAGTCTAATTTCCGAAAGGATTTCGTAAAACAGATTACCTTTAAGTTCCAGGAAATACACAGTATTATCTTCCTCTTGATGAGCGTTTTAGTGTGAGTTTTGTTTAACAGCACATCAACCTCTGTGGCTCATTTAATACCAAAAAGGCGGTATTTTAAGGTATTTTTTGATGTTCGGTTATAGTGAGAAAATTAATTCAGACAGATCTTGATGACTGTTTTGCTATCTTAGAAAACGGAAGATGCCTTCTAGTTTTGTATTCAAAAATATATTGCTGGTAATAATTATTTTCCTTCAAAAACGTATTTTGGTAATACTTGTTCCCTTTAAATGTGTTATAGAAGTAATTTTTTCCTCAAAGAAGGTATATCTTTCTATAAATGTCTATCTTTATATTTATATTTTTATAAAAGTCTATTTTTATACTTTCATACTGTTTTGACTATAGTTGGCGGGGGTAACTATTTGCTCATAGCTGAGACTCTAACAGTTGCTACCACTCCGGGTAAGCGTGAACCTGGAAACAACAGCAATTAAGAGGTGGTTCCGTGCTCCTCACAATCTCCAATTCAGAGGCTTTACTGCCAGATGAAGTTTAGCCAGGAACGTACGTCGGGATAACTATGCCTATATTAATTTTCCATAGGATCATTGTCTGCTCTAGATTCATGTAAAAAATCAATTTTCTATCCTTTAAGCGTTTTACATAATTTTGATATGAGAATCGCAAATAGAAAAGCGGATTATTGATTATTATTGTGTGAACACAAAAAGCCTTTCCGATTAGAGCACACTTCAATCTGTCTGTTGAGAAAGAAGTTTAAAATAATTTAATTCATTTCAGTTTTGCATCATTATGAAAATGGAAGATTATATGCAGTATTTTAGACACTTGATACCTTTTAATTACAGTAAGGCAAAAATGCCTTGCGAGTAATAAAATGGTATGTACTCTATACGGTAAATATGTTTAGCTGACAAAACTGTACGGTTCACTAAGTTTAGAGCTGGTGATTTTAGGTTTATTGATAAAGAACGCTCATGTAGAACTACCATACACTAGATAAGGACTAAATAGTGACATCGATTACGAACAACCCTCATCAGACAACGCAGAAATTGGCAGAGACAGTAAATCTATCACAATCCACCACCCATGAGCCCTTAGTATAGCTTGAATACTCAAATCAATACAATGCATTGGTATCACATGATCTGAGTGAAAAGAATCTTTTAGATCACACTGTGATTTACTGTAACGAAACACACTGAAAATGCACGTTTTAGATGCAAATTTTGAGAGATGATAATTAATTTTTTGCAACAATATTCAGCTAAAAAGATCCTAGGGTAAGCGACACAATGCAACTTCAACCACTTCAAAAGCAGCACTTCATCTTAAGAAAAAGATACTATGCTTCTGGTGAGACTGGAAAGATATCCTAAACTATTAGTTTTTGCTAAATATTTAGTCAAATAATTCTGAAATGTACTGCTTGCAACTGGACAGATTAAAGGCAGACATTCAAGAAAAATACCAAGTATTGGCAAAAAGGAAAGGTGTTTTTTCCCATCAGAATAAATCCAGATCACATATTTCTTTTTCGACCCGGCAAACAGTATTAAAGCTTGGCTGGGATGTTACTCCACCCGCTATATTCACCAGATATTACTCCTACACATTGTCATTAATTCAGGTCCTTGCAACGTGTGTCCATAAAAGAAACGTTTAATATTTTGGATGACATAAAAATAATTTAATGAGTTTTTTTGCAGAGAAAACTATGTTTCTGGTAAAAAGTGATCTTTAATTTAGAGAAGAAATGTAAAATGATTGTGCTATAAAATAGTTCATATTTCGTTGAATATATATTTAATGGCATAAGTTAGTCTCATGTTTTCATTACCCTTAAAAAACCGACATGAACTCTCCGGGCAATCCAATATTTTGGAATCAAAAATAACTTCGGGGTCTGCCAAAATGTTTTCTTTCTTCCCAATCCAAATTTTTACATTAGAAACCTAGCTAACCACTTACATTAATTGCTTTTATAAGTGTCTCCATAAAACGCACATTTAAAGTTTTACAGTGTTTTTTTTATTCTTTCTGAAAATTAATTTTATTTTCGTTCGTTTTAATTTCTAATGTAAAAACACTTAGATATTCAACCCACACAAAATTCGTATAGAACAACAGTCTGAAATATTACGTTCCCAAATACGTATATATGACATAACATTCAGTTACACATGCAACATTATCTGTCAATACGAACTTTTATTCTAAGCCAAACCACACACACACACACATGCACACATACACACACATATATATGTGAGTGCCTGTGATATTAGTATATATTTGATCAGCAACTTTTCTTTGAAACATCTTTTGTTAAATATGGCAGGTAAGGAAAACTTAATTAATTTTTATTCAATTTTCCCAGCAATTTTACATTTTCCGTTTGGTTAGAGTAAGGGAGTACCAAATACGTTTTAAATGTCCATTATCCCAAGCGCTTTCAGCCTCTTCTTCAGCCATTTACATGAGTGTTTTGCTTTAGGTTTTACTCGTTTCTCGTTATGATTTGACTGCTTATAATATAATGTTTATATATATATTATATATAATATAATATATATATTATATATTAATATATAATATATATTATATTATATATTATAATATAATATATAATATAATATAATATTATGTTTGTGTTGTGTAGAATATTATTAAAGACCGTTTATTCCGAGCCTTCCTGTTTTGTTGCGAGATATTTTTATTACTGTTGTCATCTATTTTTTCGTAAAAATAATTTCATTTTTCAGCAACGAAATTGTTGGGGAAATTATTGCTGATTAATGTTTGTTTTATGTGTTTAGTTCATTCAGATATATTCTTTAGGAAGATGTATTTATGTGTTTTCGCTTTAAGAAATTTGTTATCACTGCTATTTTATATGTTTCCGGGGATTGCTGCCATAGTTTAGAGGACAAGAGTTCATACTGGTGGTTTTTTTTATACAAATATGTATTAAATATTTTGTATTTGAATTATATATATATATCTAATATATATTGTAATATATACAATACCGGCTATATATATTAGGCCACCCCAGTGTTTTAAGAAAATGATGTATTTCATACTATTTTTTAGAATTTATTGCCAAGTGAATTATTGTAAATGAAAATAGAATGGTTCTTTTGTTAATATTGCACAATAACATGTGTATGAAATGAAGGTATGATTATTTAATAATTACCTATATTGCAGTTTCATCAATGAAAGAATGAAGAAAATTTAGGGTGTTTCGGACGAGTTTATCTGTACTTCCGTGCTTTGTAAATTTTTGCAAAGTAATAAAACAAAAGAACCATTCTATTTTCATTTGACAATAAATACTAAAAATAGTATGAAATACACCAGTTCTTTAAAAAAATCTATAGTGGCCTAATAACTATGGCCGTCAGTGTATGTATATATCTATTTATATTTTGAACAGAAGCAAAATAGGTATTCTAATAACAAACGCACTGTTAGAAAAGGAGAAATAGAAACTGTTTGAAAGCTGTTAGGACACCAACACAATTGCAATAATTGCGAAAATGTCATCTCTTAAGCAGCTAGTGAAGGCTTTCATGTGAGATTCCATCACAGAATTACGGCATAGGAAGGCAAACGTGCCAGAAGAAAACTGCATATTACTATAGTCCGAGTTCACAAGTTTTCTGGGCCTGTTACTGTACTTAAACCTCACACGATTGTACGCAGGGACAAGGAATATTCCAAAATAGATAACACAGGCAAACCTTATGTTTACCACGAGTGTAGGAGAAGTTGTAAAAATTTGTTTGCTCGGACAAAATGGAGAGAAATACTAAGATTCAAACTGATAAAAACAACAACAAAAAGAACGAGTGAAGAGCTGGTGATCTGTAAAGAAATGACAATCATCAAACATGTATATGTATAAAATAATATATATATAAATTACATATAAAATAAAATGTATATAAATTGCATTGAGCCTTCCACCTTGATCAATTTTCAAGTAGGCATCTACGCAGATGACACTACAATATACTCCCGCTCCAGTAAGAAACCTGTCGTGGCGGACAGACATAATCTCGCTGCTGACCTTGAGCGGGATCTACACTCTGTGGTGAACTGGGGCAAGAAGTGGTTTGTCAACTTCAATTCCTCTAAGACCAAGCTGTTGTCTGTCAACCATTAGAGGCAACCTCTTCTACCTCCCATAAGCATGGACCAGGTGATTCTCCCGGAGAGGAATACACTACGCCTCCTCGGACTTACCCTGTCCTAAGACATCAAATGGAACCACTATATTGAATCCATAACAAAATCTACTGCTAAGAAGATTGGGTCACTATGTCGATCCAGGATGTTTTTTCCACCTGAATCCATCCTGCATATATACAAGTCAACCATCCGTCCGTGCATGGAGTACTGCTGCCATTTATGGTCAGGTGCCTCCGCCGTTCTCCTCAGTGTTCTTGACAAGCTCCAAAGGAGCGTCTGTAATGTGATAGGTACTGATCTGGCGACTCAACTGCAGCCACTTTCCCATCGTCGAAATGTGGCCTCCCTCTGTCTCTTCTATAAATACTTTCATGGCTTCTGCTCGGATGAGCTTAAGTCACTGATGCCTCTTTAACAGGTGTTTACCCGTGCAACCAGACTGGCAACTGGGTCCCACCCATTCACAGTCAGGTTAGCCAAATGCAGACGACAATTCTACTCATGCAGCTTCCTCTCTCGCACTTCCCTCCTGTGGAACTCACTCCCGTATTCTTGCTTTCCTGACGGCTACAACCTCCAGAAATTTAAATGCAAAGTTAATACTCATCTACTAACCACTGGCCTCTAGCTCTCTCCCCTCCCCTGTATAACCTTCCCTTTCTCTCCACCTATGTATCTGTCATCGCACCTGCTTTCTCAGCTTTCTATTGTTCTTTTCTAATTAGCTTGTACTCCTCGCTCTTTTCTAATTAATCTTTATACATTTATGTAGCCCCCTGCACATCAGTGGCGTTTCCGCCTTGCTCGGGGTGAAATGATTAAAAAAAAAAAAAACAAAAAAAACAAATCAACCAAATTTTCACCAGGATAAATATTTTCTTGCCCTAATAACTAATACAATGCGTGTACGTATAATTAGTTTTATTTGCATTCTTTTTAAAATCTTGTATCTTACTTAAAACATTTCTTTCCGAATTTGATTCACTATCTTCAGATTGGTACCTAAACACCCCAAAATATTCGTAATAGAGCTGCCGGTGCGAATGTCAAGCATTACAGCATGACATTTTCAAATTTCTGCGGCAGGGAATTGCGACATGGTGTTATTTCTTCTCACAGATGGTGACCCTCCGCAGTTGAAAAAATCAAACACAAACAAAGCGTGAAATTTGAAAAATAAAATCGCGACATTTTACCCATCGCACTTTGTAGATAGATTACGTCTGCTTGAAAGTTAAACTACTGACAGCAGAATTTGACTGATATGAATGTACACATAAACTAATGTAAAAACAAAAAGTGTCTTAAATGCGTGCGTTTATACCGCAACTGACATATTTTAACGAACATTTGTGTGAAGTATACGATGGCCACATTTCAGTTATGACAACAAATGCAAAAATGTGAATGTATGATAGATAGCAATATAGTTATGTTTGAGAATATTTCTTAATATATAATGTCATCTAACCAAGTCTGTTGTTGACCTAATAACAGTATATTCTGAACCTTCCGGCCACTCTACTTTATTTATGTCCTGGTCGAGATAAGTGCAAAAAAAATCTGCATGGTTCAAACTCTGTCACCTTTTTAGACTTTGCCATGTTTTACCTAATGTAACTCATTTTCTATAACGAAATTAGCTTTTATCCTGTCTAAATTCCCTGTATTCAAATTTTCATTAATAATATTTTTAATCATTTCACCTCAAACAAGGTGAGACCACCATTAGTACGCAGTGGATCACAGTGAGGGAAGACGGGGTACTAGAGGTATTAAAGAAATTGTAAAAGATGAACTGGATTGAAAAAAATAGATTTTATATAACGTTACATTTAAACTTTCAGAGATTGTATCTATCGTGGAAGCAAGTAGATGGAAGTGAAGACGGGAAGTGTGAGAAATGCAACAGAGTAGAGTACAAGTGGCAGTTGCGTTTGCCTATTTCAGCGGTAAAAGGGAGTGACCTAGATGCCAATCTAGTAGCACGCTTAAATTTGTGAGGCCGGGATTTTTAGATGCTTTACTCAGATAATGGGTTGAGTCTAATAACATAACAGACATATTTTTTCTTTATTTTCATTGGCCTTGAACTTTTGGTTAATAGTATGTATGCTACATTTCATGTGGAAATAAACAGTATGTGATACGGTGTTAGACAAAATTTATGCTAATATGTAAAATCATCTTGGACAGATGATCTACGTTTTGGGAAAAAAGTTTTACTGCATTTATGTATTGACATAGCCTATATTTTAGGAGCATCGCACTTATGTATAAATATATAAATATCTATATAACTTGTTACAGAATTTGACAGAAAATTGATCTAATATTTTCATGTATAATGTCAGACTAACGCGAATAATAAGTCAATGGGCAAAGAAGGAATAATGATAAATCTAAACTTTCAATTCTTACACAACAATATATTTACACACACACACACGCGCGCACACATACATATATTTATATATGGATGGATGCAAATAAGTATACCTATGTGTATACATACAGGTACAAACTGATATATATATATATATATATATATATATATATATATATATATATATATATATTAATCATATCACTCCGAGTAAGGCGGTAAGGCTACTGATGTGCAGGTGGCTACGTAAGAGTGAGAAGATTTGGAAAAGAGAAAGCCGGAAACCATATCTTAAACAGGGAGCAAGGGATGAGCCTCTACACCTGTACAATATACATGGGTGGAGTGTGAACCGGGCGATAGTTTTAGTTTCCAATTGAAAAAAACAATTAAACGAAAAAGAAAAGTGAAAAGATTGGAAAAGAGAAAGCCGGAAACCACATCCTAAACAGGGAACAAGGGATGAGCCTCCACATATATATATATATATATCAGGTTTTAATAGAAGATTACTTAATATTACAAAACTATTAAATATATATTATTAGATATACTTGTTATCCTATGTTTAAAGCAAGACTCGTGGTTTCATTTACTACGCAATCATCTAGTGCATATTGTGAACTAATCTGAAATGATTGTATAATGCATGAAATTACAAGTCGTGCATTAGACGCAGGGCAATATGTATATTCATTCATATATGCGTGTGTGTGTGTCATTGAGCGTGTGTCTTTATGCGTGTGTGTTTCACTACCAGCTCAAGTCGGAGGGTCTATTCCATCCGCGTGTGCCCAGATCGTTTTAACACATTATTTTTCATTTTCTTTTTAATATTAATGCACTTTTCCCATTTCTGTTTTTATAAAAATCAAAATTAGTTTTCAGGTTGCTATAAAAAAAAGCCTTTCTTTAATATCACCGGATAATTTCTACCCGTTTTGACAGTAATTAAAACTATTACGAGAATATAACTATTTTATTCCTCCAAAAAATATGGAGCGTAGATAGTAGAGTTGTACACTTTTTAAGATTATGTGAGCGGTTATTTCAATTCCCCGTCATAATTGCTTTTTATATGAAGCAACACGTTTGCAGTTTTATTCTAAATAATACTTCATGTGAGTTAATATATTTATAAGTTGCTTAAAATTATTCCTCTTTATGTCTTCTGTGGTGCAGTGGATATCGGCTTGGAACGAAAAATCGGTGAGCCGACTTTGAATTCCAGTTGAATTCGTTGCATTACCTTACGTGCAATATCCTTGGGAAACGTATTAATCCATCTAGTCTACCTCTGGCTATGGGTTATATAGCAGGGCGGACTGGGCTCTATAGCCTTAGTTGGTAACCATTCTACAGCAGAAAATAATGGCAACCTACTGCGGGAAAAAAATTTTGCCCTGTCAGTCATGCCCCTTTCTAAATATGATCGCCAGAGACATGGTAAAAGGAGACAATCATGGAATTTGTTTCGTTTTACTATAATATGAACTAGTAAAAAGTGAAAAAGATTTATGCTGTTTCAATTTACTATTTAATTTTGAATGAAATATCTCACAGGCAATCTTTCCTGCGTCCAATAATCATGGACCAAGCGAGTCTCCCTGAGAGCAATATACTCCGTCTCTCCAGCCTTACCCTCTCTTCCGATCTCAAGTGAAACCACTACATTGAGTCAATAGCTAAATCCACTGCCATGAAGGTTGGGTCACTGTATCGGGCCAGGATGATTTTCCTCCCTGAATTCATCCTGCATATATACAAATCAACCATTCCTCCGTGTATGGAGTACTGCTGTCATATATGGTCAGGAGCCCCTGCTGTTCATCTCGTTGTTCTTGACAGGCTCCAAAGGAGAATCAGTAATGTGATAAGTACTGACACGGCGGCTCGACTCCAGCCACTTCCCCACCGAAGGGATGTGGCTTCCCTTTCTCTGTTCTATAAATACTTTCATGGCTTCTGCTCCAACAAACTTAAGTCACTGGTGCCTCTGCAACAGGTGTTTTCTCGTGCAACCAGACTGCCAACTGGGTCTCACCCATTCACAGTTAGATCAACCAAATCCAGACGACAATTTTACTCCTTCGGCTTCTTTTCTCGCAATTCCCACCTGTGGTTACTCGCTTCCATATTCTTCCTTTCCTGACGGCTACAACCTCCAGGAATTTAAATGCAATGTTAATACTCATCTCTTAACCACTTGATTCTAGTTCTTTCTTCATCATCCTGTATATCCTTTCCTTTTTCTCTACCTTTGCAACTGTCATCACACCTGTATTCGCATCCTTCACTTGCTCTTTTCTAACTTGTTCCTCTTTGTCTCACTCTCTTCTATCTAATATTTTTACTCTCATGTAGCCCCCTGCACATCAGTGGCGTTAACGCTTTGCTCGGGGTGAAACGATTAAAGAAATATATCTTTCAATTCTAATGTGACTTCTGATTTCTACGTCGTTGATATTTAGTCATTTTCTTTTATCGAGGATTTAATTTAGGGGACTCAAAGGACTAGGTTTTTCCATTTCGCTAGCAACTATTTTCGTGACTAATCTCATCTCCAAATTTGATATAATTACTATATTTCTCCCTCATTTCTTTTTATACTTTTTTTGATGCAGTATTAAGCTTGAGCTACCAATAAATTGATAACAGGCATTAAGTCAATTTTAACGTCAGCAGGGTCTGTTATAGTTGGCCTCAGGGAAGGGAAAATTTGAGCTCCTTAAGCCACATTCTTACAACTCAATAACTGGCGACCATGCAGGAAAAATAATAAAACTCCACCTGAACATTTGTAAAGAGATATGGTCTTGACAAAATAGCACAAATGGAAGTATCTGAATTTCAGGTACTGTCATGGTTACGTATCGTTCATTTCTTTCCTTTGGAGAAGCACTAAAATTATTTTTAAAAATGCAACAAAATCGCTACTAGTACACACTTTGCTAGTAACAAGATATATAACAAGTGACGCATTTAATATATGCGTATACATTTTCTGGATTGTTCGCTGCTCATGTCCTTATAAGCATCTAACAAATCACATCTCTGTAAGGTTCGAAAAGTAAAGACAAACTTGATCAGCATTGATTTGAATTAATCAGCGAATAAATTCTGCCTAAACACATTGATTTTATGGAAATGCCATTTGCGGCCGAAGGATAATTATATCTTATATCGCTTGTTATTATATATTGTGTTAGACTCTCAGAGCCGATAACATCAAACATATTTGATCATAAAACTACTTCATATAAACTAGGTGATTTAAAATTGATAAATTGGTTACTTGGAGAAAAGCATTAAATCAACATTTTGTTGGGCAATATCATAGAAGATAAACATTCGATGAAATTATAAGACGTGTATACTAATCAGATGTTCACCCGCTCGACTCAGCGTTGTGTTCCGATAGCAAAGGACAGACGTTGGAGGCAATTGATAACAACAAGGGGTGGGAAAAGATAAATCGATATGACGTATTACAAAATGGAAATCGTAAATATAATATAAAAACTAAAAATTCCTCATGCATCAATATTGTGTTTGCTTCTAGGGTCGCGAAAGAAATAAAGATATTCAGTAGTGTCTCATACGTCTACATTGATATATATATATATTGTTTGTAATTTGCGATATATATATTAGAGATAGCGCATTTGCGGGTAGAGACGGTGTAAACATTATATCCACAATATCTAACGATAAACCGAGCTAGTTTTGTTTTATCTATCTATCTATCTATCTATCTATCTAGCTAGCTAGCTAGCTAGCTAGCTAGCTAGTTAGCTAGCTATCTAAAACATTGTATATCTATCAATAGTTTATATCTATCTATCTATCTATCTATCTATCTATCTATCTAAAGTTGTCATCTTTCGATGTATGTATGTATGTGTGTATGTATGTATGTGTGTATGTATGTAACTATCTATCTATCTGCTTGCGTAAATATTGCAATTTCGAAACGCAACAGCATTTAAATTGACTGCTCAAAGCTGAAAACAAGAATAAAATTATCTAATAAGAATGTTGGATTCGTTTCCTTACACTTTTGTACCTATTGAGCTCTTTAGGTAATAAAAATATTAATCCAATTTAGCTATACCCTCAGATCAAAGTATCTTATAGACTTCTGATTATACATACACAAACGTAAGAGTTAACAGATGAAAAGTGTATCTGTGAAGTTGCTCTAGCAGATATCATATATAATTCAGTGTCATACTGTCACCGCAAAATTTGGCTCATATAGGTTTTGTGGGTGACTACGTCGATTGTTCTTTCGTGAAATGCTTTCTATATGTGACAGCGTTAATTGCATATAGTGTCTTCAATAATAATAATAATAATAATAATAATAATAATTATTACATTTTTTTTTGCAAGGACTATTGATGGTAGCAACAATTTTTTTTCCCGTTGAACGACCGTTACGTCCAAGTATGTTTGTTTTTTCTCAACCAGCGTCTCTCTATTTGAATTTTTCTTTTTCTCAATATGAAATTCTGTTTTAATATAAACAGGACTTTTTCTTTAGATACTGTCGAATTTTTTTTTTTTTTTTTTTTTTTATGAAATTCTGTTTTATTTTAATTTATCTGTTTGTTCTTTAAATGAACCTAAATAAAATCATCCGTATTATATTTCCTTTAGCTGTTGATATTTCGTAAATTTTTTTTTTTTTTTTTTTTTTTTTTTTAACAAAATACTCTAGTATTGATGTTTTGTTTCGTTGAGCCGTTGCTACGCCAAAGGTTTTTTTTTTTTTTTTTTTTTTAACCAGCGTCTTTCTCCTTGAACTCCAATCGCGTCTATGTCAGATGTTGCTTGGCAGCCCATTTAGGAGAAGGAAAACTCCGAACAACAACCCGTAACTCAAGGTGTTAATCGTGCCGAGGAGTGAATGGCTACTGCGTTATGAGGTCACAAACGATCCCCTACAGGCTTCGTGACCCTGTTTGTAAAAGAACGTTACCCAACGTGCCGGGCAACTTTGGGTGGACTTTTGGACCCGTGCGTCACTCGTGGGAAAAACATGAAAAATACAAATAGAAATAAAAATTCCAGTATGGCTCTTCCAGTGGATAAACAGGGAGCCCGTCCTTCAGGAGGGAACCTACCTGAGGTCGAAAAATCTGCCATAGGAACAAACTCCTACACAAAGAATGAATCTTCAGGTCCCCACAACCAGGATAATCCTAATGATGGTCCTGAAAATTCACCAGCTAGATCTACAACCGTATAATTAAAGAAAGAAAAAATAAAATGGTCTCGTGAGGAGTACAAAGCCGTTATGACTGCATTTCATGAAGCGTTACTCAAACCTCAAAAAACATGACTCGCCAAACATATGACATTTGGTGTGAAAAAGTTGGTCAAACAAATAGAAAGTATATTGACGAAAATAAATTAGCCAATGTACGTAGGTACATTATTCGTAATAACCGACTGACAGAGGCTGAAATTAATGAAATTAAAAGAATTGTAACAAGAAGAGACGAATCAACAAAATATGAAAAGGAACCGGAATCAGAATCAGAAATAAAAAGTAATAACATCAAACAAATCACAGGTCATAATGTAGAAACCGCAAATCACTGCGAAGATAATGCTGTAAGTTTAAAAGTGCTGGAAAGGTGTGATATGAGTCAGTTAAAAGACGAAAATAAAACGAGTTCAGAACACATCGAAGATAATTATTCGACGGAAAATAAGAACAATATACAGGAAGCCAAGATAGAAATAAAGAACCATCTAAGTCAAATACAAAATATTACAATGGAGGAACGAGAACAGCTCCCAAAATTACAACCAACAAAACATGACCTGCGAACTATTAAACTCTACAATGTAGCACTGAAATTAATACTGGATGAAGACACTCATACAAATCTCAACGAAGTAATATATGCATCAGCAATAGCAGCAACAAAAAAATTGAATATCAAAATAAAAACAAGGCAGTCTCGCAGATATTAAGATCCACCTCGGAAAAGAAAAATAGAAAAAGAAATCGAACAACTTAAAAGTGAACTATCAGTACTGGATGAACTGAGTAGAGGAATAAATGTAAGAACTAGGAAAAGCAGAAGAGCCGAAAGAAAATATAACATTAGAAATGAAAATGAAGTCTTATCAAATAAAGAAAAATAAAGCAAAAAATCCAACTGAAGGCTCAAAGAATCAGACGCTATGAAAAAAGAGCAAGATTTTTCAGACTGATACAAAGAGATTTTACAGAGAAATAGGTAAAAAAAGAATTGAAGTGACAGTCCTCACCAGAATGGAAGAAGTCACACAGTTCTGGGAAAAGATATGGGCTTGCCCTAAAGAACATAGCAATGAAGTACATTGGATTGTGCAAGAGATAGAACGAATGAAAAATAAACCAGAACAGACATGGTCTGGAATTACAGAAGATAATGTTAAATTTGCACTAAAAAAAGCACACAATTGGAAATTCCCAGGTATAGATAAAATTCCTAACTTTTGGCTATATTATTTAAATGCAGCACATAAAAAACTAGCCAAAGAACTTCAAGAAATGGTTGACGATCCCACTAAAATTCCTGCATGGATGACCAAAGGAATTACATTTCTTCTACCCAAGAATGGTGACACAAACAACCCGAAAAACTACAGACCAATTACATGTCTTCCGACAACATATAAACTATTAACATCTATTTTAACAAAACAGACATATTTATTCTTAGAAAGAAATGACATGATACCAGTTGAACAAAAAGGGTGCAAACGTGGCTGTTATGGTTGTAAAGACCAATTGCTAATTAACAAAATGATCCTGGAAAACTGCTACAGTACAAAGGAAAATCTTAGTACTGCCTGGATAGATTATCGAAAGGCATTCGATAGTGTGCCACATTCCTGGATTTTAAAGACTTTAAATATATACAAAATATCGCCCGTCATCATCAATTTCATCAAACAGTGCATGTCTATATGGAAAACAACCCTTTACCTCAATCATATAAATGGAACCTATAAGTCTGATGAAATAAACATCAAAAGAGGTATATTTCAAGGTGATTCTTTATCTCCCTTACTATTCTGCATATCATTAATAGCACTAACAAGTCAACTTAATAAGACAGAATGTGGTTATAAAATAGGCCAAAAGTAAATAAGCCATCTATTTTACATGGATGATTTAAAGTTATATGCTAAGAATGATAATGAGCTGGAAGGTCTTCTGCAAACTGTAAAATGCTTCAGCGAAGACATTGGAATGAAATTTAATTTGAATAAATGTGCTAAAGCTACAGTTTTACGTGGATCAATACAAGAAACATCCTCAATTAGCTTAGACCCTGCTGTAACAATAAAAGAATTGAAACCAGAAGAAGCTTATAAATACCTAGGTGTAAATGAGGGCGAAAACATTCACCATAAAAAAAATGAAAGAAATAGTGCGTAAAGAGTACTATAGAAGGCTACGAATGATATTAAAAACTGAATTAAATTCACAGAACAGAGTTATGGCCATTAATAGTCTTGCAATCCCAGTTGTCCAATATGGCTTTAACATCTTAAACTGGACTCTAAATGACATCAGGCGAATGGATGCTAAAACAAGAAAGCTTCTTTCTAAGCATAAGATGCATCATCCAAAGGCTGATGTAGACCGTCTATACATACCCCGTAAAGAAGGTGGAAGAGGTCTTATTCAGCTGGAATTGTCATACAAGACAACAACTATTGGCTTACTAACATAGAAACAACAAAGGATTGGATGATACAATTAGTAAGGCAACATGAAGAAAGAAAGAAAAAATATCCAATAATAAAAGAAGACAGGAAATACAAACAAGATTTACAGTTAGTAGATTCTGTAGAAAAGCAAAACAGAAGCCAAGAAGCAACTATTGCGGCAAAAAATATGAAAATGAAAGCCAAAGATAAAGCTCTTGAACAGATGAAACAGCGCTGGCAAGACAAACCTCTGCATGGCCAATATCCAGAACGTGCCAATAAATCTAATGTTGACAAAGTTAATACTCATCGATGGTTACGTGCATCTGGATTAAAGTCTGAAACTGAAGGCTTTATTCTTGCAGCACAAGACCAAAGTCTTTTCACTAGAAACTTTCAGGCAAATATTATGCATAATAATATGGATCCAAAATGCAGGTTTTGTGATAAACACCAAGAAACAATAGACCACCTAATCACAGGCTGTTCTGTGCTTGCCCCAAATGAATATAAAAATCGCCACGATAGAGTTGGGCAATATTTACATTGGGCAATGTGCAAACATTATGGAAAAGCTGTAAACAAACACTGGTATGAACGTCACCCAGCACCGGTTACAGAAATAGAAGATGTAACCATTCTATGGGATTACACCATCTACACAGACAGAAAAATTGAAGCAAACAGGCCAGACATTATTGTTAAAAACCAGAAGAAGAAAACTTGTCTATTAATTGATATGGCTTGTCCAGCGGATTGTAACATAGCAATCAAGGAATTTGAAAAACTGTCAAAATATAAAGACCTGGAAATTGAAATAGAAAAAATGTGGAAATTGAAAACAAGAGTTATGCCAGTGATAGTAGGTGCACTTGGAATGATAAAAAATGGAACAAAACAACACATTGAAAGAATCCCTGGAAACCCGAGCTTAAGAGATATACAAAAAATTGTCTTATTAAGTACAGCCCACACACTATAGAAAACTTTATCTATGTAATGCTGGGGATGATAGGGAAGATAGAAAAACATGAAATGGAGCCATAACAACACGCCACTACCTGCCTTAGGTCTCCCCGCCGACATGGTTGGTAGTGAGACCAAAGCAGAAATCGAAATATGATGAAAAATGACATAATAATAATAAACAAACAAAATCGCATTGTAGCTGTTTCATATTGAAAAACTCGACCCCCATAAAGCGTGTGGAGACGATGGAATCCCGGTGATAGTCCTTAAGAGGTGTGCCCCTGAACTTTCCCCTGTCCTCTCTAAACTGTTTAACTACTGCCTTTCTGCTTCCTGCTTTCCTGCATGCTGGAAATTCTCCTCAGTCAGGAACGACTGAGAAGAACCCTCGGACCCATCCAACTATCGCCCTATCAGTCTCCTACCGATATTCGGGAAAGTATTCGAGGCTATAATTAATGCTGAAATAGTTCATCATCTCACCGCCCACAAACTGTTCTTCGACAGGCAATATGGATTCCGATTTGACAGGACCACAGCTGACCTGCTAACAACTGTAACGGAGTACATGCTACAGGCTCTTGATGAGTCTGACGAGGCTCGCACGGTTGCTCTGGACATCTCCAAGGCTTTCGACATGGTTTGGTACACTGGCCTCTTATGCAAACTACGCGGTTATGGTATTACCGGTTGCCTGCTTGACCTAATCCAATCTTTCTTAAATAACCGCAAAATGAAGGTCGTTCTGAATGGGCGTGCCTCTTTGTCCTACAGCACGAATGCTGATGTCCCACAGGGCTCTATCCTGGGCCCGACGCTCTTCCTTATTTTCATCAACGACCTCCCAGATGAAATCAAGTCTCAAGTAGGTATCTACGCAGATGACACTACAATATACTCCCGCTCCAGTAAGAAACCTGTCGTGGCAGACAGACATAATCTCGCTGCTGACCTTGAGCGGGATCTACAGTCTGTGGTGAACTGGGGCAAGAAGTGGCTTGTCAACTTCAATTCATCTAAGACCAAGCTGTTGTCTGTCAACCATTACAGGCAACCTCTTCTGCCTCCCATAAGCATGGACCAGGTGATTCTCCCGGAGAGTAATACACTACGCCTCCTCGGACTTACCCTGTCCTCAGACCTCAAATGGAACCACTATATTGAATCCATAGCAAAATCTACTGCTAAGAAGATTGGGTCACTATGTCGATCTGCATATATACAAGTCAACCATCCGTCCGTGCATGGAGTACTGCTGCCATTTATGGTCAGGTGCCCCTGCCGTTCTCCTCAGTGTTCTTGACAAGCTCCAAAGGAGAGTCTGTAATGTGATAGGTACTGATCTGGCGACTCGACTGCAGCCACTTTCCCATCGTCGAAATGTGGCCTCCCTCTGTCTCTTCTATAAATACTTTCATGGCTTCTGCTCGGATGAGCTTAAGTCACTGATGCCTCCTCAACAGGTGTTTACCCGTGCAACCAGACTGGCAACTGGGTCACACCCATTCACAGTAAGATTAGTCAAATGCAGACGACAATTCTACTCCTGCAGCTTCCTCTCTCGCACTTCCCGCCTGTGGAACTCACTCCCATATTCTTGCTTTCCTGACGGCTACAGCCTCCAGAAATTTAAATGCAAAGTTAATACTCATCTACTAATCACTGGCCTCTAGCTCTCTCCCCTCCCCTGTATAACCTTCCCTTTCTCTCCACCTATTTATCTGTCATCGCACATACTTTCTCAGCTTTCTATTGTTCCTTTCTAACTAGCTTGTACTCCTCGCTCTTTTCTAATTAATCTTTATACATTTATGTAGCCCCCTGCACATCAGTGGCGTTTCAGCCTTGCTCGGGGTGAAATGATTAAAAAAAAACAAAAAACAAAAAAAACAAATCAACCAACTTTTAACCAGGATAAATATTTTCTTGCCCTAATAACTAATACAATGCGTGTAGTATTTCTCGATTACATTTTGTCGTTTCCACGATGCTATCATTCCAACAACGTGTATGGCTGTATAAAATTTTATATTTCAACGTAATATTTAACCTTAAACAATTCTCCTCCATTTTACATATATGATGTTCCAAATCTCAATGTGTCAACGTTGATATAAAGTTCTATATTTACGAGCTAATGTAAGATATTGGCAAAAGCTTTTCTAAAGAAAAAAGATAGAAAAGCAAGATAGTGATCCGACTGAAACAGCAAATATAAAGTAACCTTAGATGAATCCTAAATACACTATATTCCTAAGGAAGAATAGAAAATATGTCTGAAATCAATAAACAGTTAAAGAAATAATTCGAAAGATAGAGAGCAGATTCAAAATATGTCAAGAGTTTGTCCAACAATACAAGCGGAATAGATAAGATAATTCGAAGAAACACAATATTTTATAAACAAATAAATAGAGAATGAAAACTACCAGAACCATCCTTGGTAACAGAACAATTGAAAACAGGATAGCTTGTTACAATGAAAATGAAGTCCGGATAAATGATGAAATACTGCGATAAATATGCAATAGTAATGGTAATATTAGCTCTTTCCTTATATGGAAATAATCGGTGATCATTTATTCGAAATGTATAAAATGTTTCTGCGAAAACAATATTTTCTGGTAAATAGGTTTCTCAAATTTACTTACCGTAAATAATCCCTCTATTATTAACAATGTCTGCTTTCCTAACATTTTTTTTGAAGGTGTACAGAATACCTACATTTTGTATGTATTTTGTCATTGTGGTGAATGAGCTATTGATTTTAGTCGTTGCTGATATTAAAAGATATTAAGCAATGTGTTCTATGCTATTTAGTACAGTTCTTTATTATTCTGATTATGTGTGTATGCCAAAACTTCAGATAGATTATATCGGTGAAAGAACAATATTAATAGTGAGTAAAAGAAATCTTATATTAGTCGAGTATTTTATTCTCTGGTGGTCTGATCTATTCCACAAGGTTCGAAGAAAGACGGCCCATTTATACACACAGGCTTTATTCGTCTGAACCAATTTTTAATCATTGATCTGTAAATGTTATATAGAGTTTGGACAGGTTAGGCACCATGATATGGAAACTGCCTCACAAGTTGACTATTTTTGGATGCGGAGCATCTTATTTTGATAGATTCTGCAGGAGCAGCAACGGAAGTAATCAGCAAGGTACAACCGGAAGACCCAGAAATAATAATACGCTGACCGAGCCCTGTTTTCTACTTTTTCTTTTCACTAAACTCAGCATTCAAGACTCAGCTTGAAGGTGTATTTTCAGCCTTCGTTGCAGAAGTCACGTGACCTGTCATAGCTGCGTGTTTTCACATTTCTCGTTCCTCGTGTGGATATTGTGGTTTGAAACATCTTACGTTGTTGGAAAAAACGACCACTACCAAAGTTTGTTCACTTGGAAAATACTTTATTTACTATAATAATTTTGTTCCGACTAATTATTTTACCACTATACTAAGTATGTTGCAACTAATTCCTTATTTACTATACTAAGTTTCTTGCAAATAATTCTTTATTTGATAAACTAAGTTTCTTGCAACTAATTCTATTTTAATTATACTAAGTATGTTGCATCTAATTCCTTATTTACTATACTAAGTTAGTTGCAGCTAATTCTTTACCCACAATACTAAGTTTCTTGCTACTAATTCTTTATTTACTATACTGAGTTTGTTGCAACTAATTTTTTACTTAATATAATAAGCTTGTTGCAACTAATTAATTATTTATTATACTAATATCGTGGCAAATAATTCTATATTTACTATACTGAATATGTTGCAAATAATTCTTTAGTTACTATACTAAGCTTGTTGAATCATTTATTTTTACTATACTGCGTTTGTTGTAACTATTTCTTAATTTAATATATCAATTTTGTTGCAATTAATTTTTTAGTATACTAAATTTGTTACAGCTAATTCTTTATACACTATATACTGTTCTTTTGTAACTCATTCTTTATTTACTAAATTAAGTTTGTTGGAACTATATTTTATTTACTATACTAAGTTTGTGACACTTAATTCAGGAATGTAAGTATTATTATTTACTGAATTAATTCCACACCATGATTTTGTTACGATGGGTCCAGCGTAAGTGACATCCATTCTAATTGTAGTTAATAGTTTTGAAAATGTTTATCTTCATGTTTTTCTTCAGAATCTTACGCAGTATTTACACAATTCAAATATAGATTATTATCCTCAAATTTATTGATGTTATTGCAACGTTTCCGCCTTTGTGTACGCCGGATTTCATCAGTTATTGCTCAACTGTCTCTACTGAGTCCAAGTAAACACTGACTGGAATATATTGATTAAAACGTACATATGGTGACATACTGAGTTCAATCCCTGGGAATGAAACTGTGTACGTGTGCTCAGTGAAAATGATGCGAAATAATTGAGTAGTACTAATTATAAAAGCTAGGCGAAATATCTTTCTAGGTATACGCAGTGGAACGAGAAATGTCTACTAATATGAGTTAAATAAAGTGTTCAGTTTAGAATTCTCTATAACCTATCCATACGAACAGGGCCGTAGCTGATGCTAAAAAAACACCGGGTACAGAGAAAATTGCCCGGATTTATTAGTTGACAATGTGATGACATCATCAGTGTCATCCGTTTCCAGAATCTTTGATTTTGCGAATTTTATCAGCTATTCCAATGGAAATTAGGCACAGAACGTGAACGAAAGCAGGGATTCAGGTTCAGACTTTTAAAGTATAACTAGTCTTTTCTCCCAAAATTAATAAATAAACAGATTTTTACTGCGTTCATTCGGATGTTTTCTTCGTTTTTCTTTCTTTCTTTCTTTCTTTCTTTCTTCGTGAATTGTTTAGTTTGCTTTCTGACGAAGACATTTTTCCTTGTCCGGATTTTCACTATGATTGCACGGATCAGCCCGGACCCGTGCCCGATGTGCCCGATGTGCCCGGTGTGCCCTGTAGTCAGATACGGCCATGCATACGAACAAATATCTGAGAAGACCTGAAGATAAAACAAACGAAAAGTAATGATGACAAAAATGATGAGTAAAGTATCGAAATATAAATAGAACAAATAATAACTCCTCGCCCCAGAAATTCCGGAAGAAGGTAGTCATTCTTATCACAAAAGAAAATTTAATGCGATGCATATTACCAAATGTTTTGCATATATTACAGAAAAACAAGAACAATAACTGCACAAATAATAGAAAGAAATTAGGACAGATTTATTTTGTTGCAAAAAGATATGAAGAAATGAATTCTTACAGAAATCATATACTGACAAAAAATCCATTTGGATGTGAGCAATATAGCACATTTAACATTCGAATGCCAGTGAGTACTTCTCGATGATTTTACTTGATTTATTTGTTTAATGGAATACAAACACGTTAGGGGTCATTTAATAAAGGAATCTAATTTTCTTAGGAGCATTGAAATAAGAAAAATGATGCATGTTATTCTTCTTTCACAAATGAATACATGAGAGATGATATTCAGCTTTTGCATATATACATGTTTGTGTGGACATAATTAGTAGAAGCAGTGATATGTATTTTATATATTCATTTTCTTAAAGTAATATTTTCGAATGAGGTTTGATTACTTTAAGCGATTTTAGAAGATTATATGAACTAATGTCATGAAAGATTTTTTCATCTTTTTTATTTGTCTGAATTTGTTTAGTTGCATATCAACAACTATTGGTTATTTAACGCTGAAATTTTAATATTTTGAACACAATTTCAAATAACTTCAAATAAATACGTATTTTGAACGCAACTGTATGAGTTCACCTACCGAAAAAATATATTGTTATTAATTTTAGTATAAATATGTATTGTTGGCTATCTGTTAAATATAAAAATAAATTGTTAGCATTTTCACTATACAAATGTATTTTATACTTTCAGAGTGTTTTGTTAATTTTGAGTAAATTATTACCAAGAGCTTGGACCCTAACTGTTGCTACTAGCCAGTTGCATGTTGGACATTGGGAAAAGCTGCGATTAAATCGTGGTTCCAAGCTCGTTCAAAATAGCCAATCTTTTGCCTGATATAGCTTATTTTCATATCCAGGACTAATTTCTCGATAAAGGGAAATGATGAATAATTAATTCTCTCTCTCTCTCTCTCTCTCTCTCTCTGTATATATATATATATATATTTGCGGGTCTATTTAAAGATCAAAGAAAATAACATTTTATTTGTAATTTTATTGATATTTTCAATTTTAAAATAATTGTAACTTCTGAACTGAGCGTAAAATCAATTGTTCGATAACATCTAATCGATTTTAGCTTTCTCAGCCATTATCAAAATATTTGAAGTATATATTGTCGGCAAATTTGTACTAATACAAGTTTGGTGGAACAAAAATTCAACGAATATTGGGGTTATTTTTTGGTAAATTACATTCCATATTTCTCGCCGAAATATTGAAACGAAAAAAAATCACAAACCATAAAAAGCATTGATGAGTATTAACTTTGTCAACATTGGATTTATTGTCACGTTCTGGATATTGGCCATGCAGAGGTTTGTCTTGCCAGCGCTGTTTCATCTTTTCAAGAGCTTTATCTTTAGCTTTTATTTTCATATTTTTTGCCGCAATAGTTGCTTCTTGGCTTCTGTTTTGCTTTTCTACAGAATCTACTAACTGTAAATCTTGTTTGTATTTACTGCCTTCTTTTATTATTGAATATTTTTTCTTTCTTTCTTCATGTTGCCTTACTAATTGTATCATCCAATCCTTTGTTGTTTCTATGTTAGTAAACCAATAGTTGTTGTCTTGTATGACAATTCCAGCTGAATAAGACCTCTTCCACCTTCTTTACGGGGTATGTATAGACGGTCTACATCAGCTTTTGGATGATGCATCTTATGCTTAGAAAGAAGCTTTCTTGTTTTAGCATCCATTCGTCTGATGTCGTTTAGAGTCCAGTTTAAGATGTTAAAGCTATATTGGACAACTGGGACTGCAAGGCTATTAATGGCCATAACTCTGTTCTGTGAATTTAATTCAGTTTTTAATATCATTCGTAGCCTTCTATAGTACTCTTTACGCACTATTTCTTTCATTTTTTTATGGTAAATGTTTTCGCTCTCATTTACACCTAGGTATTTATAAGCTTCTTCTGGTTTCAATTCTTTTATTGTTACAGCAGCGTCTAAGCTAATTGAGGATGTTTCTTGTATTGATCCACGTAAAACTGTAGCTTTAGAACATTTATTCAAATTAAATTTCATTCCAATGTCTTCGCTGAAGCATTTTACAGTTTGCAGAAGACCTTCCAGCTCATTATCATTCTTAGCATATAACTTTAAGTCATCCATGTAAAATAGATGGCTTATTTTCTTTTGGCTTATTTTATAACCACGTTCTGTCTTATTCAGTTGACTGGTTAGTGCTATTAATGATATGCAGAATAGTAAGGGAGATAAAGAATCACCTTGAAATATACCTCTTTTGATGTTTATTTCATCAGACTTATAGATTCCATTTATATGATTGAGGTAAAGGGTTGTTTTCCATATAGACATGCATTGTTTGATGAAATTGATGATGACGGGCGATATCTTGTATATATTTAAAGTCTTTAAAATCCAGGAATGTGGCACACTATCGAATGCCTTTCGATAATCTATCCAGGCAGTACTAAGATTTTTCTTTGTACTGTAGCAGATTATTATTATTATTATTATTATTATTATTATTATTATTATTATTATTACTGTTAATATTTTGTCTTATATATATTTTGTATTTTTATTATTATTATTATTATTTTTATTTTCATAATATTATTTTATTAATATTATTTAAGATATATATTTTTAATAACAATATTATTATTATTTTATTATTAATATCAATATTTTTGATATATGTATTCTTTATTATTATTCTTAATTTTATTTTATTTTTATTAATATTATTTAAGATCTTTTTCTTTTTAATATTAATATTAATATGTTTATTTTTATTATTAATTGTGCATAAATCTTTTTGAGTATATAGATATATGTATAATATATATATTATTATTATTTTATTATTATTAATATTTTTATTAATATTTAAAATATCATTTAATATTGTTTTTAACATTTTATTTATCTTTTTCTTATTAAATGTTAATAATTTTTACTATATTCCTATAATATATTACTACTAGTGTTTATATTGTAATTTGTATTAGGAAGTATGATTTATAATCTAATTTTACCGTAAATATATCTCATTGTAGTTATAACTAAATGTAATGTTAAATTCCCATGTCATGCTTTTCTACAAATGTAGATAATTGTAATAGACGTTGGTGTCGAGCTAAGAAGTTTAATTTAAATTCCTTACTATCTATACTGTTCGTTCGTCTTCTATTTTTTTGCTTTTTGCGTTTTCTTTTTTATATTTATAAGTTTTAATTATTTTAACTGTAATTATTAAATAATATTAATCGTGGTTATATTTTAAGTTGTATTAAAAATTATGATTTACAATTTATTTTTTACCGTAAATGTATCCCATTATGTTTAAAACTAAATTTCAATATTAAATTTCCACGTCATGTTTTTCTAAGAATGAAGATGGGTTGCAATAGATGCTGCGTCAATATATGGCGCTTCTTTGTATACTGTACGTTCTTTTTCTATTTCTTTCCTTTTCTCTCTATTATTTTCATTTATCAATTGTCTATATTTTTCTTTTGTTTCTCTCTTTGTTTTTTTTAATGAGCGAGGAATGTGTTTTTGTAAATTACCGTTACAATTTTTTACTCGAAATTACGGACACGTGAGCATCTGTGAGTAACGATTTTTTGGGAATATTAAAGGTTAACTGTTGTATCATTTGGGTCTGACGAGTCACAATGTCAGCAGCGGTGGCGAAATACGTATTATCCATGAAATTGTAGAATACCAACACTTCTTGTAATTTATATATATATATATATATATATATATATATATATATATATATATATATATATATATTATTCATGTCGATGTCAAAATTCGGAGTTTCATGTACTAAAAAATCATCACGTGGATAATACAAACTGGTGCATATTACTGAAGATGCATATTCCAAACATTGTAATATGCACTAATGATTGCGTGGTGCATGAATGTCCGAAAATGTCCTACAGAATTTGGATAATATGTAAATTTATTAATATATAATCAATAGCACCCTTTTCACTGTTTTACTAACACTTGAAAAATATTTTATATACCCGTGTATCTCCATATGCATATTTACTACTGCACACACAGGCACACACACACACATGATTATATATATATATATATATATATATATATATATATATATATATATGAATTAATTTTTTTAAATAGTTTAATTTACATTGCGACAAGAAAATTATTAATGAGAACTGGTTTTTTGCATTCATAATGATGTTACGTTCATTCCTGATAGATCTGAGTAAACTGTTGCAAATTCTAATCTAGTTATAAAAGGTCAGGGATAAATATATCTATAAGACTATTTCGTCGTAACTAAAACATCCTAACTATACATCTTGCCGGAAGAAAGCAATTTAGCCAAGAAAATCACAGGCATGTACAAATATCTTTCACTCCCAAACATCTAAACTATATTTTAAATTTTCAAAATCGTCCTTCATCTTATTAGTTAACTTATACACACTGATATGGTCTAAAA
Source organism: Ascarosepion bandense (assembly GCA_037127315.1). NCBI lineage: Eukaryota > Metazoa > Mollusca > Cephalopoda > Sepiida > Sepiidae > Ascarosepion > Ascarosepion bandense. The sequence continues at coordinate 495,498 of JBBBDQ010001328.1, forward strand.
TTGCTGTGTTCGCCCCTTCATATTAACTCATTGATAAGCAAACCTATTGTCTTCTGCATTCAAATGTAAGTAATTTTCACTAAAGTTATTGAACTTTACTTGGTGGCAAAATAAAAGCTTCAAATTTCGAAAAATAGAGATTTCCGGGTCGGAAAGTAAATTATATATATATATATATATATATATATATATATATATATATATATATATATTACGCTCTACAAACTATGTTGCAATGAGCACATTTTAAAAATCTGGATTCAAAATTCTTTTGGTCATATTCATCTGTATATGTATATATATATATATATATATATATATTCATATATATATATTTATATATATTTATATATTTTATTCTAATTTATTTATCGTTATACATTTGTTAACTCTAAAGTTAATTGATTTATTTCTATTGAAAAAAGTTAAGGAATATATTCTGTTTTACAATCATTAATGATAAATTAAAATCGGGTAAAACATGTTGACGTTTTAATGTCATATGCAACAAATGATATCTGAAATTTTATTTTCTGGCCATTATGAACAAAAATTGATGAATCAGAAACGGACGTATATGTATAAATAATGAAATCGAGCCGGCCGGTAGAATAAATCGTGCAAATGTTCTTATGGATTTTGATGCATTATACTTACATAGGCAACTTCCAGAGCATAAATTACGTTTCGAGTTTTTTCTTTCTTTCAATACCGACGTTTGAAACAATTTCCTGTCACAAATGGCTCTTATCCGTTGATATTTATGAAGCATAAAGTTAAATTGTTGGAGATAGAAGAGGGAGCTAAATTGATATTCGAACGAAGGATTGCCTATCAATTCAAAAGCACACATGGAAAATCTGTGACTGAGCAGTAGTCTTTGAAAATATAAAAGACTAAAAGTAATTAAGTCTTTCAGTCATGCGGGAAGTTTATAAATTCAGTTCAGAATAATGCTAAAAAGCTATCGACCTAATTTATCAAACATGGCAAAATGATCAAATTTGAAGGTTTTAGTAGGAGCAGGACTTGGTCGACCCGTCTAATTTTCGGTACCCTTTCAAGTATACTCTCAGAAGGATTCAATATAATTAATTTATATGCATTTTTTAGCGTATCTACAGCTATGATTTTCTTTTTCTTTATGTGCCGTAACCAATCGAATGGCAAGAAATAACGAGGAAAGAAGATTTGGAAAATCTGGTACTCACAGTGAAGATAGAGGTAAGAGAGATATAGGAAAATAACACATAATATTCTTAGTGAGTCTGAGCAAATGAATGTTGGAACAGGGTTTTGGAGAAATAATAATAAAAACATTATTTATTAAATGATACAAAGAAGAAAATATTGTAGAGAGTAATGATTGTCTAGATTTTTAGTAGACACAGCAAGTAAATACAAGTAATAATATTGATAATAATACATGAAATGGTACGCAGAAAATTGCTTGTCTTTATATTGTTTAGTCCTTGCTCTTTCCAAACTCAGATATTGGTGTTGTCGGTATTCAAAAATACTTGAATGGCATTGTGACATCATGCTCACTACTATTTTTTCCAGCGTCACACACACACACACACACACACAGCCACACACACACACACACACACTCCTTATAAATCCTGGGCCTAACTAATAAAACATCTTTTAGGCAATTTCGACTTTATTCATCAATATAGTCTTCATCTAGCATGGTACGCTGTTTCCAACGCATCTTTAAAATGTGTTGCCTTTTATTTGTAGAACGATTTGTCTTTGGCCTCAAAATAAGCCTAATTTTCCGATTTAACATCATTATTGAGAGCCACATCTCTTTCCCTGAATCATTTATTCGATCTCTGCAAACAGCCAGTACTCGCTGGGGACCAAATCTGAAGAATATGGTTGATTCAGAAGATATTTAAAGTGGAATTCATGTAGTTTTGCCAAAGTTACTATCGACATGTGACACGCTGCGTCGTTTTGGTGAATGAACACTTATTTCTTATTCATTTGTGGCCGTTCGTTGACGATTTTCTCCTTCAAAATGCACCAATAATCCTATATAATAGTCGCTGTTGATGGTTCTTTCTTTCTCTAGATAATTGATGAACAAAATATCTTGCGCATTCAAAATATAGGGGCCCAAACATTGCCTGCTGATGTTTACGTCTTTGGTCACTTTGGACGGCTTTCACCTGGTGCTGTGCACTCAGCTGACTGCCTATCTGACTCCGAAGTAAAATGGTGGATCCATATTTCATCCAATGTCACATATTTTGCAAGAACTCTTTCTTGTTGCGTTGAAATCCTCAACGCGTTGTTGTATTTGATCGACAATGAGCAAACGCGATACCCACTATGAACAGAGCTTTCTCATTGACAAATGTTCATGCAAAATGATGAATACAGTGCCTTTTGATATGTCCCAATCGTCAGCTGTCTCACGCAACTTTAACTGAAAATCGATCAGAACGAGTTTGTGGATTTATTTTTATTTTTTCCGGGGCAACTGCCGATTATGGGTGACCTGAGCGTTCAGCAACATTTTTGTCTGTACAACCGTGTTTAATGTGCTTAACCGTTGTTTTGATGGAGCAGAGTTTGAATAACACTTGTCAAGACATTGCTTTGCTTGAGCAGTATTTTATCCATCAGAAAGCAATACCTTAACAACACACGAAATTCAGACTTTTCCATTGTTTTGAAAATTTGCAACTATAGCTTAACTTAAATAACTCTTATTTGCAATCTAATAATCCCATTATGCTCAGATTTTGTCACGTGTCATTTGAACGTTATTACTTCATAAAAATTATATGCATTTATTATTAATGGCGATATTTATATGTCAGGTTCATGATTTATTGAGTGATGTGCTATATATATATATATATATAGCGAGAGAGAGAGAGAGAGTGGAGGGAGAGAACAGAACAAGTAAGAAAAATATTTTTAATATAAAATTTAACTTTATTATAGTTCTAAGAGATTGGTTTACAAGACACGACATTAAAAATGAAAAAACATAATTTAAAATCGATAGACGTCTATTGCTTTATTACACGAAGCTCACAAACATATTAACAGAAAAGCGTCCCTATGCAATCACTTACAGTTAAAATAAACGTCTAATGCTTTATTAAAGGTGACACAAATCTGACGTGTGGAATCAAGCCCCAATCAACATTCCATTTTAATTTCTCATGGTTTTTTAAAAATTAAAAAGAAAAAAATATTAAAATTTTTCGTATAGGCAAATTACTGAAGAAGCTAAAAGTTAAACATGTTAGATTAAAAACATTTCCTACTTGTTGTTTACTTATTCTGTCATCATATCAGATTTCAATCTAAATATTCGATTTATATATATATATATATATATATAAGGACTGTTTAAAAATGTATCGGATTGTTACTTAGCTAACGGGGCTGATGTAAACAAGGTGAAGCCATTTGACACAAATTGACTATAAACTATGTCAAGCATTCACGCTAGGGTGTAAAGATTTCACACTCTTCCATTGTCGATATAATTTGTGAAAGGAAATTGTGTAGTATAGTCGTTTCGTCACGCTCTAGAGCTTCCATCAGCGACAATATCTTGTCCAGCAGTTTTTGGCAAAGTGAATTACTACGTAGATTTTAACCCTTGTATGTATTTCATCTTAAAAAATTAAATGCTAATTAAATTTTTAAATGAGGTATCTATCCATCAAAAAGAGTTCCAGGAATGCTTCATTAATGGAATCGGCCCGGATGAAGTGTCTGACTCCAGAACGGGACTATTGGAAGGAGCTGAAGTGATACATGTTGCAGTATAAATTTTATATCACGCGTCACGATACATTTTTTCAAATCTCATATATATATATATATATATATATATATATATATATATATATATATATATACTTTAATCCAAGCGGAAAAAGCAGGAAGGTAAATTCCAAAAACCCGATCCTAATTAATATTAAAATTTTATTTTAACATTAAAAAAATGATACAGGAAGAGAGCTCCATGTAATAAAATATTACAGAGCAAAGACAAATTAAAATAGGATTAATTCTTGAATTAATCCTATTTTAATTTTATATATATATATATATATATATATTACCAATTTACTAAAGTTATGTTTTGAATTTCTTGAACCAAACAGAGGGGAAACATCGGATTAATTATATTGTAAATTAGTTATTATTGCAATATATTTCTGTGAGTCACAGAAATATGAATTCAGTCAAAGGCAGGAATCTAAACAGTGACAAACATAAATGTGTTCATACCAAAGGCTGCCGGAATGAAAGAAATGTACTGTATGTCAGTGATCCAACAGATTGTACCAGGGACGATGACAAACAAATGTGTGTTGACGTAAAAGGAAGCCGCTTTCATGATCAGAAAATACAAAAAATGGCGAGTAAAGGCAATAATCGGCGAAAATTATTAATAGAAATGCCTAACCATAAATGACGCAAGGAAGTGGAATTGGAAGAATTTCAGCTTATATATGAACGGGGGTTTTCCGGGCCAATGTTCAGAACAGAGCGAAAGGGTAACAGACGTCAGTCAGTGAAGACAAGAAAACTCCAGACAACTCTTACGTATGGGTAATTCTCGCTCACTACTCTTCTCCTCCACGCAACCGAGTCAGATGAAGAATAAAAACATAAGTTAATAGTTTCTCTCTCTCTCTCTCTCTCTGTGTGTGTGTGTGTGTGTGTGTGTGTGAGGAAAGAAGGTAAAAATACAAAATAGAAAATGTATTTCAATTTAATATGTTTCACTTTATTAACATCTTCTTCACAGACCGAGAAAAACAATGGATAGTATACTGCTATGTTAGGATTTGCAGGGATAGTTTTTATTGACCAGATATGTATGTCACGTGTATTAAAACAATAGATAATTTTTATTATTATAGAATGTATGTGCGTGGAATATTTTGGGTGGTAATGTGCATAATAGTTCATGTGTATGTTTGTAAAAAAACACTTGTCTGTTTAGATGTATGTTGGCTGGCAAGTTTAGTTAATATATATGTAAATGCACTTGTGTGCGCGCGCGCGCACACACACACACACACACATATATATATATATATATATATATATATATATTTGTCATCCACATATAGGCCTGTTTCAGTCCATCACAGTTCATCAATGTGACTAGACACATCCACTTGCTTCTGGTAAAGATCGAAATTCAACCGATATGGTGTTAGTCGGAGTCGCTACTCACTTAGACATAGGCACATGGAGTCGAGTAGGGAAATTTTAACCTGTTGTATACAAGCAGTGTATGCATACGCTAGTAACCGAAAGAAATTAATTCGCGCATATATCGCAGAAGTGGAAACTGTTTGTATAATTTTCTTCTCTCTCTATTTCTCTCTCTCTCTCTCTCTCTCTCTCTACATATATATATATATATATATATATATATATATAGAAAGAGAAAGAGAGATAGAGAGAAAATGTTTGTGTGCGTCCATTAGCGAATAATGATATAATTTAATTTATATATACGTGTTCTCTATCCTTTGTCGTCAAAGACGATTGTTGTTTTCATCATTAGCAGAGCCATTATATAACAATATTTCTCAACCTTACATAAATGCGTATTATACTTTTGTGAGAGTTTTTTTTTTAATAAAGGTATTTATATATTGTAAATAATTTCCTAAAAATTGCCCGAACTTGAAACATTTTCGAAATTTCAAAACGTAAAATAATTTCCATAAGTATAAATTAGTATTAAACTAGCGCAGAGTATTCTGCTTACTGGAAATATTAAATTTAAACGATAAACTTGACGTTTTTTATGGTGGTTCTTTTATAACTTAATTAATGATGATCATAAAAAATACAAAATTAAATTTAACATTGCGAGCCTTCCCACAGCTTCTCTACTTCCCGAATAACAATTGCAGAATTAAATTTGATTCGATCCTTAAAAACATTCCATAACTGAGACAGCATTCAAAAATAAAGACATTGAAAATATACTTTCATCATTTTTAGGAAAAACCCTTAATTTTTTTTAAGGTTGGAATCTACAAATTGTACTTCTGTTAAGATATTTTTTTAAATTGAAAGCTATTATATTTTCTTTTCTTTTATATAATATTTACTTAAATTTAACTTCAATTTGATTTGATGTCATTATGACAAAACGTAAATAATTTACGAATAATTTTCGTATTTGTGTTGAAGCCACTATAATGCACATATTTTATTCCAAAATTCATCCGCATATCGTGTCCTGTTGATTTAGCGTTTAACTGGATATCGATACAAATGTCATCAAGCGGCCTTTGCTCCATGACATGCTTTCCTGTGCAGCCTCTTCATGTTTGGTTAACTGTAATTTTGCTCTAATAGGACATCTCACAGGATTCTCAGATCTAGAAATTATTGATTTGACTTCTGCTTTTACCTATGATCTTCCACAGTTATGATTTTAAATCAAATATATTCTTCTTCTCCTCTGTGCCGTTTTCATTTAAGGACGTGAGAAGTCATTCCTATCGACAACTTCCCCTCCTTTTAGAAACATCTTTCGTTTTAATATCCTTCCCACTCTCTTTTTTATTCATCTGCACAAGCTACTTAAGTTGGTTACTCGCGAATTCCAACCTCTTCCACTCAATATATCAAGCGAGGGTAAATTTTTCCAAAGCTACTTTCCTCTGTATTTGTCTATATAGTTTCTTTAATCATGTGAGTAAATACTGCCCTCTCTTTCTGACTGTCAATATAAACGTTCATTTTGTTTATATTTTTTTAGAACTTTCTTTTTATACACATAATGTTTCGATGGTATTCTCAGTATCTTTCTGTAAAACTACATATCTTTTGCCACAAGACTCCTTTTTTTCTGAGGAAATTGTCTAACATAAAAAAGAACTGGTATTATATAGCAAATCAGAACTATTTGTTTCTAACTTGATATACCCATTCTTCGGATTTACTTAGAATTGTGCGGCTTCGGATTTCGGTGTCACATTCTGATCTATATTAAAACACTTCCCAGATAAGTAAACTTTACTCCTTGCTTGATTTCGGTATTTCCGATTCGTAGAATGCATTTTAGGATAATACTCTGTTTGGCGAACACACAACCTGTTTTCTTGCAATTGATAATGAAAACTTATATATTTCGGTATTGCTGATTCGTAGATTGCATTTTAGGATAATACGAATTCTGGCAAAAACAAATTCTGTCATCTTGAAATTGATAGTGAAAACGTTTTCTATCACTTTTAATATTTTGTCTAGGATTTCCAGCAATTATTTGGCATGTATTATCAAATCTATCTTATATGCATATCCTATGTTGCTAACATCGTACTAACCAATAGAAAGTAATTGTAAGATTTCTAATTCTCTCAGAATCGACAAGCTGTAAAGAGATTTCAGTAAATAAATTCTTATGTTACACTTATTTCTAATTTTGTATTTCTAAGCCAGATTAATATAGAAATGAATTGTTTTGATGGCAACGATGTTCAGATAAAATATATTTTGTAAAGATAAAATTAAATAACAACCTAATTAGAAGAAAACAAAATGCATTTTTATTACCGTGGAAATTGGAATATTTAAAGTGATATCATAAAATATTGTGAGAAATTTGTGATGTTATGGTTTCGCTCATAGTTAGGCTATGTCATCGTTGAAGACCAGTTGCAAATTTTCATGACATGTCGGCAGACTTTGGGATGCAGTACTTCTTAAAAAGGACCCTGAATGAAGCACATGTATTCGGATATAATGATCGGAGATGTGAAGTTACTAGGCATACAAATATACCTATTTACAACCCTGGTACAACTACATTAAACGATAATTAGCATCACTAAACAGTCCATACGTAATTTAGCATATGTTGAGTTTGCTTTCACATTATTGTAAGTTAGTAACAATTATACCTTCAAAGTGTTTTAACGAACGATTTAAAGTGCAGCACTGAAATCTGAAGTCGTAGTGGGATATCGAAAATGCCTCCCAAAAGCTAAGTAGAGTGTTGAGAAACTAGGAAGAGCAGTTGTAAATTTCATGGCGTGTCAGCATCATGTTGGATGAAGTAGTATTTTAAAGAAAACCTTTTCGTGGTTTCTAACGAAACAACAGAAAAATTACTGAATTGTTACCTAATGTCTGTCCTATATTTCAGTTAATGCTAGTCATTATTCTGGACAATCGCCTCATTTGATGAAGATACTTCAGGCAACAAAAATATGGTTCCACAGAATGATGCTGAAAATAATATCGACCAACGACAAAGTTTTAGGGAAATTGGAAAAATGAAGATTATTTAACAAGAGGCTGCTGGAAATAGTGTACATAATGAGGAAAGAAGGCTCTGGAAATGTGATACTCATAGTCTTAATGATACTCATAATGTGATACTCTGTCTTTCTTGCCTGAAGACAAGAAAGACAGAGGAAAACAGTGAATGACCTACATAGCGAGCTTTAGTAAGTAGATGGTAGAATGGTTTAAGAGTTTTATTAAAATAGGAAGATTTAATTAGAGATACATGGACAGGATATTTGAGATAGTCATGATTGCCAACGTCTTGAAGAAACGCGGCACTTGGTGTTATATGCACTGGAAACAAGGATGACTATCTTCGTGGCCGACTAACGATGAACAACGAACATGTATAATTAAGAATAATGTGATATTTTTATTCTCTTCGGTAAGCGTTATATGTAGAGATGTAGTCAGAGGGAGTGACCTACATACCCATATACGAGAAAATGACTGGTTGGAGTTGTCTTCCTTTGAGGACTCTCCGACTCCTCGACTGTTCTCTTATCTCTACTTGAAAAAAAACGATCTTATGTAAGTTGAGATTTATCGAAATCCGCCCAATTGCGTCAACTTTGTTGAGGCCATTTGTTTATCAATTTTGCATTATTATTATTATTATGCCTTTGGTCAACTACCTTTGATGTCATTGCATTACCCTGCAATTGTTTAATATTTCCTGTTTGAACAAAATAACCCTGTGGATCACAGATGCGTCATCTTAATTCCTGTCTTTCCATGATTTATATTCACCGACCTTGAACACGGCTGCCCACAAAAAACAATTACATTCCTTCAATGCAAACACTGGTGTCTGCATTCCTCTTATCCGAAACTATATTTTGTTTGCCAAACTGTATTCTCTATAAAATAATATTTGTTTAATGTAAATACACTTCTGAATAAAATTATAGCCTGTTGGTAATAGAATATATAATATTAGAAAATTAATTTTCTTAAATTTACACAGTTTTTATAAGAAAAAAATGTAGAAAATCAAGTTTTTTAAGTTTATAAGTCGTTTTCCTTAGGGACCTGGCCAATCATGGCTCTCAGCAACTTCATATCTTTGCTCCCTCTTATTAACATTTTCATTATTTTCCAGGTACTGTTCCAGGTATATTAGTCATTGTTTCCTTGTGTCCTCTTGAACTTAACGTGCCTTGCAAGTGTCAAATTCTCTAAACTCTCTTTTCTTAGTAGGTGGACTAAATGTTCGAACAGTCTCTTTCACGTTCTATGCATGAGTGTTCATTTTTGTTTGCATTTTTCTTATTTCTTCATTGTTGCAAACATGGTACGACCATTGATTACACATTCTCCTTCTATAGTAGCATATTTGTGTCCCCTGAATTCTCTTCTTCATCTGTGAAGAAATTTTCCATCATCCACTGCCATATAGGAACACTGTTATTACATGAGTTTTTAGCACTCTTTTCTCCTTTCTAAGACATCGTCACGATTCTTAAAACTTTACTTCACTTTTTGAAAGCAATTTTCGCTATTTAAATTTTTCTTCGGATTTCGGTACCTCATTTTCCATTATTTGAACGAGAAATTAAAAAGAAAAAGGTTCAGAGGTGTGCCCAACGTAATGTAAATTTTGCTTATACAATCATTGATGAAAGTGAAATAATATTATTTTGTAAGGATTTGACAAATTCTATGATGTTACCTATTCGTAAGAAGAGATTTAATTTCGATGGTCTTATCTTATTTTTAATCCAAATATTTGAATTTTAGTATAAATGAAATTGACATCTAAACTGCTCATGTTTTCATCTTTTATAGTTATTCTCTTTAATTAGTCGATCAGGTTAAGAGAATTTTCAATATGTGGAATATCAATGATTTTTATAAGTAAAAATTCGGATTAATGATGGGCTCCTCTTTTAGTGGGGTTTTACCATGTCCGCTCTTCGAGCTTCTAATATTTTTTCCCAAGTATTTCACCTGAACAATCAAAATATTTCTAATATATTGATGACGATTTCTTAATATACAATCGCAATAACTATATTACCTGATTTTGTGGATAAGTTAAACAGATTTCAGCGTATATTATTTACATACGAAACAGAAACAATAAATTACATTTCTGCGACATCATATAAAGCCATACGGATAATGACCTAGAACTAAATTCTCAGCGTAAATCTAGGAATAAAAATAAACTCGCAAATTTCTATTCTCGCCAAAACAGCAAAAGAAAACGGCAACATCTATCAGCTAATTAAAAAAAAACCATAACTTGTGTTAATTCAATATGTGATTCCATCAATAAATACACTAGTATATAGTTTGATTATATGAGCAGTAATGTAATAATGCCGATCTTTTATGGAATAAGAAATTTAGATAGCAGAGATCGACTTCCAGTCAAATTCACTTCATTTACTTATACAAAAGTACCCTTAGGAAAGATATGAATCCATCTTTTTGCCCAGCTATGGGTTAAATAACAGTAAAAAAGGAGTTATATAGTCTTGATTGGTAACCAGTCTACTGCAGAAGCTACTAGCATCCCACTGCGGGAAAATCCTCTTCCTATTCAGTCATTTTTCAAAAGAGACATAATCACTCAAGCGTGTATCACATATGACAATTAATAGACTGATGTCATTTTAGAGGACGAAAACCTGTACATTGTTTGTTGGATGCACTTATTCAGTGTTCGGAACATTGGCCCAGCATATATACATATATATATATATATATATATATATATATATATATATATATATATATATCGGATGTCTAACCATACTGATCAGCTGTGATACAGCGAAACAGAACTGTCTGCAGATGACTATATATATATACAAATTAAAATTAAATTCATTTTAATTAAATTAAATAAATGAATTGAACTTTGAGTTCTCTTGAGTTCATCTTTTTGGGAATTTCCCTGGATTACATACCAAGTGTACTATATTATGTATATATATATATATATATATCAAGTGTACTATATTATATATATATATATATATATATATATATATATATATATATATATATAAAGTTCTTCTACAATTTTATGATTTCCCTTTTTTTTTTCGTAGATGAATCCAAACTAATGACTTTAGCTGATGTGATTTTAATCAAGACAAATCAGAGTACAATTATTTATAAACGTATTTCTTCTTAGATGTATCGTTTTAAATACTGTATGTAGGTAAATACAAAACCGTTTGATATCTGTGTAATCATATATCATAACATCTCATTTAACTTAATCCAACAATACTTGGTTAAAACAAATGATATTAATATAAAACATGGTAATCCTCAAGAAATATTGAGTGGTATAGCTGGCTGGTGGTTCCCTTTCAGCAAACACCGGCGGATTTGCTATTATCTTTTACTAGCAGTGTATCCCGGCGTTTCTAGGGTTTAATGAAAGCTTTAAAACTAATTCATGGTCCTGGAGCTCAGACTCAGCCTAAAGAATATTTGTGTGAACTTTGGTGAGAATCAGATAAAAATTGTGGATTTGTATAAAGGACATACAGACAGATAAACAGACACACACACAAACATCTTCCCTTTTATATATATATAAATATATATATATATATATATATTATCGATTTTCTGCACTATTGTAAGAGCTGCAACATTGAAACTTCTGAATATCGTTTCTTATGTCTTTGTCTATGAGTGTATAAAATTTTATTAAAATCGGACCACTCCTTCTATAACCCGATTTTTTCGATTATCGATTTTCGATATGTATCGATGGTACCTCGACACAAAACCTAGCTAAGAACACTCGCAGACGCTGATAGTACAACTGTGTAAATTTTCAAGAAAATCGGTTCAGCCGTTACAGAGTCTACAGGTAACGGATACACACACACACACACGGGCGCACACACACAGACAAAGTTCCATTTATAAATAAGTTTAGATTAGTCGAATGAAAACTAAATACTTATCATTTTGTTGCAATTTTGACAGTGAACATTTTAAATTTAGCTAAAAGAATAAGAAATTATTCACATTTCGATGCACATGTTTTTGACGAATTGAGCAGATTAATAAACAGTCTTGCAGAAATATCGTTTCATTTATAGAACTAATAAATACATGCAGAGAAACTGAGAAATTATCGTTAAAAACAATATTGGCACAAAATAAATATCGTTGCATTCAATTTAAAATGTACCCGAGATTTTGAAAGCGAAACTCCGTCTCAAAGAATATATCACAGACAAGAGGCCTCATCAACGACGCATAGAAATTTAGCTGGCAGGAATGGGAATCAAAACAACTAGCCAAAGCAATAATGCCAGAAGAGAGACAACCATTTCACTCCCTGAAGAAAACGCACCGGAAAAATGTCAAAATTGAGACGGAGAAACTTAACAAATTACGACAGTATATTGGGTTAGACAGTATAACTCATGCGAAGCACTTAACATACGTGAAAGCAGATAGCCACTGAAGACAATTTGATCTTTGAAGTAAAGAAGAACACAAAACAAGTTAAAATTCTACATGATAGAAAATGAAACTGTAGCAATAAAATGAAAATCTACTGAGAGAAATGGGACCATTTATGGTCAACCCAAAGAAAATGAGTAACACAAGAAAATCTAATTCAAAATGGAAAAAAATATAATAAAATTTTCAAGTAAGATCGAGTAAAAGCAATATTATTACAGAACAAAACAATAAAAAACAAATTTTTTTTTAATGTAACTCTAATGAAATGAAAATAAAGGATAATACATCGAGGTATCTTCTAAATAGTAAACAAGATTTGTCGCTACTGCCTTCATTATCGAACTATCCAATAAAATGAAAATTTTGGTAGAGGGAGAAAACATTCTGTCCTATAAATATTAGGTTGTCCCAAAAGTTGGTAAATGCTTGCAAAAAATTGAAATTTTACTCGCCAATAACCTAAGGTTACCAGAAAACACTTGCAAAAATTGAAATTTCACTCGCAAAAACAACAAAAATTATTGCTCAAATTAAAGACCATCATTTTCCAAGACTTTCTGCCATCGATCTGCAAGCTTTTGGATCTGTTCAAAGTGCCATTCAGCCGGCTTCGAATGAAAGAATTCTTGACAAACTTTTTCGACTTCATCAAACGAGTCGAATTGGCGACCCTTCAGAAAGTGTTGCATTGAGCTGAAAAGGACGTATTCTGATGGAGCACAATTAGAACTGAAGGCTGGATTTGGCAGAATCTCAAAGCCGTCCAGCTCTTCAAAATTGTCTTTGGTCTTCCTGGCGGAGTGTGGCTTGGCATTGTCCTGCTGCATCAAAGCGCGATTTCGGTTGATCAGAGCCGGGTAATTTTGCTTCAATTTTTCATAGATCCGCTCAAGTTGCTGACAGTAAAGTTCGGTACTGATGGCACGACCATTCGGAACCAATTCAAAATGCACGATTCCTTCAATGTTCCACCAAAAGCTCAGCATGACTTTCTTGCCGAATCGATCTTGTTTTGGAACCGACGGTGTCTCTTGCCCTTTCTGAATCCATCGCTTGTCTCGATTGTACTGGACTAGATAGATCTATTTCAAAAGTGTTTACGAACTTTTGGGACAACCTAATAGTAAATTATATTTGCCTAAACAGCTTTAATTATCAAGCTATCCAACAGAATGGAAATTTTGTGAGAGGAAGAAACCTTTATATCTTTTAAATAGTAAGCTAGATTTGGATATACAGCCGTAATTAACAAGGTATCAGATACAATGTAAGTTTTGGTAAAGAAAAAAGCCTAAATTACTTGGATATTACCATATATTTATATCATAGCAAACCTAACAATCAGAAGTGAGTTTTGGGGAGGATCGCATGTAATTTTCATATGGTATGTGGCACAGAAGCATTCAGTATGTGTCCCGATAATGCTGAGGTTCCATTCGCTCTAATAGATTATTTCTTTCTTAGCAAGATTTTGTTGAATCTTTTCTCTATGTTCATCACTTACAGCTCTGGGGTTCACAGGGAAGAATTTAAATGTTGAAGTGGAGAAAATAAATTCTGAGTAAATATTCAACATCTCATATCTTTATATGCCTGTGACAATTGTTCTTAATAATCTTCTATCTGAATATTACTGTAGAGATCATGACGGAATGAATTAAATGTTTCCCATAATTCTCTGCATAGCCCGACCTGCTTTTCATGGCCAAGAATGACGCGAATAGTTTTTTGTGACCTGAAACTGGTTATTCTTACATCTACCGTGACCAAGTTCCACTGCTGAAGCCGGAATAAGAGTAGCTGTAACTGCTGCTTAGCTAGGTAAAAATCACGGACAAGGAATATCATTCAGGTCTTCCAGGGTGATCCCTTGAGGATTATGATTCTTGTTCTTTGATAAAAAGAGACGTTGTCTTCAGAATTGAACTCCTAGATTGAATTTGACTCTGGAGGTTTTTTTCGTATGATGAAAGATTAAGATCTCTATGTATACGGACAAAGGGATTATCTGAGTACAGGTATAGTTGAAGGATGCTTGGAATATGCGATGTTTGGAGGAATTTGAAGAGGATTTCATTTCGCCGTAATGAAATTTAGTCCGCAGAGTCGAGCTTAGCTCAAGAAAGGCGCTCATTATGCCACATTAAAAATAATACAACTCATAAAATTTAAAATAAAAACGAAACAATTTCGTAAATAGGATACACCTGACAGCCTTAAATGTATGTACCATTTACCAATATGCATGAATGTATATCTAAAAATAAAAAAGTGTTGATGAAAAAAACCGGAATTTCATGTCTGAAATCAGCATCCCCCCCACACAAAAAGATTATAATACCGATTTTTATACTTGCCTGGATTTCATTATAAACCAGTATAATTAATCATTTTCTTTGCGTTTACTCATCATTTTATTAAAAGAGAATAATGAACGTGAAAGTACATAATAGTATTAAAAATATATTTTTTTACGTAAGATCACATCACGGATTACAATAAAGCACAACTAGCGATACCACTAATATCAATTTCTCTCACTGCGTTGCATTAAACTATATATATATATATATATATATATACCGGCGTGAAAATAGGGTTACATTGGAACCAAGGAAGAAAGAAAGAATTTATATACACCGTCATTTTAGTGCAGCTTTGTGATGGAAAGAAAAAACTCGACATAGAAAAAAGATATTTGACACATCCAAAAGATTAAGGGTGTTGTGGATTCCGGCTGAGAAACCACACAAAATAATAAATAATAAACAACAAAAAACAGATATTGAGATAAAAAATGTAAGTTATATTGAACGAAATATACAAACTGGAACACGGGTAGTCAATTTCCAGTCAGCCATGTCTCTTTCGAGGCATGATCGCCCAAGCGTGTATCACGTATGGCACTTGACTGACTGACTGATTAGTAGAAATAAATATATACAGTCTTGAAGTAAAACAGTATGTCCGGGTAACTGATTCTAGATCCAACTAACTCCAATTAACTCTGCACCAACTTACAACTCAACCAAATTCTCTAACCCTACAACTATATTTAGTTGTCCCACCCAGTAAGGGCAACATGTGACACATGGTCAATTTTGACTGGGATTTTCGGGCTATATGGCCCGGCCAAAAAATGTCTGTCTATTTTTGCCCAGTCGTGCTTCTACCCTTCGGCGGAGCCACGACTGGGTTATTGCTCTCTGCTCGGAAGCAGAGAGCGCCCTCTACCAGACGGTAGAGAGCTGACAGTGTCATAGTCGTAATAACAGAGGCAAATGCCGTTCTCTGTATAGGCAGGATTATATATACATTCAGGCGAGTCCATTATTGTATACAAAAAGGGGCGATCCCGCAACAAATGGCATAAATAGTTTAAGCTTGCATAGGAAGATATGCTTATTTGTCGATTTTTTAGCAACAAGCACGTAAAAATAATATTATGTTTAAGGTATTCTGAACGAATTCTGTTTCTTGAACCGCTAAAATGTTTCTAAGACATTATAATAATTTGTAAATCTAAAGAGTAAAATCTTTGTGATTATTTCGTCTTGATTTTCTCCAAGAAAGAGTTTGTTTTTTTTGTTTACAACATATTACACGCTGGGTTTCTTCAACCATCTACCTAATCAGCGTAGACGACCAAAGGTCCAATAGAGATAAATTACTATGAGATGGCGCCATCAGTCACCTAGGGTAAAAGAGATAACTAACTCATTCTGAGTCTGTCATTCTATCGAGTTTTTCATTTTATTCGTAGAATTTGATCGGAAACAGGGGACATAGAGCAAGTGACAACAAGTTCTAATGCTGTAACTGCTTTGATTTCGATCTTTCAATCTTTTTTTTTTCTGTGTCGTTCATCTGTGCTCAAACGATGTCTCCAGTTTCACTGTCTATATTCTTTTTATTTTTTGTTTCTGCCATTAACTGGCTGTCGTTTGTATAGTATAAGTTGTTAGGGTTTCATCTACTAAAATAAAATGCAGGTAGATTTGGTCGGATAATCTCAGGTACAATTTGCATAAATCGAGTTAAATAATCTCCATGGAATATATCGTCTTATAAATATGTTATAGTTGTTGTGTCACCGCTTCTGCTGATGGGGACATCGCATTCAGGTATGATTACCGAAGTTAAGACAAATCAGCGCAGAGATGTATGCATGTGGAATATATTGTATAGGAAAAGAATAATAGTTTACGTTTGTATAGAAAAGCTTCATGGTGTCGGTATATATTGGACAGAAACGTTAGTTAATATATGTAATTATGTGGATGTGTGTGTGCGTATTGATACATGTGTCAACTGTATAAAAGCAATCAAACATTTTTAGATATGTGGGTGATAGTGCACGTGTGTCTGGCTCACCATTATGCTATTCAAGAAACGTATCAGTTGGACAGGTAACAATGAAATGGTTTCTGTGGAGAGTCACAGTCCGAGGTAAATTACAAATAAATTTTGTAACCGTAACAAGTTATTGCGTGAGTAATCATCAAAATGGGGTTCGGGAATAATAATATTGCAACAAATACAAGACTCCCACGCTGTATGAATTAGATACACTGCTAGTGAACTGCCGGTCAGTATAATCTTTCTAGGTTTTTACCACACTGTCAATTAAAGTGGGAATTTTAAGCCCATAAGCTAAGATATCGCGTAGACCCTGCATAAGGGTCGGGCTCTTGTTTATTTCACCATTCGGCGGAAACTTCTTTGGGTCCCACTCTGCTCAGAAGCAGAGAGTTCAATAAAATAAAGCTTGGATCGGTACGATCACCTTAGATGATTAACACCTTCCCAACAAGGTGAACGAGACACAAAGTCTGTATTTACAACCTTCCCAACATAACACCAGGTCAATTAAAGTACTGATTCTGAGCCCTTAATCCCAGCCAAATATTTTCAGTAGATCTAGCTTAATGCTGGGTAGGCCTCTTTTTTTTCACCCCAAACGAGACTCTACCTTTCGACGGAATCTCGTTTTGGCCCCTCTCTGCTCGAAAGAGAGGGCATGGATTGGTATGGTCATTTTCTAAGAGTCGCTTAGATGTGGAACAAAACCAAAAGTATTTGGTACTCAGTGTGAACCGAACTCACTCCTAAGTTGCAATGAGTGCTAAGAAGACAAACTTGCTAACCTTACACCAGGTTGAGGTGCCTGTGAGCATGGATCTGTACGACCGTTCTAGGTGTCCCTCCGCCAGGGTACACGTATATAAAGGGATAGGAACATACCATTACTGTATATAGGTAGGTATACAATAATAAATAACATCGTTATAACAATTAAATGTGAGGTATGTTTCAGTTCGATTTCCACACATTGAAAATCGAATTATATAAATAATATGGAGAATGTTAAATTAATTATTACAGTTACTATTAATAGAGAATGAAAGAAACACGCAGAGAGAGAGAGAGAGATAGAGAGAGAGAGATAGAGAGAGAGAGATATATAGAGATATATAGAGAGAGATATATAGAGAGATATATAGAGAGATATATAGAGATATATAGAGATCAGCTTCATGTAAATAAGGTGGTGATATAAATATGCAAACTGAATATATACATTATACTATCCAATTTGCTAAGTGTATTTAAAGCATATGCACCAGAGTCAAATGTAATCGATATAGTTACACATTTTGATTGGAAATTTATGTCGGGTAATCCAGTTCGCGTATTTTGCTAAGTATAAAGAGGTTGCGCCAAAGTAGACTGAGCTGTCTTTTCCTCTAATAATGAAAGTAAATCGGTTGATACCCTCAATAGGCCAGTCTTATCAATTCACAATCGGTAGGACTGAGGTAGATGGTTCGAACACGATCCTAGTCGTAACGAAAACATAATATAGTACTCGTTGCCACAGATGTGTTTTCAGCAACAAAAAGGATTTAGTGCAAGTGGAAAAATCTAGGAATAGGAGTGGAGCACACCCCTACCGCAAGGTAGCGGGGAAAGAAAAGGGAACCTTAGAGCCATCCTCGACCTTGCCTTTGACTTAATTACAACCCACTTGCGCGTTTGTGCCAAATCTAAGACTGGCTTAGTAAATCGCTATTATTATTGCTGTAGTCGTTGTTAAACTATCAATTTAAATTTTCTTCTCGTCATTTTGATTTTGTTGCAAAATTACATTCGCTGTTGTTTGATTGTTTAAAATATAAAAAAATAATATAATTCTTATTTACTTATCTAAAAATAATAATATTTACTTTAAAAATGAATCAAGCATTAGTCTGATCATTTTTAACAAGTTTCGTATCTTGATGCACCTTTCAAGACACAGGTAAATTTAGTCGAATTCTTCAACCTATTTAGTTTTCAGAAATTTACACATCGGTAACGTTTAAAAACAGAAAAAGAAATCAGCGATATGCGCATAGCCATGAGATTGACCAAAAAAAAATGGTTTATTTGTTTTATCTCTGACTCCTGTATTTATGTCTAAAGTCAGGTCATGATGTCTGCACCTGATAAGTAGAAACGGTGATCTGATAGTATTCTTTCCTTCAACGAAAAATGAAAACATTGGGCGCAAAGTAAACCACATCTAAAAAAAAGGTCACACTGGAAGAGGAAAAGTTCACCTTTCAGAATACTTTAATCTTTTCCCAGCAAGCAAGGCGATTAAGTCAATAAGACGCAAGGAATAATTGCGAAGTAATGAAAATGAGATAACATTGCTGGGAAATAACAACAAAACGATAATTATGCAAGGATACAAATGCCGGCGAGAAAATGTTGCATGTAAAGTCCTGGAAATTATAGTTGAGAGCAATGCAGGAAGTCAGCGGAGACTGCAACAAACGTGCGTGAGAAGAAATGATAAGAAAAGAATTTGCGTTTATAATAATTTCCAAAGTATGAGATCTTGGCGACAATCTAGAACTACGCTGAACTTGAGGAAGTCAAAGTAGTTAGGAGAAGAGCTCATCAGGACTATTGCGATGGAAATATTCATAGAAAAGGCATATGGAAATAATGTTATGGCACAGGGAATGTGACTGAAACAGAGAGGCCAGATACAGTTAGATATACATTAAATTTATCAATTTTGAATTTATTAAGACTTTTTCAGCCACAAAAAGCAAATAATATTATATATATATATATATATATATATATATATGTATATATATATACATATTATATACATATATATATATATACATATATACATGTACATATTCAGGTAAAGAGGACCCAAGGTTTTACAATTTTGAGAACTCTGGCATTTACTTTTTATAGAAAAAGATGAAGCAGATTCCCCAGATTAGTATCTAGTTACCAAGCGACAATAAAGCTTAAAATTGAAATTTTCTTCGATATTTAAAAAGTATTTCAAGGACAATATTTTAACCTTTAAACCTGTAAATTGCCAGAAGCTATCGAAAATACTCATTCCGAATTTATATAAATATATATATATTGTCATCCGTAGACAGATCTGTTTCGCCGTATCACAGCTCATCAGTACGGTTAGACTCCGATTACTTTTTTTCTACCCAGGATTGAAACTTGACTGAAATGGCGTAAGAGACAATGAATGTCTAGTATGTTTAATCATGAGCCGTTCTAAATGTCGTATTTTGGCTTGAATTTCAGATGAAAATAAAGACAAAAATACTCCAACATTTGGATAATTTTTTATTAATTTGCTTCTAAGCTTTCGGCTCACATGAGCCATCTTCAGAGAGGTTATTTAGACGGTAATACAATAACATAGATGGTATTGCGATGGGATCTCCTTTGGGTCCCCTCTTTTCTAATTATTATATGGCAAATTTAGAAAATAAAATGAAATTTTGTTATTAATATTAAGTTCTAATGTAAATATGAGGACAGAGTGACTTTCAAATTTGTTTTTAAGATATGTAATTTGATCAAATTACATATCTTAAAAACAAATTTGAAAGTCACTCTGTCTTCATATTTACATTAGAACTTAATATTAATAACAAAATCTCATTCCTTGATGCATTCATTGATTCTAGCACACATAGATTTACTACTGATATTTATTCCACTTTTAATATTTGCTTTTAAAAATTGCTTAATACAGAAGTAGATCATGGATATATTTTTTTTCTTTTTCTTCTTCTTCTTCTGATTATTATATTATTACTATTATAACATACTGTAATTCAAATGCTATTAAATTTCGATGTTCAATACACCATCATCAGGCACTGAAATGTGATTACTTTACTTGGTCATATATATATATATTGATATGCAGATTCAAAATAATAAAGTTAAGCTAAAAATTAATAGTTATCATATTATATGATTATAGTGGGTTGGGAAGTTATTATAACGTAAATGAATTCTGTTTGTAGACATATAAAAATTGGGGCAAATTGTAGCCAAAGCAGACAAAACGTGTTTAAATTTTAAAAAGGGAGAAAATAAGACAGGAGCTAATGTATTATTTTTAAAAGCGAAGATTTGAAATAATGAAGATAAATAAAAATAAAAATATATTATTCATCTTAAAGTGTCTTGCTGATATGTAAAAACTAGTATTTTAAAGGAGATAATTGTGACAAATTGAAGTTAGATTTTAAAAACAGAAGTGCAACATAACAGATGCATAATCGTGAAAGTAAATATATAGAACAGAATAACAGTTAATAAGTTTAGTTTTAAAGTATATATAATTAATTTAAAGGGGTAGCTTTATAAATTGTAGCAAAGAGTAATTATATTCACAAAAATTTAGATATATTTAAGAGTGTGAATGATTTCATGATGGCCCTAAGTATTATTTTCATTACCTTGGTTTAATAAGTTATTTTTGAGAATTTAATTATATGAAATCTTTCTTTTAATCAAAGAAAACATATTTCATGTAACGACTTATATTTTCCAGCTTTTGTTAATATCTTCTGTGTTTCATTTTCATCTTTAAGTTGCTTATAGTATTTGGATAGAGAAGTTGAATTTATTATTGAAGAAACTCTTATACTGATAAAAACGATTCTTATAATTGTTTTTAGTACTTCCGATAAGATGTTTAGTAACATTTGAATTTTCTGTAATGGAGTTGCTAGCTTACTATACTATGGAAATTTTAAGACAGCTATTTTGAAGACGACTCACGTTGGGTTTTTGACAATTCCAAGTATTAATGTTAATATCATTATTTATAATTACTTACTATGGTTGATAATTCTTTTATATTGCTTATGATTTTATTGTGATTTTACTATCATGTCCAAATTATTAGTGCATATATAACTATGTTTCAGTGTCTTTTATTCTGTTTGGTATTATCATATTTTGCTTATAATATTTAATATCATTGCATTCATAACCGCTGTTTTTAAGACAGTATTTTAGTAATGACTGTGTTTATAAAAATGTCTTCAGTTGAGGAAGTGTTGTTTATTTCGTGTTCGACAGAAAGCGTGTTTAATAATAGACGACGAATGATTATATTTAGTTTTTAGATAGGGTTAGCATTCATCTTTTAGAATATCTTTGTATTTCTGACACATTTTGGCTACACTTTGTCACAATTATTATATGTATTTACACACAATTCTTTTCAACTATAAT
This sequence comes from Ascarosepion bandense, assembly GCA_037127315.1. Classification (NCBI taxonomy): domain Eukaryota; kingdom Metazoa; phylum Mollusca; class Cephalopoda; order Sepiida; family Sepiidae; genus Ascarosepion; species Ascarosepion bandense. The sequence continues at coordinate 517,833 of JBBBDQ010001328.1, forward strand.
ACTCTTCGACCCCAGTATAATCACCTCATATGATAGCATATATATATATATATATATATATATATATATATATATATATATATATATATATGTCAATTATCTCATTTCATGACACCACACTATATTCGTTCCATTCGGTAAAAATATTCCGGGAAAATGTTTATACGGAATAAAACGAATATAAAATGGTCCGAGGAAATGAGCTAATTTAGCTCATAGAAATGAATTATAATTCATAACCAATTTAAATGATGTGTTGAATTTTACTTTATCTCTCTCTCACTCACTCCGCTGTCTAACCGTACTGATGAGCTGTGATACAGCGAAACAAATCTGTCTGCGGATGACTATTTACGCTCTCACACCCTGATTAAGCACTCTGGAAGAATGGTAGACTTTGAAAAACAGTAGCTACTCTGGCATCTACGCATCGTTCATTCAGCAATGAATTAGAACGATCTCAGCTATTGGGCGGGTATAATGATAATATACACGCCAAAATGTTTGCCTTCTTCTACCGAGCGCACCGTAGCTCAAAGGTAGAATCACCGACTGACGCCAATTCGGTCGGGTTTCAATCCTGGGTAAAAGACAATCGGCTGTCTAACCGTACTGATGAGCTGTGATACAGCGAAACAGATCTGTCTGCGGATGACTATATATATAAATATATATATATATATATATATATATATATATATATATATATAATAATCATATTTCAGTGTCTGATGATGGAGTATTGAACCCCGAAACTTAATAGCTTTTTAGTTGCAGTATGCTATAATAATAATGATAATATAATTCCATATATATATATATGTAAATACATAAATAAACCAGAACACAAATATATATATATATATAAAGCTATATATATGATCTGTTTATCTGTATATCTATCGTCGTCCTTTTGCGGCATTGTACGAGAAAGAACTCACTACACCCCTCCAGTTTTCCTTGTGCATTTGAAACCCTGGCGCAGTTGCAGCTAAATTCATAATCTTGTCAAATAGCTGAATATTTGATGCTTTGCCAGGACTACCAACGGTGTTTTTATTGTGACACCAACACTAGATGGGTTGTCTCCAGGCCACATGCTGCTATTCAATCCATAACTGGAGGGAAGTGACGGATTAATACCTTTCCCAAGGGTACCAGTGCTGAAGTGAATGCAGGGTACTCAACTGGAATTCGAACCGGCTCATCGACTTCCCTTTCCAAGCCGATATCCACTGCACCACAACGCACATTCGTCATTAAACGCTTACAGGGCCTGGTATTCCCAAGTGGTCACCCCTCTAAGTACTGACCAGACTCAACGCTGTTTAAATCGGTGATCGAACGAGAACCGGTGCATTCAACGTGATATTTTTACGGCATATCACGTAAAATATCTATTCAATATCTGTATTGAATATCTACAGACAGATATCTATATCTAAAGATATAGATATCGATATCTCTCTGTCTGTGTGTGCGTTTGTATGCCTACATTATAACGAAATCTACTCCTCCGAAACCCTTGGTGTGATTTCAACCGAAATGGGGTCACTTGTCGATCGCGTCATGAATCTTTGATGTAAGCAAATTTTTGGAATCGATTTACAGGGTGAAGCAGAAATCACCGAAATGCTTAGAAATTACAAGACACCTTACGCAAATTCAACCAAAATCGTGTAACTTGTAGAACAAGGTTTGAAACTTTGTTATACAGAGATTTTTTCGACACAATTAACAGGGTTCGTTAAAAATCAACGACAAACATATTTTTAGGTGGTCTTCTGAGCATTTTTATGAATTTTTCCAAGACGCTTCACTCATACTGAACCAAAATCGAGTCACTGGTAGAGCAATGCCTGATGTCTTGAAATGCGAAAAAAATTAACACACAATGCGGCAAAAATAAATGCGATCGTTAATTCTTTCGAAAAGGATTAGTTGTTTTCCAACAAAAATCGGTTTTTCCTAACCTCTACCTTATGATATGCCATAACAATTTCATGTTTTCTACAAGGTGCCAGCCTCTGCAACGTTGCAGCGGAAATGCATTAATTTCTTCTTCGTCACAACTTCATCGCATCACATTACAGGCTACCGTAAAACCGTCCCTACCTTTCTTCCAATTGTATATACATCATTCCAGTTTATTTGAAAAAATAACCAAGCATAAATTTCGTTTAACAAGTACAACAAAATCTTATACTTACTTCGCATTTTTAAACTTACGTGTCACGTCAAGCTCATACTAGAGATCTTTCAATAAGCACTATAACTTACCATTTATATATAGTATAGGGTAGGTATGGATGGAATAATATACCGTATTCAAAGAAACACTATTCTTAAAAAACTGCTCAAAGAAAGTAGCGCGAATAACATTTATTTAGAGAATATAATATCACTACAAATATTGTCATTTTGTTTCGACACGATCCGTGTCTTATCAAGTGATCTCTTGATAAAACACGGTTAGTGTCTAAACAAAATGAATACTTTTGTAGTGATATTATAACATATTTATGTTATAAATTCTAAATCAATATATATATATATGCACAAAAATATTTATATATCCATAAATTTATATCTATCTATCTATCTATCTATCTATCTATCTATCTATCTATCTATTAACATTCGAATCGCTTTCAACCAATTCACTGGCCATTCTCAAGGATGTTATGCTTCCGGTGATATTATCTTATCCCCATGTTTTGACTGTAATAAAATGTTTTTGAAAGGAACCTTCTTTAAAATCATCATGTGACGGGCACTCTTTGAGAACACGTGAGCGTATTTAGAAAAATTAAGAGCAAACTAGAAAAACTCTATTTTACCCTCTTAAATAATGTAAGGTTGAAGATAGTAGAGAATTGTTTGCTATATTGTGCCTTAGATTCTATTGGTATTATGATTTAAATAGTATTTTTGCATTTTCGACGAATATGTTCTTTAAGATTTCTTAACAATGATGGGTTAATACATGATTTTTATTTGCACTTAGGTTGGATAGTTAAGACGCCCATTTACGGAGGTGCTATTATATCCAATATATGTTATTCATTTATGACAACCTATCGATAGAAATGTTGTCTTGTACTAGACATTGTAATTCGTATATTATATTAGTCATCTGTAGTTAAGATTTCCGCTGAGCGAATAGTATCATGGCTGAGACTAAGAACAACAATTATACCTACTTATAGCCAAACCCGTAGCAAAAACTAAAATAAAAGGGCAGAACAAAATATAGACATACAGGCAGATAAACACACACACACACACACACACACACACACACACACACACACACACACACACACACACAAATTTCTTGCCTTTTATACATATATATTATCGATTTTATGCACTATTTTAAGAACTGCAACCTTGAAACCTCTGAATATCGTTTTTTATATCTCTGTCTACGAGTGTATTAAATTTGATTAAAATCGGACCACTTCTTCTATAACCCGATTTTTTCGATTATCGATTTTCGGTATATATTGGGGATACCTCGACACAAATCCTAGCTAAGAACACTCGCAGACGCTTATAGTACAACTATGTAAATTTTCAAGAAAATCGGTTCAGCCGTTTTGCAGTCTATAGGTAACGGACACACACAACAGACACACACACACACAGTTCCATTTATAAATAAGTTTAGATATTGTGTGTTTGGGTTAGTTCTAACTTACTATTGAGGTGGATGAGATGAGGTTCGCTAGTTATAAATTGTTTTGTACCCATTTCATTTTTAGAATATCTTTGTATTTTTGAATTTCAATTTTAACATTCACAATCCTTTCTTTATCTATTGTTAGTTGTCTTTCCACGAGTCTTTTCTTCGTCAGATCTACCGCTGGTGTTAAAATGGCCATCACAGAATATGTATACTAGGACAGTATTAATTTTAGAAGTTTTGTGGCTCTGGATATCTCAAAAACTTATGGTAGGTTTTAAAATGCTGGCCTTCTACGCAAGCTTCAAGGCTACGGTATTTCTAGACGATTGTATAAATCCAAAAGTTTCTATCAGATCGTGAAATGAAGGTTCTTTTAAACAGGCACTATTCCAGAACTGCTCATATAAAGTTTAGAATAATTCAAGATTCTGATCTAGGACCCACACTGTTTTTGATCTTCATCAACAATATTCCTGGTGACATCAGTTTCTAAGTAGGCCATCATGCAGTTGCCACAATGATTTACTCTTGTCTCAGTAGCACATTCACCAAGGCTGGCAATATGAACTTGCTGCTGCTCTTAAAAGGCAGGAAATGACTTGTCAGTTTCAGTTCCATCAATTTGCTCTCTTTTAAACACTGTTGAAAGATTTTTTTGCCCGACTGAAGATAGTCTTTTGGAGCGCAATACACAGTGCCTCGTTGGTCACACTTTTTCAACCGACCTGAAGGTGAAATACTAAATCGAATACATAGCTGGGTCACTGTGTTGGACCAGAATATATTCGTAGTCCGAATGCCTCTTACAAAGTTATAAATCTTTTATTCCTCCGTGCATTGAATACTATAGCTATATATAGAAGGGAATTCCTGCTATTCATCTCGAGGTTCTTGATAAAATTCAGAGACGGGATGTGTTCGATCCTAATATATCATCTGGACTTCAGGCATTTTTCACATACGTGGCATGTCTTGTTCTGCCTTTTCTACACATATTTTCATGGCAACTACTCTGACGAGCATTTTTGCTGGTTCCTCGATCTCATGAATTTCAGCGTACTATGAGATTGGTATCCAGGTCTCATATATTAACGTTGAAATGATTAAAAAATGCCACTTCTATTGTGAAAAATTCAAATGGAACGTTAAATAATATCTTCTACATTCTGAAATTGACTTCATCTTTATCCATTTCACAATACACCCTGTAACCATCTTTTCTCTCAATGTAACCATTTGCGTGCTTGTAGGGGTCCCACCTTGCTTGGGGGGGAAATTGCTGTATACTCTGACGACAACGAAAATAATGCTGCAATCCATTCGGCGCGAATAAGCTGAAACCAAATGTTGTTTTTACCGGAAAAATGACGAAATATTAATTGTAAACACTATGACTTTTTTTTCACACAACTTATAAGATCGACAGACATTAATAAAGATATATAAAATATACAATTATATTTTATTCGCCTTTCTGTGACTTATGCTGTAGTGGGTTTTGTCTGGTCAAAGCACAGACGTATCGATGCCGCTTTTTTTCTTTTCAACTGCTGTCTGCAGACTGCTGAATTCAACTCTCGAACTCTGACACGCTGGGGTAGCTGACGTCACTTAAATATTTAACCCTCCGAACACGTTATTTCTGCACTCTATCACACCTCAGGTGCTGACCTAATCTTGTCCTCGGCCATCAAAAACATATTCACCAGCCATCTGCGTTCTACTCTTCAGTAACGTTTACCAGCATCACCCAGTGGAAAATACACTTTTTGGAATAATTTTACACCGAACAAGATATCATTTGACGACTTGGCAAGATCCTGGAATTTTCACTGACCTCCATCATTATTCCATATCAACCAAGACATTATACAAAAGGTACACACACACACACACACACACACACACACACACACACACACATATATATATATATATATATATATATATAAATCTGCAGTTTGAAAAATCCATTAAGATCGAGGACATCACAGCGGTGTTTCAGGGGTATTTTAGATGGATATGTCTCTGTTTGTTAACTGAAAAAAAATTCACATTGATGCTGTTAAAACTCTATCTCGATTTCGATATCAAGCATTTTACAACATAAAAGATTTAGTGGCCAATATAATTTCTCACCATTAAAATAATGAAAAAAGAATTCTTGGCACTAAGCATCATTACAATTCAAAACTATATATATATATATATATATATATATATATATATATATATATATATATTAATATATATTGCAGGTTTCATTGAATAATATAGACAAGTTTTGTCTATTAATTTTGTGTAGGATCCGTTCATACCGTCTGATATACTTGATGGTGATGTCGTTGAAAGACAACAAAAAATCACAGTATTTGTTGAATTTTTTATCGGGTCTAAGCTTTCGGCTCACATAAGCCATTATCAAAGAGTAAATATTAACACAGTAAACATATAACATTTAAGCTATTAACAATAAAGAGAATTGAATTGAAAATATATATATATATATATATATATATATATATATATTGAAAATATATATATATATTGAGAATATATATATATATATATATATATATATATATATATATATTTATATATATATATGCGTGCGCGTGTGTGTATGTGTGTGTGTGTGTTTGTAATTCTATAAATTTATAAAAACGTATATATTAATATAGAATATATGCGAAGACGTTTTCACATATTTTGTCAGCGTTATTTTAGTCAAGCCGATTTTTAAAAATTGTCTACTGTGATGTCTTCATTCTCTAGCTTACTTTTCAGGGTTTATATATATATATATATTATAAATAATAGCTTAGAACATGTACAAATTATCATCTACTACAAAGTGTACATTTTCTTTCGACATTCAGAGTGCAATGTCTCATGAGATAGTGTGAAAGTGGATGCAAAATTCTTTACCTTATATTGGCAAATTATGTGTGAGTGGTAAGTAGGGTAGAAAATGAGAAATCAGAGTTGGAAGTTGGAAGTTAGAATTTGAACAAAAGGAAGAAAGGAGACAGGGAGAGAGGTGATTAATGGACAGAGGAGAGAGGTAATTAATAGACAGATTTAACAGTATAAGATAAGATGTGGTCCTTTACAGCCTTTATGGCCAGCTATTTGTGTTTAACAAAGAAAAAAAAAGAAAAAAAGACAAAAATGTAAGGATTATATGGGGTGTGAGGGAATAGGAGAGAATAGGCTAAAACAGGGACAGGAATTGGATTTGTAAACATATCTGTATTAGTGAAGTATATGGCTACAAATACTTTTGTATTTAAATTTAGTTTATATAATTCAATATATTTTTATATTTAATCTTAATTTAAATTTTAGGAAATATAAAACTTTAATTAGATCACAATTTATAGTATGAAATAAAGATAAAATTAGAGGTCAGAGTATATATATATAAGAAAGTGTGGGAGATCATACGGTTAAAAGTGAATATCGTGGCACTAACTAATACTATAAAGGTTTATCGTTTCTAGAGATCATAAATTTAGCTTTTGTAATTTTAGCATGATTGTAACGTTAGTTTATTTAATGTGTTTGCAGTTTACTGTGGTTTCATGCCTCTCATTTAGTAATATGTTGCTCTTCATGTATTTAATGCTTTCCATTTTTTCTTGAAGACCAAAGAAACATGGTTCGTTTAACAATTTACATGTTCTGGCTTCTTTGAGGATTTTCCATTTAATTATATGTGTTGTATTTTCGTTTTTTAACTTTCAAAAATATTTCCAAAGTGAAGTCATATTTTGTTTGTCCTTTTTATTGAAGGATGAGAGGTGATTGTAAAAGCGCATTTTAAAAACGTTCATAGTGTTTCCGATATAAGTGTGGCATCCTTAGTATTCTCCATGGATAAAACCGCGTACATATATAGCAGGGATTTTTAGTATTTATTATGTATGGGGCATTGGTTCGGGTTTCTACAATTATAAAAGTTATTATTTTTGGGAAAACTGACCTGATTGTTTGAGTTATTTTTGTTGTATGATTTCAATATTATATTGTCATGTAATTTAACTATGTTTTTTAAATTGTTGGAGCAGCTATAACGTAGTTTTATTGCATTCCTATTAAAAATCCTAATTTTCCTGAGGATTCCAATTATTTTCTTTTTAGGCTCAAATAGGTGTGAGACTGTTCTATACTTTTATACGACATGCGGGAAGGATTTGTTTTTGAAGTTATTTTTTTCGAGCCCTTTGCTTAAAACATTAAACATACAAGGCAGCAGATTGTTTTACTTCTGATTATACTTTCTCTTAGTCTAGTTGCCAACTATAAGACCTAACATGTCATACTACTTAGCTAAAGCTGATGGGAAGAGGTGGATTTTTGTCTTTTTAAGGATATCAGAATATAACTGAATGCAGTGAACTCGACTTGAATTTGAACTCGACTATCCGATTATTTAATCCGATATTATATTCATTACCCAGGTGTTCATTTACTTAATAAAAAAGAAATTACATTCATCTGTTATTGCACAATGAGAAAGCCATTGTTTTTATTTTTTTTTGTTTTCTGTTTTGCACAATTCAGAAATCTGGGAATTTTTGTCGGAAAAAAATGATAGACTACCTTTCAATTACCATTTTTCTCCTCCAGGGCTACTGCTGATATACTCACGACCATCACTGAGTAATTTAACCAAACTCTCGACAAGAACGGTGAAGCCCGACTGTTGCCTTAGACATCTTCAAAGCATTTTTGACAGAGTCTGGTACGGTGGCCTTCTATGCAAGCTACTGGACTACAGTATAAAGGAACAATTTTTTGATCTAATCCAGTCGTTCTTCTCCGATCGCACAATGAAGGTAGTATTGAACGGACATGCTTTCCAACACTATGTAACGAACGCAGGTATCCCTCAAGGCTCTATTCTATTCACCCTTTTCCTTATCTATATTAACGATCTCCCAGATGTAGTAAGATCCTAAGTAGTCATATACGCAGACGGCCCCACACTTTACTCTCGCCTTGATCAAAGTCTACCGAGGCCAACAAAGCAAACCTCGCTGCCGAGCTCAAAAAGGACCTCCAATACTTGGTGGACTGGGGTTAGAAATGACTCGTGGATTTTAATGCTTATAAAACGAAGCGGCTATCTATTAATCCATAGCAAAATCCGCTGATAAGAATTTCGGTTCTCTGCGCAGTACCAGGAATTTTTTTATCATCTGAAACAATCCTGCAGGTATACAAATCTAACCTCCGCCCGTGTATTGAATACCGATGCCATATCTGGTCGGGTGCCTGTGCTATCCACCTAGGGGTTCTTAAGAAAATCCAACGAAGAATCTATAATGTGATCGATCCCGACTTGGTAGCTTGGATACAGTCGCTTTCACACCGACGCAACGTGGCTTCGCTGTGTCTCGTCCACAGATACTTTCATGGCCTCTTCTCAGATGAACTTAGCTCACTAGTACCCCAATACATGAATTTGCTCGAACCACAAGATTAGCAACTAGGTCCACCCTTTTACTGTGAAACCAATAAATTATAAACCCAAATTCTACTCCACCAGCTTCTTCTCTCGCACTTCTCGCCTGTGGAATTCCTCCCTGTTTACTTGCTTTCTCAACAGATACAATCATCAAGAATTCAAATGTAAAGTCAATAGTCATCTCCTATTTCACCAACATGATTCCTCTCTCTCACGCTTCTTTCTTCGTCCACTCTACTCTCAACAGTATTCTCATCCTTCTCCTACCCTCTTCCTGACACCCCCTGTGGCCTGTCACTCTTTCTCATAACTTACCTTTTAAGTAACACCTTACTCAACAGCAGCAGTAAAATGCCTTGCTTGGGGCAACAGGATTATTAAAAAAGAGAAAAACATCTTTCCACTGAATGATAGAAAAAATGTAAATTTGCAGATATTAAAATTGGCGAGTATATAATATTGCAAAAGAACATACGATTCTAAAGTTAGTAACATTTTTTCGGTTTCTATAGATGGAGTGTGAGCGCTCTTTAGACGCTGTAAGCTTGATAAAAGTAGATATATTTCTTAATTTTTGAAATACAATCAATACAATATCCACATATTCATAAGTAATATTTTATTAATGTTTTGCTTCTTGTTTTATATATATATATATATATATATATATATATATAAGTACTCTAAACGACTAACCTATAAAAAGAGAAAAATGATTTAAATATAGCGTTCAAGACGCGGACTATTTTGGTAAACACTGGCCAAAATTGAGTTTAAGAGGATGTCTCGCTTTTGATTCAGCCACAGTTTCTCGGCAGGAGTATCATCTTCAAAGTCCGATTCAAATGTCTTATGAAGAATTCTTCAGGCAATAAAACGAAGGTAAAACATAACAGCTGAAATAAAGTAATTATCATCTACAGTATAATCGTTAGTTTTCCCTACCGATGTCGGCATTTCACAAGTTTAATATCTTACGAAACACATAAGATCAAACGACAGTAAAAATCATAACTAGAAAACAATAATCAATTCTTTTTACCCAACTATGTTCTTGTAAAAACATTTGTCTATTGCAGTTATTTATTGAAAGCAAATGGTGAGAAATATGCTGATCGTTGTCAATACGTTATTTAGAAGTATGATTTCGTCAGTAGAATGACGATAAATGAAACAATGATTATTATTGCTTTAATGCTTATGAAAGTGATAACAACAAACCTAAAAAATTTAGAATGTCACAGAAACATAGATATAATTGTCTGAAAGATTTAATCGGCTTAAGGGCTCGAAAGAAAATAAAAAATAAATTAATAATAAGAAAATTGAAAACCAGAGGGAAAGTAAAAAAAAAACATTAATATTAATTAATACAATTAACAAGTAAAAACAATTGCACATGTAAAAGATCTTGAAAAAACCGAACTATGCGATCATCTTAAATCGTTTATATATAACACGTTAAAATTTCCCCCTCCTTTACTTTTAAGCGCCTATGGCTTAGGGGGGTAGAAACTTCTACTAACAACAAAATCGGTCGAGTTACGATCCCAGCAAAAGCAAGTAGATGTCAAGCAACACTGATGAGCTATGATACAGCGAAACAGGCTTATATGTGGATGATATATATATATATATATATATATATATATACTCTTTACATTATTCGGACTTTTGTTATTGCAGTATGTACGACGTTTCAGCCGTTGTACGCCCCGGCCTTCTTCAGGTGCTACAAATTTTGATCCGAACCCTTTATTAACATCACTGTAGTATATCATTCTCATTCCTTGTGCGAAGATTTTTTTGGTAGTCATGAGTTACCTCCCTCTAATCTGACTCCCTAATTTACTTTTTTACCACTAAAAGTCTGGTACCACTTTTAGTCTGGTATCGATCACAACATTTTGGGTTAAGTCATTGATATTAACCAACGTCTATATCCCCTAGACCATGTGTCCTTAAGAAGGACAGAGCATACAAAGTCCGAAACTACGTACAAATGGTGACAAAGATAAGGAAAATATTTTGAATAATGTAAATAGTACCTAGTCTCAGAAAAAAATATTTATATATATGAAGAAATAACATAAAGGTATCAACTAAAATCTGTCTAATAATATGATTTTAGTTAATAGCTCAATAATACTCACACATACATGCAGTAAAAAGAAACTTCAGATATTAGAAACCATCTGCTTTAAATCAAAGCAACCCACTCTCAATAAAATCACATATAAATTTAGTCACAGCACAGTATATTGCATTTAGGCATATGCTTCTCTTAACATATCAGCCGTTTCACGTGGTCTGACATCAGAAACCTAATTTACGACCTGCATCGATGACTTTTTTCGTGGCATAGCAATGTTTTATGTCAGCACAAGAGAAAAATCATTTTAATGTTGGATATATATATGTTAAAGTCCATACAAACACTCGTACAAGAAATTAAAGCCAAAATGCGATGTTTAGGACGGCTCATATTTTAACATAATAGATATTCATTGTCGGTTATATTTAACAATATATGTTCGCAGTGGTATGCAGTAACATGAATAATAATATGAATCTATGTTTGGCTTTGGAAAATGCTGCATCAGATTTTTCTCACGATCAGACACCATTATCTCGAGGGTCAATTAGTTGTCCTACGACCATTATCTGCGATGAACGTTACTCAAAGGCAGCATGCGAAAATTGTAACGCTGCACGAATACACTTGCAGAGAGATCGCGGATATTTTTGGCATCAACGTTTCAACTCTCAGTCGTGTCATCAGTCGAAGAAACAAACTCGATCAATCAGCCCAAAAGATAAAGGATGCAGTCGGAAGAGAAAAAAACAACGGTATGAGACGACCTATACATGATCATGGGGGAAATATCTTCCGAAATTGTACAAGTGTTTATATATATATATATATATATATATATATATATATATATATATATATACGTATATTTTGGCAGCATATTTTCTTTTAAACACGTTGTACTAAATGATAGAGATAAATTAGTCTTGCAGATTTTCGTTTGTATTTTGTCATATATTCTAATGAGAGCTTTTATTTCCAAATTACATTCATGCAAGTATTGTCGACATGTTAATCGAGTACTTCTGGACGTCATCGTTCATCATTATTTTACAGTTTTACTGTTGTTACACTTTTAAACATCAACAATTGCCTTGAAACCGTGTCACGACATTTTGAAGAACTAAATAAACATTGGATGTACGACTACCCGGCTCTCTAAACGATTAACTATGCATTTAAATGATTCTAGCGCTATCACACAACATGTTATGTCACATACTGTTTCCATTCTGCATTCCGACATTCTTAAAATTCTTATAGATAATACTAAAATTATAGATCAACACACAGATATTAGACGCCTTAAAATTTTAGAGGCACTACGTATCAGAAGTAATAAACCTCTTATCAGCTGCATAGCTTACCAAGTTTCTAGACACATACTTCAATGTGTTTAGATAGTATTGTCTCTGCATAATTCACATAATTACTTCCTTTGAATTGTAAATTCACTAATGTATTTTCACGGTATTTAAAAATCTTTAGCAACTCTAAATATTCAAGGTTACCTGATATATTCACGCTTCCACGTGATCACAAATTTTCACGTTTGCGCGTGATTAATACTTCCCTTGAAATCTCAAAATTTTTCTTAACGTTTATTGTGTGTGTGTGTGTGTGTGAGGGGGTAAGCGTCGATTATATAACACAAACATATATATGAGTATAGTTGGCTCGGTGGGCACTGTCTGTGAGAAAACATCACCATGACGCAATTCACTCAGAAATTTCGAAATGACATGCTGTATGGCTTGGAATTAACGGCGGAATTGCCAATGCGAATATTTCAGAGTCTTTGGATGTCAATCTGAAGATAATGCATACGATTCGGAAAGAGATTAACGAATCTGATGATGATTACTAGTGTTGGCCTACATCAAGATGTTGTGCAGCCCTGAGTCAAGGGGGTGGTTACCCGAAAACGCTATGTCTGGCAATAGAACAGTGAATTATGCAATACAAGCAGGAAGCCCAGTCATGACTTTCAGAGAATTTCAGCGACCAATTCCTGCTACATTACTTCAAAATTGCAACTACATTGATTGTTATGTGTGGGTCGCAGTTGACTGAGAGATGATGAACTGAAAGGAAAAGTTAATAACAGCATTCATTGACTTAAATAAGAAGACCGTCCAGAAGAGATGCTGGAGATTCCAAAGTCATCTATTTATTGAATAAATCTGCTCAGTCAGTGTTATTCTCCTTGTTGGCATAACTTAGAAGACAAAATAAACACTGATATATATATATATATATATATATATATATATATATATGTGTGTGTGTGTGTGTGAAAAGTGTATGTATATAATTATAAATATCAATATATATATATATATATATATATATATATATATATATATAAATATGCAATTTGTTATATATATTATATTGTTTACATATTATATATGCGTGGTACTTATTTAAAAGCGCTCAATATCAGTGATAGAGCAGACATATTCATATTCATAACTCACACCTATCTATATGAGTATATATATATATATATATATATATATATATATATATATATATATATATATATACTGTCTATGTTTTCACGAAGTTAGCATGCAATTTCTTATTGTATTGTTTTTTCTTTCCTAATTTCTTCTGAGAATGTAAAGAATTTGAGGTTTTATGTGAGAAAAATCAAACCTATTTAAACTAATATCTGAATAAAATACAAACGTTCAATTAGCAAGTGATGAGCTGCGTATGTGTTCTTCATTCTTCGTTAGCAGAACTATAACAACTATTTATAATCCGTAGCAATAAAATATTAATTGGCTGCATTATAATTACTGCCAATGACGATATATGAACTAAAAGAACTGTTTACTGAATTAGGGAAAAATCTATCAAGAAAAGTTAAATGGCAAATGTTCTCTTTGAAAATCAGGATGTGTGTGTTAAAGAAAATCCTCGTTTCTGAGGCGTGAAAAAATTTAGAAACTCGATTCTTGGTGGAAAACAAAAGCAATTAATCGCAAGTGTGAATGAAATTTACTTCGAAGATTAAGTAGATATATATTCTTTCTTGGCTACAAGGAACTTTAATAATTGGTCATGAAGCATCTAGGTGTTCCATTGTTTAGATTGTTAACAAAGATCTAACACATCTTTCGTGTTGATATTAGAAACGTGGCGAAGTAGACGATTGGCATTTATAATTTTTATGGTATGAAAAAAATCTTACAGAATTAAGAAACAGAAAAAATAAAAGTAATAAATCATTCAATTTATTATTATGATTTTGATTATTATTATTTTAATTATATTTCGATCTCTGGTATGATCAATTATATTTCGGTTTCTGCTATACCATAACTGCGGGAATACGTAAATCAGTGGTGCATTTTTATAGCTAAATATGATGATTTGTTTTTCTAACTATCGTAACATCAATAGCATTGCATGGACAAAGTTTTTCTTAGTGTGTAGGCTGTAGAAAATTGTGTTTATTTCTTTTAAGCTGGGATTTACCTTGATTTTTCAACGTGTTGTTGTGTTCCCTTTTTTTTTTATTTCATGCACAACTACTATGGTTGATGCTATTCTTATTTTCAATTTCCATATGTTTTCCATTTCGATTTTCAGGTCCTTATACTTCGATAGGTATTCTCATTCCTTAGCTGCTTTGTTGTTATCCGCTGGGCAAGTCACATCAATTATCAGGCAGGGTTTTTTCTTTGCCGGTGTTTGACAATTATGTCCAACGGATTAACTTCAATCTTCATGTCTGTAAATGTACGGAAACCCCAAAGAATTATGCTGTCTTCTATTTCTGTAACCGGTGCTGGGTGGTACTCATAACGGTGTTTGTTAAAGTTTTTCCAAAGTGTTTTCATTGTCTAGTGAAATTATTGCCCCACCCTATAGTATCGATTTTTATAACCATTTAGCGTGATCTTGTGATTGGATGGCCTATGGTTTCTTCATAATTGTTACATAACCTGCATTTTGAATCCACAGGATTATGTATATTTGCCTGAATGTACTCATTTAAGAATCTGATCTTGAGCTTCATGAATAAAGTCTTCCGTTTCAGCCGTTAATCCAGATGCTTAAATTATTGGGCAATGTTAACTTTATTAATATAAGCTTTATATTAATCTGGATATTGGCCATGAAGTTATTCCTCTTACCAGCGTTGTTTCAAGTGTTTTAACCTTGGCTTGCTTTTTCATATTTTTTTAAACATTATTTGGTTATTGGGTTATCTTTTCGTTATCTTCAGAATTTACTAAATGTAAGTATAAGTTGTTGTTATAACCTTCTTTCATGATTGTATATATTCTTTCTGATTTTGTGATGTTTGACAAAGTGTATCATCTAGTCTTTTGTTGTTTCTATCTATCTTACCAAGCCAATAGTATTTGCTTTGCAAAATAATTCTAGTTAAATAAAACCTCTTCTTGATACTTTACGGGGTATGTATAGACTGACTGCCTCTCTCTTTGGGTGATCCCTGTCATGCTTCAAGGAAGCTTTCTTGTTTTAGAATTCATTTGCATGATATCATGTAGACTCCCTATCAAGATTTTGAAACTGTACACACTATATATTCCATATTATGAGGCGTATTCCTTCACCTTCTTTTTACACGAGGGTCGTTTTCTTTCTCTAAACATTTGATTGTTACCACAGGATCTAAACTTATACAGGAAGTTTGTTGTAGTGACCCTCATAAACTATAGATTTAACACGTCTATCTAAACCGAATTTTATTTCAATTTTATTGCTTAAATATTTTACTGTTTTTGAGAGATATCCTAGCTCACTGACAGTCCTAACATACAACTTTTAGTCATAGGTGTAAAATTAATGGCTTGCTTCTATTTTAGATATAGCCATATTCTGCCTGTTAAGTTTGCTGGTTAACGCTATTAGGGATAAAAAAATAGTAAGGAAGAGAATAATTCACCTTGAAATATTCTTCTGCTGAAGTTCGTTTTACCAGACTTATAGATTCCACTTACATGACTGAGACGAAGTGTTGTTTTCAATATCTACAGATTTGTTTAATGTAGTTCATGATGATTAGTGATACCTTGTTTATATTTAAATTTAAATCCAAGAATAGGTTATACTAGCGAATAATCTATGCAGCTAGTACTATGTATTGAAGCAGTTTTCCAAGATTATTCTATTAATAAATAATTGGTTTTTATATTCGTAAGAGTCACTTTCGTAAGCTTTTAAATCAAGAACTAGTATATCATTTTTTTGTCAGAAAGAATATGTCTGTTTTGTCAGATGAGACGTCAACATTTTTTAAGTGGTGGGAATTTCTCTGTAGTGTTTTTTATATTTATGTCAGAATTCTTGTGTAGAAGGAAAGTAATTCTGTTGGTTACCCAAGCCGGAAAGTTAATAATATCTTTGGACATTAATTAAAGGGATTTGGCTAGATTTCTACGTGTTGTATTTAGAAAATAGGGCTTAAAGTTAGAAATGTTATCTATTCCTAGAGATTTCCAGTTGGTTGCTTTCTTCTTCTTCATTACTTCTTCTTACTCTTCGTTGTCTTCTTCTAATTATTATTATTATTATTATTATTATTATTATTATTATTATTATTGACGGAGCAGTTTGATAATGGATGAACAAATGTCCGAAGCCTAAAATAATCATAAGGAAACGCAGTTTGCTAAGCATAATATACCAGATACATGTAAAACCGAAAATATTCGCGGTAGGTTCCTATAAAATCTGCTCATAAACATACCCGCGCTGTCCAGTTAGAAATACTTTATAAGTCAGGTAAGACAAACTTCCGATTCAATTATCAAGTATCTAGAAATAACATATATAAAAAATGATAAATAAAATCTTCACACAGAGCATTGGTGATCCTACACTATTCTACCGAAAAACAGATGCACAATATACCTAATATTCCGAATATGTGACTCCCTAGAAGACAGGACCTGCAGATTAAACCCAGACAAACTGCAATAATATATGTGTGACTGAAAATTATATTTCATTAAGTCTATTTTAATTCCCTAAGATAAACGGTTTGTTAGCTAACACATACGATACTTTAAGATCAAAAGCCGTTTTATGCATGATGTAGAATCAGTTCATTTATATTATTATTATTATTATTATTATTATTATTATTATTATTATGTCATTTTTAATTATAAATCAATTTCTGCTAAGGTTGCACTACCTACCAAGCCTGCAGGAAGATCTAAGGCAGGCCATGTGTGTTGTTATGGCCCATTTCATGTTTTTTCATATCTCCCTAACATCCCTAGCGTTACATAGACAATGTTCTCTTTAGTGTGTGACCTGTATTACACAAGACATCTTTTGTATATCTCCTAAGCTGGTGTTTCCAGGGTTTCTTTCAATGTGTTTTTTGTTCCAATTTTTATCATTCCATGTGCACCCACTACTACTGGTACGATACTTGTTTCAATTTCCACATTTGTTGATGAAAGATAACTTTCATTATTGGTGGCCGTTTTTTTGTGATGTCTTCCTTCAAATGCACCAATAAGGCTATATAAGATTGACTATAGACGCATTTCAAAATGCCTGCTGATGTTTGCGTTATTTGGTCGCATTGGACGGCTTTCACCTGTTGCTGTCCACTCAGCTGACTGCCGGCTTGACTCCGGAGAGAAGTAGTGAATCAATGTTTCTTGTTGCCTTGAAACAGTTGCAAACAACACTCTAAATCGTCGACGTTTGGTTGTTCTTGATTGAGTGTGAGCAAACGCGGCACCCACTTTAAAAACAGCTTTCTCTTTGACAAGTGTTCATGCAGAATAGTGAATACACTGCCTACTTATATTTTCAATTCCTCTGCAATGTCATGCAACTTCAATTTAGGATCGGCCAAAACGAGATTGTGGATTTCTTGGTGTTTTCCGGGACAATTGGCGAGGTTGGCGTTCAGCATCATTTGTGTTTTTACGACCACGTTTAAAGTCGCATACAATACTCTTCAGAGTATGAATAACACTTATTAAGCCACTGCTTTGCATGAACAGTATTTTTCCCATCAGAAAGCAACGCTTTATCAACATACGAAATTAGACTTTTCAATTGTTTTGAAAATTTGCAACAGTAGCTTCATTTAAATAACTGTAATTTGTAAACTAATAATCCGATTGGGCTTAAATGTTGTCACTTGCCATTTTAAGGTTAGTACTTCATAAAAATTATATGGATCTTTTATTAGTGGCGCCATCTATATGTCAGGCCCCGGTTTATTTCCTCGTTTGTTGTTACTGAATATCTGTTTTCAAGAAAAAAGTAACAGGTGTTTAATAGCCTTATAGCTATTTTCTGTTTTCTTACACTGACGGTTATTTTTCCTTTTGTTTCGCAATTCAGTCGTCTCAAATTTATAAAAGGCGTCTGATCGTTGATATTACCTATGACCATTGATGACACAGCATGGTTATATAAATAATTTCCTATAATACTATTAAACAAACTTAAATACTGCATCTAAGAATATGTTCATCATCGAAGAGAACGCGATATTGCCAATTTCGGCACAAGTAAAGATCCAGGTTTTTTTTTAATCATTTCACCCAGGGCAAGGCGTAAATGCCACTGATGTGCGGGGGGTACATACCTGAAAAAGAATTAATTTGAAGAGAGAGAAGAGGAGTACAAACCAATTATAAAGGAGCAATAGAAAGAGGAAAATGCAGGTGTGATGACAGTTGCAATGGGGGAAAGAAAGGAAAGGATATCCGGGGTAGGGGAAGGGCTAGAGTCCAGTGGTTAGTAGATGAGTATTGACATTGCATTTAAATCTCTGTAGCCGTCAGGAAAGCAAGAATATGCGAGCGAGTTACACAGGCAGCAAGTGCGAGAGAAGAAACGGCAGGAGTAGAATTGTCGTCTGCATTTTGCTAACCTCATTGTGAATGGGTGTAAGACCCAGTTGCCATTCTGGTTGCACGAGTAAACACCTGGTGAGGAGGCACCAGTGACTTGAGTTCGTCTGAGCAGAAGCCATGAAAGTACTTATAGAACAGACAAAGTGAGGCCACATTTCGTCGGTGGGGAAGTGGTTGTAGTCGAGCCGCCAAGTCAGCACCTATCACGTTACTAACTCTCTTTTGGCACCTGTCGAGAACATCGAGGTGAGCGGCAGGAGCGCCTGACCATAAATGGCAGCAGTACTCCATGCACGGTCGAATGGTAGACTTGTATATATGCAGGATGGATTCAAGCGGAAAAAAACATCCTGGGTCGACACAGTAACCCAACCTTCTTAGCAGTGGATTTAGCTATGGATTCGATGTAGTGGTTCCATTTGAGATCAGAAGAGAGTGTAAGGCCGAGGAGGCGCAGTGTATTGCACTCAGGGAGAATCACTTGGTCCATGCTTATGGGAGGCAGGAGAAGTTGCCTGTGATGGTTGACAGACAACAGCTTGGTCTTGGATGAATTGAAGTTGACAAGCCACTTCTGGCTCCAATTCACCACTGAGTGTAGATCCAGTTCAAAGTCAGCAGCGAGGTTATGTCTGTCCACTACGTCAGGTTTCTTACTGGTGCGGGAGTATATTGTGGTGTCATCTGCGTAGATACCTTCTTGGGACTTGATCTCATCTGGGAGGTCGTTGATGAAAATAAGGAAGAGCGTCGGGCCCAGGATAGAGCCCTGTGGGACACCAGCATTCGTGCTGTAGGATGAAAAGGCATGCCCATTCAAAACGACCTTCATTTTGCGGTTGTTTAAAAAAGATTGGATTAAGTCAAGCAGGCGTCCGGTAATACCGTAACCCCATAGCTTGCAAAGGAGGCCAGAGTGCCAGACCCTGTCAAAAGCCTTGGAGATATACAGAGCAACCGCACGAGCCTCGCCTGACTGATCGAGGGTCTGGAGCATGTACTCCGTAATGTTTGTTAGCATATCGACAGTGGACCTGGCAAAGCAGAAGACATATTGCCTGTCAGAGAAGAGTTTGTGGGCGTATTTCAGCATGTCGAAGACTGATAGGGCGATAGTTGGATGGGTCCGAGGGTTCACCACAATTCTTAAAAACAGGAACGACTGAAGAGAACTTCCAGCATGAAGGAAAACAGGAAGCAGAAAGGCAGTAGTTAAACAGTTTAGAGAGGACAGGGGAGAGTTCAGGGGCACACCTCTTAAGGACTATCACCGGGATTCCATCGTCACCTCTCGCCTTATGGGTGTCATGTTTTGAAATTACTCGGGATACTACCTTCGAGGTAATATGTACGTCGTACAGTTTGTCCCCAGTTCGAACGGGGAAGTCGGGTGAGCATACTCCAGATGAGTCAAACGTGTCCCAGAAACTTCAGCTGTCTCTTCCTGATGATCACCCTTTTTTGTTTGGATCCTTTCTAACACCTTGTCGTTGCTCACATGCTTGGTCTGACTCAACAAATACCCTTTTACAAAAATACGTCAAAGGAAGCTACTTTACAAATTTATTTCTTACAAAGAATATATATATATATATATATATATATATATATATATATATATATATATATATATATATACATGTATATATTATTTTCATATAAATCTATTGTAATAATTTTGGGGGAACTAAATAACGCATTGAGGTCGGTGTGCCATAAAACAAATGAAACCAAACCAAACTATTATTTGTCATTGTGTTTTAAAATATACAGTTGGCAAATTTATAGTATAAAAACTATTGCTGGTACTTTTACTATAAAAATGTAAATTTATATTTTATATTGTTTTATAATTGTTCTTGCATTCATTATTTGCCATTAGCTGGGACCCTAAAAAGCGCTGCCACTCCATATCAGGACGAAACACAACAGCAAGAAGGAGGTGGTCTCACGCTCCTAAAACATCCAATCTCTAGGTCAGAGGCCTTACTGCCAGATGTAGTTTATCGTCATACCCAGGTCTAGAAAATCAAACTTATTACTTGTATCTTATCGAGTGAGACAAGTTTGTTAATCATTACATCATGTCGAAGTTCTTTGCTCACGTAATAATAACCGTTCGCAACTATATTTTCCTAAACTTTTTACTGAGTGAAGTGATTTGCATGTCCAACTGAAATTATTTGCATATATATATGATTTACTAACGCATGCTAATAAAGCAAAACCAATCGTGTTCACGTCCTCACTTCCGACAATAAGGCACCCGGCACAAAATCCTATCAACACGCAACTTTTCTTTTTTATTCTATTTTAATGAAAATATATTTGATTCTTGGTTACAATTTTCGTTTCTGCTTTCATTTCTATTCTGCATGCTTTTAACTAGCAAATAAAACAGCTCGATATTAAGAAAAAGATTAAATTGAATCATTTCAGAAAGACATTCACGAAAGTGGTTAAGTTACCAGTAAGAAGACAATATAGAAACTTAATTGAACATTTCTGTATTATTTTCATATTAACTCATAAACGCCCACTTAAAATAAAAGATTTTGAAAAATTAAATAAAAGTCAAATGATAATCATAAGTTTTTAAAAAGTTTGTAATTATTAGGTTGAATCGTAAGTAATGTCTGTTTTAGGGAACCTATTTGAATTGCAAATGTGTCCCCGCAACTCTTACAATTACCCATAAGTTAAAATTAACTTTGGAGTTCATTAGAGTACATCAGATTTTTGCATGGCAGTAGCAGCGTACACTCTCAATGAAATGAAAAACGTTATTCTGCAGGTCTAAGCAATATCACTTACTGCAAGAATAACAAAGGATAAACAAATACAGTTGGTGTGTTTTAGCTAACAGTTTTTTGATCGCTGTAAAATGCACTGATGGATAAAATGTCTCTAGTGAAACCAGATTCAAACACTTGTCGAAAACATTTTTCACATCAAAATTGGTGGAATTTTACTCAGAAGTGCTGCTTTATGAGTAGCGGTAAATCATTGCGAATAATAATGAATATATAATTGAATAACATGTAATTATAATTTTTTAAAGAATAAATTTGATATATACAAAACGGAAACTATTAATGATAAAATTAAATATTTGCGTTTACTTGTAGTTTTCTTTCTACAATCCTTTAATGATCAAAATGTTTTTTTCTTCAGCCACTTCAATTAATACAACAGAGAAATACATGTAAAGTCTAAGCAACGATATAGCGTCACATCATATGTTGCTTGCTTGATTTTGTTTGGCGGCATATCAACGGCGATGGATTATTAAATCCCGCAAACTGCATATTTTGAATACAATATTATGGCTTCAAGTAACGATATTTTGAACGCTTTTTTATGCCTCCAACTACAGAGAAAATGTATTGTTGGTCATTTTCCATAAAATGTATTCTTGCTAACTATTGTAGAAAATGTATTGCTGGTCATTTTGCAATAAACTGTATTGTTGCTGACTATTCTAGAAAATTTATTGTTCGTCATTTTGCTTGAAAATGTATTGTTGGCCGTTTTACTATAAATCTATATTGTTAGTAATTTTTTTATATAAAATCTATTCCTGATGACCTATCTACAAAAATGTATTTCTATATTTTCATGTTTTTGTTTTTATTTGAGAATTCACAATTTTCTTTTAGCAGGTACCCTACGAAGTTCTACTACGCAGTATCAGGGCGATACTGGGAACAACAGCAATTATAAGGTGTTTCTTCAAAATTTCTAATCTTCTAATCAAGGGCTTATCTACCAGATGTAGTTTAACATCATTTTCAAAACTAGATATTCATATGATATTATTATGATATTTTCAGCCGAGAAAGTGAAAGAGTGTCCATATGTTTTCAGTCTCTATAAAGAAACGGGTCTTTACTTAGATAGGTGACCACTGTAGAATATAAGATGTTTTAGAGCTGTAATGAATAATGTCTTGGGTTCTTTTAATAGGAGAGCCAAGTTGCAATTCCCGTTAGAAATTCCTCTCCCAGATATGGTTAATTATTAAAATTTGTTTGACCAAACCATTTTCCCCTAAAGAATTTTAACAATCTAAAAATATCTTATATTCTCTCCGGAGCCAAAAGATCGCTTACATTTATAAATTAACCAATAATAAATTCTTTATTACTAGACAATTGTCTCATATTTTTACCATTTACGGACGTAGTGGAGAACAAAAAAATTCTGCATCTTATTTATTGACCAAACAGGGAACACTCCCAGATATTCAAATGTGATCCTGAAAAAAACTGCATACTATGAAGTAAAAAGTTCCCAAACTTTATAAAAACGGACCTTTTCTATCAAAGTGTTTATGCTATTATTCAAAGGTAAGATCAAAATATTTTTAATCAATTTTAATTTTTTTAAAATACCCTTTCTCAGACGATCGAAATTTTTTTAAAACTTGTTTTTGTTTTCGTTAGTGAGGAGTCAAATCGTTCCCAGAGTGTATAATGGAAAACGTAATATCAAAACTTACACTTTTCCAGTGGTAAACACATTAAATTAGAAATTATTGCAAAACTAGAATAATTGTCAGATTTCAGTGAAATTTTCAAAACTTATTTACAAGAAAATTAAATTATTTTGAAACTATAATTTTTAAAAATATTGGTAAAAATAATATCTTTACATCTGTTACATCATCCACGTAAATTCATGAAATTTAAAAAACGTAAATTTTGTAGTAAAAATCGTTTATTAGCTAAACGCAAAGCTTATTAAGAAATGCAAATAATGTATTATTTTTAAAAACCATTTAGCC
Source organism: Ascarosepion bandense (assembly GCA_037127315.1). Classification (NCBI taxonomy): domain Eukaryota; kingdom Metazoa; phylum Mollusca; class Cephalopoda; order Sepiida; family Sepiidae; genus Ascarosepion; species Ascarosepion bandense. The sequence goes on from JBBBDQ010001328.1 coordinate 541,755, forward strand.
CCTTTTTACCGAAAATCTGCTCAGAATAGTAAAATAAAAATGCAATAAAGCTATAATATAATTTAATTAGATAAGCTTTTAATTACTTTAATTAATGATATAAACGTCAGATAGTATATTCTGAAGAAAATCTTTTTTCGATTAATAATGACATTTTAGAAGAATTGTTTTCATTTTTAACTGTAATAATTTATAAACTTTCAAAGATATTCGAAAAAATATTTGGAAGACTTGTAGATGTTAGGCTGGCAGGATATATAGGGAAGAGTATATTTACTAATCGAAAATTGGAAAGGTTAATACAAATCATCTAGCCATCGTATATTTATCTTTAAGATTTTTTATTTTCATGATGATCTCTATGTGTACAATAAAAGGTCATGTGTTTCAGAGTTTCTTCCCTTTACCAGAAAGAAATTTGTTCACCTATGTCACTTGTGGTTCTCATATACTTATCTTGCATTTGTCAACACTTTTTAATGAGGTAGAAAGGTTAGAAATGTCAACTCTCTCGTTAAAAATAGATTTATTTTGAATTTTATGCTATAAATAAGTAATATTCGTGTAAATCAGATTAATATAACATTAAATTTCATAATTCTCTAAAATTAATGGCACAGATGTATATCTTGTTTTTGCATGATTTCTAAACCCGAAAATTAACTTTTGTTTACAGATCTGTCGATCGCTATAAAATGGCCGAAAAATTGAAAGATTAAAAGACCGCTCAAAATTTTTATTCCAATCAATTTAATTTCTGCATGAAATAGACCAGAGTACTTTGCTTATTGGAAATAATAAATTTAATCATTTAAGTTTCTATACGACATTTCCTCAGAAAAAAAGAAACTTTCCAATGAATATTAATTATCCAATTATTATTTTTATAAACAACATAATCTTGATAAATAATAAATAATTTTTGTCATAAAAATGAGATTTGTTATCTTTCAGTAACTCTGCTCCTTCTGATCCATAAATTTTAAGGGGTTCGGTTACATTTGGTATAAGTCAAATTTGATTAAGTGAGAAGCTGTGAAGTTTATATAATTCCATACGTACTAAAGAGAAAGGCACATTGAATCAGTATTGTATCAATTCAACTCTGTATACAATAGGATTTGGAAACAAAAAGACAATCGTAACAAGATAACAACCCAACTCGATGAACAAAAACAGAATATATATATATATATATATATATATATATATATATATATATATATATATATATATATATAATTGTGCGTACATTTGTGCTTTTTTCTTTTTCCGTCAACATGATATCTCTAACGAGATTCTTATTCTGTGACGTGACATTTATCAGTTTCGATATCCACAGGAACTGATCATTTTTTTTTGTATATCACGATCCACTTCAGAAATATGAGGAATTAATTTTCGTTTCTTTGCGCAAATCGTTCGAGATCTTTTAAAAAGAAAGGATTACAGCCATGACAGTTAGCTAATTTTGATGGTCTTTCAGCTCTGGTAATTCTTCGTGCTATTTGGAGAGTGTTAGATTTTGTACTGAAATTAGATGTGCAAATATCGCTGAATGCAACAACAGTTGTTTGGGACTGACAGGTCTGCGATAGCGTGTTTAAGAGAATGACCGCATGTAGTTTAAAATTACTGAGGAATTTTTTTCGTAAATATTGTCTTTATCACCAAAACTCAGTTTGAAGGCTGAAGGAGATGCTTGCAAAAACTTAGCTCAGTATTCAAGATTAGCGAGAGATTGATAGATATACTGATATATACTTTCTTAGCTGAGATTACATCGGCAGAGGACTAAATTTGGAAGACGTTTATCGGTATAGGTTCTCTGCGCTTTTCCAATAAGCAACGCATCTATTTATACATGGAACAGAAAGTAAAGTAAAAATAATACCGCTAACATATCACATATACTGTTTACTGAAATGTAAACTAATTTTCTATAAAAAAAACTGACTAGTTATAATATGATTTTTAATCAGTTAAGCCCAAACAAGACGATAAAGTCACTATGACGCAAAAAATTACTAAATGGTAAAGAATATGAGGAATTACGAAGAGTGATCAATAAAATAATAAGATTTCAGAAGATAGAATATAACGATATATAATAATGCATTTAAATTTCGGAAGTTCAAATTCGACCGGGGAACAAGAATCTGGAAGGAAGTTCCAGTAGCAACAATTACGAGAATTGAAACTATTTACATTGATTTTAGAGCTATATATAGCAATTTCAACCGTAACATGATGAGACCTAACTGCCAATTTAGTAGGACGCTCTAATTAATACAGTCTAAGGACCACGTAGAAAAGTAGGAGTAGAGTAATAAGAAAGTACTACAAATAAACTGCAAGAAAAACGAATGTATGTTTACCAGCAAAAAAAGCAGCCGAAGTGCCAAAGACAGATGCGGGATACCAAAATCAAGCAGGTAAAAAAATTTAATTACATGGGAAGTGTTCTAATAGAAGATGGTAATTGCGATACAGATATCCGAAGGCGAATTGGTATAGCGAGTCACGCATTCCAGGAGTTGAGTAGAGTATTAAGAGACAAGAAATTTTGCTAGAAACAAAGAAAAGAGTATTGGATTGCTATGTGATGCCAGTTCTTCAATTTGTTAGCGAATTTTGGACAATCTCAACAAAGATGAAGGAACTTGAAACAATTGAAATGTGCTTTCTACAGAAGGATGCTGCGGATATCATAGAGCGATCATGTGAGCAATGATGAGGTTTTGGAAAGGATGGAAATTAAAAGGAAATTAATATTGAGCATCAAGAAGAGAAAGCTATAGTTCTTAGGACATGCAATGAGGAAGGAAGGTTTGGAGAATCTGGTGCTAACAGGCCAGATAGAGGGAAAAACAAGGGAAAACAGCGGATAACAGGACCTGAGCAGGTGGAAGACAGAACGGGGTTGCATGGTGTAACAGGAGAAAATGTGCTAAGCTCCACCAGAGATAGGGAGATGTAAAAAGCCATGATCACCTAAGGCACATAGAAGAAGAAGAAGAAGAAGAAGAAGAAGAAGAAGAAGAAGAAGAAGAAGAAGAAGAAGAAGAAGAAGAAGAAGAAGAAGATGTCTACTTCTTGTTTTCCGAGCATTTCCCTAAAACTAAACTGATTCTCTGTAACAGCTGACGTCTCTACCCACTGAAATCTGGGACATTTGGTGCATTTTGTTTCATCCCTGACGCTGAAACTTTTGATTCTAGCTAGTCAAAAAACCAGCCAGCTTAACACCTCTGTTTTGTAATCAACGACGTCACCCACTTTAAAATACACCTTTTGGCAAAATCCTCACATTTTCAATGGCAATAATGTATGGCCTCCGTTTTTCCATTATTCCACACCGACCAAGATATTATGCAACAATATTATCTGAAGCAAAATCTCATACAAGCAGGACATTTTGATAGTAGAATATAACAAGAGTAGCTTAATGAGTTTGTGTGAATAGATGGTAGAATAGGGAGTTGGAGAAATAGTATAAAGATAAAGGTTAGAAAGACACGTAGAGTCATTATCTCTCACGTTAGGAAGAGACATGACACATTGAATATTTCACTTTGTATGCAGTAAGATTTACGCTGGAGGTACTCTACGTCAAGCAGCTAAAATAATACGAATGGTATAAAATTAAACAAATCAGTAATTCTACCTATTCTTTTTTTTTTTAATCATAACACCCTGAGCAAAGCGGTAACAACACTGATGTGCAGGGTGCTACATAAAAGTAAAAGCATTAAATAGAAGAGAATTAAGAGAACGACAAACCATTTAGAAAGGAGCAAGAGAAGTGAGGGGACACGGGTGTGATGATAGTTGCAGAGGTGGAAAGAAAGGAAAGGATATACAGGGTGGTGAGGAAAGAACTAGGGTCAAGTGGTTAAGAGATGAGTATTGACTTTGCATTTGAATTCCTGGAGATTGTAGTCGTCAGAAAAGCAAGAATATGGAAGCGAGTTCCACAGGCAGGAAGTGCGAAGAAAGAAGCTGCAGGAGTAGAATCGTCTGCATTTAGTTATTCTCACTGTGAATTGGTGAGACCCAGTTGCCAGTCTGGTTGCACGTGTAAACACCTGTTGCAGAGGCACCAGTGACTTAAGTTCGTTGGAGCAGACAAAGGGAAGCCACATCCCGTCGGTGGGAAAGTGGCTGTAGTCGAGCTGCCAAGTCGGTACCTATCACATTACTGATTCTCTTTTGGAGCCTGTCAAGAACACCGAGGCGAACATCAGAAGCACCTGACCATATATGGCCGCAGTATTCCATGCACGGACGAATGGTTGATTTGTATATATGCAGGATGGTTTCAGGCGTGAAAAAGATCCTGGCCCGACATAGTGACCCAAACTTCCTAGCAGTGGATTTAGCTATTGACTCAATGTAGTGGTTCCATTTGAGATCAGAAGAGAGGGTAAGGCCGAGGAGGGGCAGTGTATTATGCGTATGGAAGGCAGAAGAGGTTGCCTGTGATGATTGACAGACAGCAGCTTAGTCTTAGATGCATTGAAATTTACAAGACACTTTTTACCCCAATTTACTACAGAATGAAGATGCTTCTCAAGATCAGTAGCGAGATTATGTTCGTTCGCTGCGCCAGGTTTCTTACTGATGCTGGAGTAAATTGTGGCTTCATCTGCGTAGATGCCAACTTGGCTCTTGATCTCGTCTGAGTGGTCATTTATGAAAATAAGAAAGAGCGTCGAGCCTAGGATAGAGCCCTGAAGGACACACGCGTCTGTACTGTAAGATGTGGAAGCTGCCCATATTCTAACGGTTTAATTATATTAGTTTCTTTTTTATTGATATTTATTTGATTAAAGGAAAAGATTGAACCAACTCAAGTACTAATTCTTATACATAAATTAAACAACCTGGGAATGGTAAACTCTTACTTTGCTTATAAAAACAAACGTGTATTTAATTCGAATCCTTCTTTTGAGTTATAGTTTATTTTTACTCAATAATGTTTGAGTAAAGCTGTAATACATTACTGTCTACTGGATCAGACATTTTAGAGTTTGGATCTACCGTGTCACTAACACAGTGTCGAGTCATCCTGATTAATTTTGTATTCCATCGGAAATAGAGGAAGATCGAGTCAGAGAGTTTCTTCACGCAAATCGCGATATTTTGAAAGACAATCTAAAGACTGCCGATAAAATCCTAGAATCCTTACATCTTCATATTAAGGCTCAGTAATCCTTCACTTAACACAAAAATAACGACTATTCTCTCAACTGTATATAATCAATACAGAAATCATTTTACACTATGTCACCACTCTAACAATAGACATAGCAAATGCGTTACTTCAGTGACAACCTGCGGTTAGCGAAGAATGAATCATCTCTAACGGATCGACGATGTTTACAAAATTTTGCAATACCGTCTATTTTCATTTATTATTTACAGCGGCAATCACACTACACAAGGCTCTAGTACCCCTCGAGGTTAAGGCTTACATAGTAAGAGGCACTTACGGATATGTTCCAAAGATAACGGTTAGCCCAAGACTTGAACAGGTTAAAATTGCAGTGATCAGGGATGCAAACACTTGGAAGTCGGTTGCACAAGATTTCGGCTCATGGGAAGAGCAGCTGGAGCGGAAATTACATCTCACCAGGGGAATATAATTCGAATGTCTATAGCTCGCTATAATAGGCGTAGAATGGCTGGCATTAGTCGTGAAGGTTATGACTGGTAGTACTAAGAACACTTATGACAGAAATAAACCAGTGAGATGGTTAAAATGGCTCGTCTGTGAGAAATAGGATTGCAGTGTGGAAAATTATCCGAAGCCTACAAAAACGCGCTGAAGCTTCTAGAGTCTATCAAGAATGGAAAGTGAATACTGGATGACTCCGATGTTTCTATGACAAAAATAATTCATTTTCGAGTTGATTTGAGTGAATTACTTGCTGAAGCGTTACAGGAAACCTATCATTTTTTTAAACATCGTTAGCAACGTGTCGTATATACGAGTTGCATTTATTTAGTCATTTAGCCTGAAAGGCCGGTTGTACGAGTTGCAATGAACTCTGTTTTGCAGTACAGTTATAAGTTCCATGAAATAATTGCTATTCGTTTAAATTGTTTCTTTTATTATTATCTTTTAACTTAGCATATATAGTGGTACCTCTTACTATCATATAAAGCAAAAACAAAGACGTTTAGAGAAAATGGAAACAGAATGGAAAAGAAACTTATATTAAATATAAGGGAGAAACAGTTGACATTTTTAGGGTAAGAGTGTTTTGGAAAATCTGATGCTCACAGAATAGCTTGAAGGCAAGAAAGACAAAATAAAATAGTGAGTTTGATTAAATGGATAGCGGAATAGGGTGCAGAAGAAAGAACAGAAATGTTAAATTTATTAAGAGCTGCAAGAGACAGGAATTTGTGGAGAGCAATGATTGCCTATGTCTTGAGGGAGAACAACACATAAAGAAGATGATGGTCGTTGCTGAGATTTAATCAGCACCAAAACTCGGATCGAGTCTTGGCTGAAATGGAGCAGTTTAATTTAATTTGAAATGGAGCAGTTTTATTTCGTTTAAACGAAATATAGCCCAAGGATGTACAGTTACATATCCTCATCATCATCTTCGCTTACATCCATACAAAAACCTCAGTAACACTTTCTTGGGTGATTCTTGGGCCTTCTGATAGGTGAATATTTCGTAAACTATAAAATCATTAAATACTAATTATCTTAAAAAGAACGTCTGTAATCTGAAGTGAAAAAATATCACATTTTCGTATCTTTTCCCTAGAATATTCGGGTTTGATGCTAATAATATTATGCTTAGGAAAATTTATTTGAATGCTCCGAACTTTTCTTTCACGCGTTTATGGCAGCTGTGTTTAGGTGTGATTATCGTTCAGGACGAGATTCCTTCTTCTTGGTTAATTAAAGTCATCGGTCTTATTTATCTTAACCGTTTTTTCTATCTCCGTTTCAGAATGTATGGATAAAGCTTCATTAAATATTACTCCACTGTGCTAGCAACACCTGGTCCATCTCATTTGACACAGCTAAGCTGTAAATGCCGACCATTTAATAAAACACAAAATAATATATATTTTTCGCCTGGAATGAAAATCTCTTCATTGAATTAGAAGAAACTGAGAAATAAAAATAAACGCTATATTTCTAACAATTTGGACTATTTGCAATTTATAACCAAGTATCGCTCCTCTCTTTCTGTTGACTAGTTAGAAACACACACACACACACACACACACACACACACACATATATATATATATATACATATATATGTATGTATGTACCAATAGATCTATCTTTTCAGGAACCTAAATTAACAAACTGATTTCTGTAACTGAGCTGAAGGCAAATTTCTCAAAACTAATTAAATGTTTTTTTTTCACTATAATGTAAAGGAAGCAAGATATATTTTAGCCAGAGAGAAGGAAATGAATTCTTAGAATTCTATTTGAATGTTCTTGATATTTTTCACTAAAGAATTAACCATTTTAAATCCTCTATTAACGACATTTAACTTGTCTATGAAGTCTGTGTATATCAATGCAGCAAATATAATACCGTTTTAGATACTATTGTAATATTTACTATCTTATGCAAATATTAATTAAAAATAAAATTATTCTTATAACAAAATATTAGTGAACATGCCAAAATATTAGCAAATTAAATAAAATAAAAACGCTAGCTACTGAAATATATAAAATTATATAATTTGCCGTATGTCAAGATGAATCGAACTTCTGCTAGTAAAGTACATGACATTTTCTCAATCATCACTTGTCAGGAATTTCGAAAAGAATAATTGCATTGATTACACTTTTTTAGCTAATTTGATGGTTTTGATTCTAAAAAGGACCTTAGATTTTTATGGTTAGTAACCGTTAACCTGTACTTAAAATGCTCATTTTTTTAAAGGACCAATTTACGATCCTGGCTGATCACAGTATTTAGTTAAGGAAAGTCGTAGAAATCCATCTATTTCAGTTAGGCTGAGCAATTTATGTTCATTTTATGTAGATGACCGAAAATAAAATATTTTTTATCAGATGAAGAGTGTTTTTGAGTGAAAGATTTTTAAAAAGAAGTACCGAATTTTTCCAATTTATCGTCAAAATTCGTTATGTCATTTCTTCAATATAGCAGTGAATGCTGGACAATATCATCAAAGATGAAGCAGAGACTTAAAGCAACTGAAATGTGGATCTACAGAAGGATGCTACGTATCTATGAGAGACATATAATTTAAAAACAGTGTTAAAACAAATTTGTCGAAACAATCTTAACATTTCAAGATTTGTGTAACCGAATGTTTGACTTCTTTTTTGATTTGCACATGTTGACCATGAACAGGATTATTGTGATTTACTATGCGTATCTGAGGTTTGGCAAAAAGCCAAATGTAGCGATCAGACATTAAAAGATCAATCTCGCTAACCAGTTGTAATTGAGCTAGAGAGACTAGCTTGCTATATATTACACTTCGTGGAAATGCCCGTAAAGATCATTATATTTTTTAATATTATTCAAATTTAATTTATATATGTTTATATTTCCTGTCTGGTATGTCGAAATTACCTTACGATTAGTCCAATAAAAACAATGATTATGTCTAATCCTCATCGTGATATTCAAAATGAGTATATCATGCTCTTGATAAAAAGGCCGAAGCTCGTGCTGTTGCTCGCGATATCTCGAAAAGGTTTGACAGATTTTGGCGCGCTGGTCTTTTTCGCAAGCTCTAGAGCTATATTAATATTTGTTTTATTTAGTCCACTCATTCCTATACAGGTGTGTTGTGACCTTTACACCAAGTAATTGTGGTCCTGTTGGGGCCTGAAATAAATTCCCAGACAGAATAATGTTAAGCAAATATATTACAATACAGTAGTAAAAGCATATACCAATTGGAGAATATTAGCGTGACTATTTAGTCTGGCTGCCAGAGGTAACTGCTGGAATAGATTCCGCTCCCTTCTTCTCTCTTACTCTGTTTCGTAGAAGCAAAACTGCTACTCATATATAGTTTGGACGAATCCATGTGTCATATATGTGATTCCCCATAAGACACCATCCTAAGTATTAACTTCGCAAGGAGTCTTAATATTGTCTTTTTGTATTTACGACGATAAATTCAGCCCTTTACCGTCAACGGCGAAGGTAAAAAAAATCATGATATTCTTTGAATGCCGCATGAAATCAACAGAAACCTGGGTCTCATTTGACTTCTTCACATAGACGGTCGGTGAAGCCCACTGATTGTACATAATTTGCCGGTTTTTATAGTCTGTTGAGTTCTTCATTTATTTTTGGTAAAAAGGCAATAGGCACATTTCGTTTTTTCTAAAACACTCGCTGGATGTCATCTTTTGACTCGAAAATTGCCGTCATATTTTTACACCGAACAAGGCCCCCAGTAAAAAAAAAATTCTGAAAAGTTTCTTTCAAATTTCTCATAAAATTTTTTGCCTCAGTGTTCAGATTTTTTATTTTTTCGCAAAATAAATTACTTGGAATGCGCCACAAATTAAATTTCCCACTGCCAAAATAATTTCAGTATTTATTAATACGAACGTCTTTAGTTGTAAATGTTACATTCGTGAAAGATTCTTCCGTAAACTTATTTTCTCCATTGTCACGGACTTGACCATTTCATTAATTCTTAGCAAGTTTGGTTTTCCCAAATTATCCCAAGTGTGTATATTTACGATTGTTGAATCTGAATCAAAATTAAACTGTAAATTACGATTTTTTTAAAGAATTTTTACTTACACATACATTCGGGTGGCCACTAAAGATCTACCCTGGGTGCTCCGCTGTTTCTGATTTTCATCAGTTGTTTTCTAAATAGCCTCAGTTCCCAAGTTGCTATTTATGTTGATGAAATTACCATTTAAGCTTGTCTCAATAATATATATCAGAGCTGACAAATTAGACCTAGCTGCTGATCTTGAAAACGAACCTCCAAGCAGTGGTTAACTAGGCGAGGACATGGCCTTTATATTTGAACGCTTCCAAAACAATATTTTAAGCTCAATAGAGAAGCTTTTCTCTCAGTCATCAGCCTGGCTTTCTTCCAGGACAACAAAACAGAATGCCGTTTTAGTTAAAAGTTTATTTACTGACCTGAAGTGGATCACCTACATCGAGTCACTTGCTTCATCTACTACAGGGAATGGTAGCTCAGTGCTAAATATTTTATTCGCCAGAATACGTCCTGCACATTCGTCCGTGCATTGAATATTTCTGCCATATTTGGCTTGGTACTTCTGTTATTTATTTCATGTTTCTTGACAAAATCCAGACAAAAGACTCTAATGTGAGCGAGTTTGATATGGTATTTTGTCTTCAGTCAATTTTTCATCGAAGTGAAGTGGCTTCCATCACTCTTTCTACAAATAATTTTATGGCAACTGCTCTGACGAGATTTTTATACAGGCGTCTAAGCGTGCTACTAGACTGGCATCTAGGTACCACACGAATATAGATTATATTCACCGGAAAATGAATTCCCAGCATCCCTTATTCATGCTCATGTGTAGTAGCACAAACATAACAAAATTAGTCCGATGATATCTTAATGATCGAAAAGCGCAAATTTTTTTTCAATATTTCGTAGATTTCTCCCCTATATATATATATATATATATATATATATATATATATATATATATGGTATATTCAGACCTATTTTGTTGAATAATATAGACAAGTTATATCTATGAAAATTTTATTATCTTTAGCAAATTTTCAAATTGGTTGTTGCATATATTCTTCAATTAACCAAAGTTAATTTTTATATTATTTTATTTTGTTTTTTTTGCTAGTACTTTCTAAAGTCGCCACATTCTTTTGAAAGGTCTTGTCTTTTGTCTGCTTTAAATGGTTTTGATTAATTCTGGCTTTCACGCGTTTGCTGGAGTCAATGTCAAGTCACTAAAGGTGACGTCATTCATAAAGTTCAAACTGAATTTTATGTGTCTTTTAATTCATTCTTTAATAAAAACTTCAACATATGATCCACTATGAAAGTATTCGTAGAACGAACAATAAATTTGAAGTCATGAGTAATAATTAAATTTGAAAAAGTAATAAAACGGGATCGAGAAAATTTATCAATATGTGAACCAAAACTTTTCTCTTCCAGTTATTGCGACCTCTAATATGGATGTTAACTAGGCAAGAAAACAAATAATGCTAAACAGGTTTGGTCTGCATTCTGAGTGAAATTCCATAATACGGAAACCACAAAAGTAACGCCTATTCTGTTGAGATCTCTAATTCCTAAATCCCGACAGAATATATGGTAACTGAACCAGCGATATATATATATATATAATGGAAGCATTATTAATTAAAGATCCAACGCAATAATATCAGTTATGAATACAACGACAATATGTTGACCTTGTTTGGAACTAAAACATTCTAATAACTTTCGATACACTCATAAAACAATCTATATAATAAGTCAAAATATCCTGGGTACGACGGTAAATTGCATCCGGCAGCAAGGCCTCTGATTGAGAGGTTGTGAGAAGCATGGAACCACATCTTAATAACTGCAGTTTTCAGGTGCACCCTGACCTGGAGAGGTAGTACCTGTTAGTGTCCGATCTATGGGCAAATAGTTAACCTCTAAAATGAGGTCAAATCACAATGAAGGTATAAAAATAGATTTGTATAGAAATATATATTTGAAAATAGACTCTATAGAAAAATATACATTTTTGAAGGAAAAATTATTGCCATAATAAGTTATTGAAGGAAAAATGTATTTCCAGCATTAGATTTTTAGTAAAAAACATGAACCTTCAGTTTTCTTAAATACAAAAAAATAAAATAACTTTTTTTCATCAACATCTGATTAAATCAAACTTCTTACTATAACTGAATATTAAAAAAATACCTTAAAACCCCACCATTTTGGCATTAATTATTACACAGAGGTTGATATTACATTAAACAAAACTCCAACTCTGAAGTTAAAATAAAATAAATTTATTTTTGATAATGGCTAAAACTATAGCGGAAAGTGGTTGTATGAATAAAAGATTCAGTTAATATTTATATAATGTAGCTACTGAAAAACAAAATATAAGATCACATGATAAAAACCTTTTGCCAAAATACTTTTTATCAATAAAACTACTGAAATAACAACAATTTCGCCGCCAAAAATTATCACTACTCAAGAATATATATATATATATATATATATATATATATATATATATATATATATAATACTTTTCTGTTCTATTTTCGCTTTATTTTTCTATTCATATATATTTCAGAAAAGTGGGATGGTTTGTATATGAAAAACACTTTCAATTTTTTTTATGCCAGAGGGGGACCAGAAGTCTTGGTAACATCGGCTTGGTAAGTCAACGATGAGGCTTTTGATGTTATTTGAAAAGAATAGAAGCGAATGCCGCCACAAAATTTCCTGGAAATATGACATGAGGACAAACCATAACACAGAATGTCTCAATTCAAATCATGCAAAGCAGAAACATGGAATGCCTCCTCAAGCGGCGGAAGTTTTGTCAGAAATTCAGCGTTCAGAATCAAATTTGAAAACAAAAGAATATTTATTTAATATTATTCAACAGAGATAAATTGATTTGTTTAATCTTCTGAACTTAAGCGCCGTTCTTTGAAATAAGAAAACGACTTCACTATCTCTCCATTCTTCGGGGTAATTTATACAAATAAGTATTAGACAAATCAATATTTCTGCACGCCAAAAAATGAAAAAAGGAAACTAACTGAAGCTGGCGGTTAATATTTTCTCTGTAGATATGTTAATAGAATACACTTTCATTATAGGAAAAACATTTACATCTCCATATAACCTGTTATCTGTATCTTAATTTTTATAAAGATGATGATATAATAAATAATAACATTAATTAAAAAACATCAATAATATTGTATTACGTCTCAAAACGCATATCCGACAGGTTTTGTTTTGAGTAACGGTGTATCAATCTTGATATGTCATTTTACACCAACCAGGTTAATAAATACAGGCTTTTCATTTTTATCCTTGTCCAGGTACTTATAAAGGCTCAGGTTAGCAGATATAATTCGTTTTAATTAAAATGTTTATGCTGTCAGTTGGAAAAGTTTAAACCAGTGCTTCTGATATACTCATAAATAATCAATTTTTAAATGAATTTAAAAATTCCCTTCTACCTACCCAGGGGTAAAATCATAAAACAATGTTTATATATATATTGAAACCCGACCGAATTGGCGTCAGTCGGCGATTCAACCTCTGGGCTATGGACGCTCGGTAGAGAGAGAGAGCGATAGAGAGAGATAGATAGATAGATAGATAGAGAGAGCTGTGCAAAAGTATTAGGACAATAACTATTTTATCGTTTATGAGGAATATTGCCAGAAAATAAACAATTTAATCAAACTAACTTCATTTGATTTACTGAATAAATACTTTAACAAGAAAAAATACTTGTTACAAAATAAATTTAATATTTGTATAATAGCCTTTTGCTTTGATCACAACCTTTATTCTGTCAGGCAATGACATCACAAGCTTCTTCAATGTATCTAATGGTATCTCATGCCAAACAGCTTGTATTTGTTCCCAAAGTGTGTCTTGCAAATTAACATTAGATTTATCAAATTTTTATACAAAATATCCCATAGATGTTCAGTAGAGTAGTTTCAAAATAACTTGTTTAATAGAAAATGGAAAAAATTAAATATAACTTCTTTTTAATACATTCTTTTACACCAAGTTTTAAATAATCAATATTTATTAGCAATTTAATTGGCTTTTCACACAGCATTTGAATTTCAGTGAGGTTTTTAGGAAAATCACCCCTGTCCTAAAACATTTGCGCACTACCGGTAGTGTGCAAAAGAGTTAGGACAGGGTGATTTTAAAATTTATTTTGATGCCTCATAAAAGATAAAATAGTCCTTGTTATAATACTTTTGCACAGTACTGTATATATATATATATATATATATATATATGTGTGTGTGTGTGTGTGTGTGTGTGTGTGTGTGTGTGACATTATGGTATTAGCATGTTCAAGCTGATAGATTTTACATTTAATATAAATTTACGTAACCATCAATCTATGAAAGAAATGAATGCATCCCTGTGCATCTTCAGCTCCTCAGTTTTTTTGTTTTCCTGATGATGTTTGGTTGGTGTTTCTAAATCATGTTTCCCCGGAATATGTACCATTTTGCTTATGTCTACTTTTTATAAGGTCATTAGTTTTTGTTTTAAAATCAGTTTACAGCATTATTATATTAGTTATTTTAATGTTACAGGTGTTTTTTTTTAATTTTACATTCATTTATTTCCAACTTCCCTGTTGACACTTGTGACAATATGGCCAGGTATCCGTACTAAAATCACCGATTTTAGTAATAAAAAACGTTTTTTATTAAATAAATAATACAAAATTATTGTATCACCAAATTTTGTTTTTGTAATAAAATATTGTTCAATAAATAAACATTTTACTTACGTATAAAAGTATAACAAGTCACTAGCATGTTTGCAATGTTATGTTTTAATGAATTATGTAAGTTGACGAAATGATTTAATTCCTTATTGATCAATCCAAATTAGTTTGAGCACTCACCCTAGTAACAAGAATGTTTTGACACGTTAATGCTTTAGGGAAAAATTCAACAGTTGTTTATAATATTCTGTTAAACCAAAGTTGATAGAAATAATCAGAAACTACGTAAACGTAACTTTATTTGTTTTCAGCCACCCTTCAAACGTAATGTCTAAAAAACACTGGAAACTTCTTCCTAAATTTAATTCACAAGCATTTCTAAAATTTCCCCTACACTATAAAAGAGTTTCAACAAGAACAATCTTAAAATTATAGATGCATTAAAAACATAGATAAATAACGTTCATAACATTATATGATATCAAATAAATACTTGGCTCACCTGGATAATACCACTTACCATATTAATAATAATATTAATCCTCCTAAAATAAATGCAATTGGCAAAAATGTAAGAATGGCTTGTGTATGTACGAAAATATTATTGATAGTTCTCGCATCCATTCAAATGATGATGATTTTAAATTCTTCATTGAAATATCGTTTCAATAACAATATGTTGTCTTTCAACATCAGCAAATACGGCTAAATCACCGCCTTTTCCATGTATTATTAAAAATTAAAACAGAACAACAACAAAAAAAACAATTATTACCTAGAATATCGTCACTAAAACCCAAACCTTAAAATGGAAAAGCAAACAAATGTAACATGTCTTTTAGAAAAACGTGTCATTTTAAATCATTTAAACAGAGATCATCTATTAAAAAACTCAATTAATAAACATATGCTGCCATAGAAAAATACATAAATTGATACCGATTTCTCCATGTTTGTCCTTTTCTTTTTTACTCCCTTACATTCTTTCTTTCTTTCTTCTCCTCACAAATATGACTATTAATAATTACGAATTACGCTCCTCTTGATTTCATCTCCCTGCATTCTAATAATATATTATGTTAATTTAAAATTTTAATTTAATTTATTTTTTCTCCATATGATTTGTGTCTATTCAAATTTGACTCTTTATTAATTAAAAAGTAGTACCATGACATCATATGATTTAACTCACATAAATATCGAGTGAATTAAAATTTAAAACTTTGAAAAGGTCTGTTGGTCATATGCACCGGAGGATTGCATAATGCATGAAACTCTAGTCGTGTGATCGACGTAGGATATGCATATATATATATATATATATATATATATATATATATATATATATATATATATATATTCTACAATGCTCAGGGATTTCGATTAATTTTTACTTATGTCTTATTATAAGTTACACAATATTAGGTACATCAATACATGTTTTTGCCATGTCAATCCAGGACGCAGGTGATCACAGATTTTTATCCTTGAATTTCAATATCTACGTGATAAGTAACAGAAAATGTGTTTCCATTAACAGCCCCAGGGGTTCAAATTGAGGGAATACCTTCCTATTAACTGGGTTTTGCCCAAGCAAGGGGGAACCTACTTTGCGATTATTTAACACCAACTTGTTTTGCAAGCTAAATTCATTATTTCTCAAAGGCAATAATGTGAAGATGAACACAATTGAGCAGGTCAAAATCTGAACACGCTGATTCCACTTACAGCGCCGATAAACCTTACCTAACCTGCACACACTACGCTTTAAAGTCGTCACAATTACCAAACACTGTTATCGGTTAGAATATAGAATATGCAAGCCGCATACATAAGGGTAGATGTAATAATCAGTTTATTGCTATCTGAAATTTATAGATGGCTACCTTGAAACTGCATCCTCCTTTGAAGGAAAACACTGTTCCCTCCGGCATGCTTTGCCCTTCGGCAACAAAGTGTCACAGATCAGCAAGGTTCTATCTTTCCTTTTAGTGAGGAAGAGTGCTTTCTTCTGTTATGTTATCTAGCCATTTTATGTTGCAGTCAATACTCAGGCTCATTTGTATTTTTTCATCAACCACAAAAAAGAGAGCATCATCTTAGTATATATATATATATATATATATATATATATATATATATATATATATATATATGGTGCCCTTCTATGTGGAATGGTCTCTTTCTCCTGCTATAAATACTAACCAGAGTGACCTCCGGAACGCATCTAGGACGTAGCTGTAGCGCAGTCGTAAGGAAGCCAAGACAAAGCGTAACTATACCGTTCGAACTTACACTTCTGAATGCTAACATTTTACTTTGTATATATGTCTTCTTATTCTAGTACTTCTTCTTCCTTGTCTTCCTTCCTGGCCAAAGTAGGCCACAACAACTTGGCGACGAAATTTTGACACAACACATATATAATGACAACACCTATATTCAAATCAAGGAACAAATAATAAACACTACTATGTAAAATTTCAACAGAATAATAATAAAATCTATTACAAAAATGAAAAAAATATTGGTCTAAATTATAAGAATATCTCTCTACTGCACATACATTATAAGGCTTACCCAAAGCTCATAAACTAAACAATCTCATTAGACTTTTCATATCCGGTATTGAACGTGTCCTCATTGATTAGCTAAAGCTCTCACTAAAATTATTCCACCATTCCTAGGCACCCATTAGCATAACACATATTGTACACTCCGCTGATTACTCCATAGAATTAGAAACCATGAATTGACTAATTTCTTTATGGCACGATTGGATATTAAATTACACTATACCAACATACCCATTTAAAAATGGCTAAACATTCTTGGAGACCATCTAAAAATGTAAAGCTTTCTCTACCTCGTCACAAAACCATACAAATATGTACGTTAATCAATAACCATTGTTATTTCAATTTTAACTGCACTTTTTATATAAAAAGTTTGACTTGCCTACTTCTAGAATTTTAGAATTTAGTTCTTTCAAATATATTATAACTAACAGTTCTATATAGATATATAGATAACGACCTAAAACTAAACTCAATAAGGTTGAACCCACTATCGAATTTACATAAGAACATGAAACTAACAGTTTTTTTAATCCGTTCTAGACAAATTAAAATTACGTAATAACGATCAATTATATTTTAAAGAGTATCATAAACCTAACATAAAAAACGAAACTGTTAATTTGTATTCCTATCAAAACCAAAGAATCAAATTTGGTTTAATTATAGTTTTTTTATTTTAGAGCTCTCAGAATGTGCAGATTTAATTAGAATAGAGATACATTGGTCAACCATTTCATTTCTCCTCTATTAACACCATTCTATTATGAATGCTAAAACATGTTTGAAAATAAAATAAAAATAAAAACAAAAACAAAAAACAAAAACAAACAACCAATGAGACATGAAATTACATAAATTCTATAATACAATCTTTCAAAACCCTTTCAATTGAACTTAAATATAAATATAAAATAGCTATCTCAAAGACTGGTAACGTCGCCACCACCTCTAAGATTACTGGTGATATTATCAGGATGTAAGAGACACTAAACATCAATTTAAATAATGAGATTTGTGAAATAATTTATCTACAACGCAAAACGTATACGTAGGGAAGACATCATAAAATATAATAACGCGGCTCTATGTAGTGAAAAAAGACTTATGTTTTAATCAAACGTTCCAACTTTCTTTTAGTACGTCGAAACGACATTGGACACAATTTTGATTTCTTTAATGCTAGTTTAATTAACAGATAACACAATCTTTTAAAGAGACACATACTAATAACATTCCTAACAACTATAAACACTAGTTTAAATCATTACATCAATTCTTCATCTTTTTAAAAATCTATACTCCACCAATCTGATTTATGTCTACTAATAATATAATTTAATGATATATTAAAATATTATTCGATATAATTCATAACCTTATAATATCTTTACTCAATATGCACTACATTGTATATTACATATGATATTAATATATTATTTTCATGATAATCAATATTATAATTATGTTGCTTATTAATATATATTTTCAAGCATAATAATGTCTTAGATAATACTTATATATAAGTTAATTCATTGTCGATTCCAAATACATGCATGTATTTATATGTTTATATATTTAAATGGATGCTAATATATATTTTTATGCGTTATACGTATATATGTGTAATCTTTAATATGTTACATTTTCAATAGTTTTCTCAATATATTTTTTAGATTACGTAATTGTAATATTTTAATAATATATTATGAGACTTTAATACATTTACAGGTCATAATATTATAATAATATAAAATAATACTTTAAAATATATGTATATATATATGTATATATATACATATATACATATATATATATGTATATATATATATACATATATACATATATATATATATTGTATTACTTAGTTATGAGATTGTAATATATTTAATAATGCATAAACATTAGCCGTTTAATTGATATTTTTTCAATGCAAGTGTTCGACCGTTAATAACTTATTACATTCAAAATTTATTAATTTATAAAAAACAGTTTGCTGGATATTTCTATACATTATTTTGCTACAGTTTTAAGTGGAAACGTATTTTGCTTTATCAAACCCACACATGCTAACGTTACCGATTTATTAAAACAGACACAGATTCATACATAAAGCAACACACGATCTTCTCATACACATAATTTAAACAATCATTCATCGTTGAAATATATTTTATAAGAGCATTATTTCGCACACAAACATTTAAACAGGCATTTATACATACATTTAAAATAGACATCTATAGATTTTATTAGACGCGCACATCCGTATCTAAACAAGCACAGGTTACTTATATTTGAAAATGATCATTGATGCTTTATTACACGTGATACATATCTGAACAATGAAATCAACCATCAATCCACATTCTAATATACTGTCTCTTTGGATTTTAATTTTTTAAAGTTTCAATTCAACATTATTAATAAGGACCTGACAAAACCTAAAAAATAAAATGTTAGATTGAACTCACTTTCTTACCTGTCCTTTAGTCATTCTCTTTCTCTGTCATATATATATATATATATATATATATATATATATATATATATATATATATATTATCGTCCTGTTTTAAAAAAATATTGACTCTGGGTCAAAATTCAACTGTGAGAATTTCCTGTCTCGCTCTACCCGAGCTCTTGGGTAAGAACAGACAAGGAGTAAAAGCGAGTAAATTCTCCCCTTCAGCAGTGAAGAAGCCGTGGATTCAGACGAAATGGATGAATTATATTTTTCTCATTTCAAGTTGGTAAGAATTATACAGTGAATGAAATTGAACACCCGTAGCTTCCTTAACCAACCCGATTTTATGCCTTTTCACTAAAACCGACGTGGAAAAAGAAATTTACAGATTGGGGGCCGATGATTTGAGTAAGACGGTCGAACTGAAATTGGCGTACTGCTAGAAACCGGCTAAGCACACCACCATCTCCGAGAACATTGTTACTGAATGTATTGAAATACCAGGCAACTGTTGAGTGTCACTGGTTTTGACTTACACGTAATTGTGTATATAATCGATATATATATATATATATATATATATATATATATATATATATAAATATATATAGTTATTGTTTTTACCCAGGATTGAAACCCGACCGAATTGGTGTCAGTCGGCGATTGTACCTCTGAGCTGTGGGAATTCGGTAGAAGGAAACATACTTTTAGCGTGTATATTATCATTATACACGCCCAATAGCTGAAAGTGTTCTAATTCATTGCTGAATAAACGATGCGTATATATATATATATATATATATATATATATATATATATATATATATATATATTACACCCGTTGGGTAGCAAATGTACTGATTATATTCTGTTTGCCAACAACAAGCTACTTAAATATACTCGACCTTTCTCGTGTCTGACACTAATTTAGCCAGGTGATAACAGGCAATCCTATTTGGCCAGTCCGAGATCAAACAAACACAGCGTGGGCTGATTGGTTGTATGAAGGATTGTTGGTTGTATGTCATGAAAGATTGCTCAGAGTCCAGCTGGAGATCGTGTTATATTAGAATGGGAAAGGGAGATCTTTTAAGTAGACGCAGTTTGAACTTTCTGCAACTGTTAACATCGAGCTCATATCGATGGCTGATATGCGATTGACCCTAAATCAAATGATCCATAGCAGTAGCATATCTTCTGGGAAAGTTGAGAATGTTCTGAACCATGACCTATGCACGACGAGGGTTTCGGTGGCTACCACGTTTTTTGAAATGAATAAATGTGTTGATCAGGCTGATCGCATTAAAACTTTCATTTAGTTTGATGCAGATCCAGCTTTTTCCTTCAGCATTTCTCAACCCATTATAGGTGACTGGTTCATCACCTTGAGTCAGAGACAACGCGGCAAAACATATATTAGGGACACCTATCTACAGGTCTAAATAATGCCCCAGTTGTTTAATCTGCAGAGAAGGTGATAATCCTATTTTGGGAGATGCAAATGACATTATTTCATTGTCTAGCTACCTAAGAGCCACACAATAAACAGAAATAACAATGTCAAAAAAGGGGTCCTATTTTATCTGAACAATACTCCAGCGCATAAGTCCTTCTTTTCCATGGCTGTATATCGAATTTTCCCCATCGGCCTATCATTTGTTGCCTAGTAGTAATGATGACGCCATATCTGCTGTTGCTGCTTTTTTGGGTAAAACTTCGTTGCTATTGGTATTCAAGCACTGAAATACCAATGGAAAAAGTGTGTGAACCGCAAGAAATATTCTTTTAAAATATAAACCCGATTTAGATTATTTTGAAATATAAACCCCATTTAGTCACATTCCATGAGAGTATCGTAGCCAGCCTCAGAACATTCTATCCGACCGTTTTATGCCCAATATTAGTTATGAATTCATATTCCCTTTTCCCAGACATTGGGTTTAGGGCTTTGGTTAAAAAGCCATCTATGTAAAACATAAACATTGTTCCCGAAGCTACGACTCCTAGCCATACAAATGCACTTGCTATACAACTAGTTGCCTTATTCAACAGAAGTGCATACATAATTTGCATACGTATGTGCGTCTTTAAAGAAATTAAAAAATCAATTTAAATTAAGTGAGATACTTACAAAAAGACAGGTCTTGAACTCGTGAGTTTGAAATGTCATGGGCTGTTAAAAAACACTGATAAGAATATTAGACCTTTTCATACAAGGTAATATCTTATATTGATTATCTGAGCAGAAATTTATGAATGCATTTTTGGCTAAAATTTATTAATGCATTTTTTAAAAATAATATTTTAGTAAAAACTTATTTCTCAAGTCTAGATTCTGTTACCTAAAGCCAATATAGATGATAATTACATTCCTACCATTTTATTTGAAGTAGAATATAAAGTTAACTTCTTATTTTCTCTTCTATGTACATGCGCTAACCATTTTAGTTGTTACTGCTGTTGCTAGGCCTCATATAACATAGTTTAGGCTATTTGGTACCGTACATTGTTTTTGATTCCGTAACGTCAGTCCATAATTTTCAAAGAAGGATTTCAAAGACGCTCAGACTTTACTTATTCAAAGCCTTTTTTACCATTGATCTTAGAAAGCGTGTGTATTCAGCTGCTAGCTTAAATATTTATGACCAAGTTTTGCGCCATGAGTTACATCGATCAGACGAGAGTGTCTAAAGTTATTCAAATTTATTTGCTGAAGATGAGAAATTCACACATATTTGCAATGTGATTTTAAATCGAAACAACATTCAAGGGTCATTATTTTCTCATCTCCAATACTCGCAAAAGTTAGAATCATCTGTCAAGAGCAAAATATTTTAATTAAAAGAAAAATGAGTATCTTAGGACAGTTGACAGGCTTAATATTTTGAATACCTGAGAAAAATTAACCTGAACAATGATTTGAAATGCGATGTTCACAAACCAAACATCACCTATGTAGGACACACGACAATTAAGTAGTTTGAGACATTTTAGACAAGAAAGCTACGCAGTAGAAGACAACATTAACCCGTCAAGAAGTTAAAGTTAAAATGGCGCATGTATATAAAAGTCAACAAGCTTTCTGCTGCCGTCCTCATCGTTTCTCAAGTCTAGTATATGTTAACGTTTTCTTTGATACTGAACTTGAGAATTAATGAGGGCGCCAGCGGAAAGCTTGTTGACTTTTATATGCCAACACCATTTTAACTTTACATTCTTGACAGGGTTATGTGGTCTTCTAATGGTCACCTTTCCTCTCTGATTGTGTTTCGTACTACATTATATGTCGTATGTCTTACATAGGTGATGCTTTAGGATATCAGATTTTCTACTGAAAATTATGTTGACACGGGAGAAAATGGAGCGTCAATGAGTACACTAGAAGATCAGATAAAGACATTTATACATTTGCACAGAACAGAGTCATATACAGGGAGCTGGTCAGAACTTCAGGTGCGCAGTGACTCTACGATCACATTCGGTCACGGAAATCATAATGATGTACAGTATGAATACATTCGTGTACTTATAAAACTTGTGATACACACATTCTATAAACCTCTTTTCATGTACTTGTCATACAATATACATTTATACATTCGGAAATTCGTCAGACTGACACCACAATAGACGTTTTACATGGCCATCGGTATAGTAGAGAAAATTTACACGAACTGGGATTTGTCTTGAAAAGCTAAGTTATATGAGTCCCAGGTCGCAATGAAAAAAAAATGCATCTTTATAGGAATGACATTCTTTCAAGAACTATTTGCCGCCAGCAATATTTTATAAAATTTCTCACCCGAACTATCACAATCGCTTGCCCACTTCTGTCATCGCGAATAAAAGACATGTCACATGATATTTTCAACATTGTCAGTGAGACATTTTTTGAGTTTGCAGTCGATATCACAGACAAGTGAAAGAATTAATTTTCAATGTTCTTGTTGGTACAGGTCTGTATAAATAAGCTGAAGTCGCTCACGCCTCAACTTAGTTAAATATTCCGTTTCTTTCCTTGTTCTTTTTCCCTTGAGAATGGCGCAAAACGTTGATATGTTTCTTCGAAGAAAAAGAATCTGTTAACTTCGAAACTACGAAACTCTGTTTAAGTGATGTTTACATCCAGTTTATAAAACCTATACTAAAAAGTACATAAGACATCAAATTTCTATTCTATGTGCCGTTTCTTTTCAGGACATGGGCTTTCATGGTTCTCCACAACTTCTAACCATTGGGTTCGATAGCCTTGACTAGCAACCAGTCTACAACAGAAATTAATAACCTGCTACTTATGCCCAGTAAGACATGTCTTTTTCGAGACATAATCGCCTATGTGTTCATCACGTATGGCATTTAACTGATAAACAAATCCCTAGGCCAAAGACTTCAAAATTTAGAATTTGGCTCTAGTAACAAATATTTACGGATGACCAATTTTATGTTGAATGCTCCAGTTAAGAAAGCGTAATAGTGTATTTATTGCTGTTACAAAAGGAATGTTCTGAAACCATTTGCCATAAAGTCCTACAGAATTAAAGAAATTATTATATGGCCAATTAGGGTTTTTGTCAAAGTAGTTTTTAAACAAATCAGTTTATTAAATTTCATTGACTGGTTTGCGAAATTTGTAAATTTGTAGATCGAGACAAAAAACGCTAGTGATGTACGCAACAAAACTGTGAGGATTTTAACATACTGTGTTGCAAAAAGTCTAGTTATAATATTTTCTCCGAATTTAACATTCTTCACAGTATTAATACTGTTACATACTGCTGGAATTTTTTTTTATAAGCGTTTCATCCCGAGCAAGGCATGTCATTGCCACTACTGCGCAGGGGGCTACATAGACTGGAGAAAGGATGGTTAAATATAGGAAATGTCAGAGGGTGGGTGATAGGCGGGTAGGGATACCGAGAATGGTTAAATATAGGAAATGCTAGTGGGTGGGTGATAGGTGGGTATTGATACCGAGAATGAGGGTTGGGTAGATGAGAGTGTTCTGAGAATAATTGGGAGTTAGTTTGATAGGAGGTGTCTATTGACCCTACATTTAAACACCTGGAGGTTGTAGCTGTCGGGAAAGCAGACTTGTGGAAGGGAGTTCCACAGGTGGGAAGCGCGAGAAAAGAAGCTGTTGGAGTAGAATTTACGGTTGCATCTTATCTGTTTAAATGTAAAAGGGTGGGACCTAGTTGCTAATCTAGTATCTCGTGTAAATTCGTGCTTAGGTGGCACCAGTGATCTAAGTTCATCGGAGCAGAAGCCATGAAAGTACTTGTAGATGAGGCACAGGGATGCCACACCACGCTGTGAGAGTGTGGTTGCAGCCGGTCTGCCAAGTCAGTATCAACCACGTTACAGATTCTCCTTTGTATTTTGTCAAGAAGCCCAAGGAGAGCAGCGGAGCATCCGACCAGATATGGCAGCAATATTCAATACACGGGCGGATGGTAAATTTGTATATGTGCAGGATAGATTCAGGTGGAAAAAACTTCCTGGCCCTGCACAGAGAACCGACTTTCATAGCGGCAGATTTGGCAATGGATCCGATATAGACATTCCATTTGAGGTCCGCCAAAAGTTTAAGGCCAAGCAGGCGTATGTTTTACTCTCTGGGAGGCAAGCCTGTCCCATGCTAATGGGAGGTAGATGCGATTGTCTATGGTGGTTAGTTGATAACAGCTTCATTTTAGAAGCATTGTAATTTACTAGCCATTTCCAACCAAATTTAATACATTAAAATATTTAATAATTCATTGTTAGTGTTGATGGAAAAATAATGAAATTTACAATTGAATGAAAAAAGTTAGAGCTAGTAAGTATTTGATACAAACATAGATAAAATCAATGAACGCTGGAAAGACATAAATATAATTAAAGAAAGGCTTTTGTAAGCAATAAACCGATTGGGAGCGTAAAGGTGAGGTTTAAGTTGCAACCAAAGAAGCCTCTTTATTCTATAATCAACCTAAGTTATTTGTCATGTTCAAAGGTTAAGTGTTACGTTTCTTGACTGCAAATCATTATTAAACTTTGAACTAAAGCAGTATTGAGTGGAGTTAATTTTTCTTTCAGTGTGACACAAAATCCACTCACGTTGTATGTAAGTGTCGAGAAAAATAGAAATAATAGCCTAGAAATGGCGTTGGGGTTTGAACGGACCTGTCTTCATTTTTTAATTTCTTATTTTTCAAACTTACTCCTATTCTTCGGCCTGGGTTCTACTCCCACCCCATTCTGAGAACTGCTACACTCCCAGCATTCTTGCAAGCTTGATATATTATTCAGTTCATATCAAACCGGATATATCATAGATAAATTATTTTATTTTCACTGATTAGTGTACCGACATGACTTGCGAAGGAATAAAATGTAACATATGTGTATATATATATATATATATATATATATATATATATATTTGAAGTAATATTCTAATTGAATTTTTTCTTTACTGGCAATGTTACTAATCTGTGGTGATTTTTTTTGTTTTTTTTAGATATGCCATTTTCTATTTAAACCTAAACGTATTAAACTTTGTCTCTTTATTTATTTATTTTTTCTCTTCTCCTCTACACAAACATCTGCATTTACTCTTTCTGCTGTTATTAAAAATTATCTATTCTCTTTAATGTGTTTATATGTACAAATATGATTTCTTAAAAATCTCATGAAGCGATTCTTTTTAGGGTCCCTGGAAGTATGTGGTATATTGGTATATGATGGATCGGTTGACGATGAATAAGTTCTTATGGTAAATGTATACATTGTAAAAATGCCTGGGTCGTGTTTCAGATTACCTAGGTATAACATAGGTAGTGAAAACCAACCTCAAGTGTCCTATTTCGGCCTTGTGCCAAATTGTAAATGTTTACAATAATTCTACCATTCTCTGCATTGGAATTTTTACTTTATATATTGTTTCATAATTTGTTTCAAAACGCTCAGATGGCCGTCGAAAATAACCTCCGAAAAAAAAAGAAAATTAATAAACTGTACGATTTTTGGAATTTTTTTTCAGTTGGCCGAGTCAGCTTCTGATCTGAGCATGGTTTGCTCGTTCGTCTCTGCGTATGAATATGCTATTCTTCTAATTAATATGAAGTTATATTCTATTCAGTTCTCCTTGCAGAAATATTATGCTCTTTTTTTATAACATGTATAGTTTTTATTTGCTAACGAAGGTCTGTCCATGCGTATTTTATTTTTAAAGGCGTTAGAACAGTTGTTTGAAAAGAACTTTCTGTTCTCTCTACATATCCCGTCTGTCTTTAAAGGCACTACAAAGAAGTGTTATTCGGATTTGAAGTAATGACCTAATATTTACATTCTCTCACTTCTAATACTCAACTAAGTTTTATCTATAAAGTAATCAATCGTGACAGACCAAGGGGAACTAACTTTACGCACCAACACACATAATTCGAAGGATACAGGTACGAATATAATTATTAAAAGAAATTCTCTTAGTGTGTATAGGATATATGCAATATATAGGACTACCGGCGATTTAACTAGCTAAACTGCTCATTTGTTTTGAGTGAGGCGGGATGTTACTATCCTGGTATGACGAGAAAAATTAGACCTACAAAAGGGTGGAAGAACTCACAGCTAGCTGACTATAGGTGATGTCTCGATAAAAACACCGTATTGAAGCCAACGAGAAAGAACTTCATTATTACGCTCAATAATATTCTTGGATATGTACAAACAAATTAACGTCGTGAATGGGGTTAATAATAACGGAACTGGCTGCTCACCTGGTAAGGACAACTGCAAAAACAACAGTGACTTTTTCAGTAATAACCACAGAGTTATACACTTAGAAGGTGTAAATAATGAAAGAGGAGTTGACTTGATACTGGAGCAAAATATGCAGAAATGCGCCTTAGATACTGCCAGTTATTTGAAACAAATTTTGTGGTTAAACTGAAAGGGAGACCCTACAACATATCATAGTGGTATATGCACCGACAACACAAAGTACAGGCAAAGAAATCGAAACTTTCTACTTCATGCTAGATGACTCCAAAGCTCAGTGCGAATCACAAGAAATAAGAATTATCCTGCAAGAATTGAATGCCAAATTTTTGCAAGGAAAGGGAAAGCAAAACGTTTGGCAATTTCGGATTAGGAAACCGCAACGAGCGCGTAAAGAATTGGGTTCAATGTTACACAGCTCATGACACCTGGTTTCAAGAACAGCCAAAACGATTGTGGATATGAAGGAGAAAGGAAAAATCAAATCGACTACATAACAACCAACAAAACATTCCGAAACGCAATTCTTCACTGCAAAACATAACCAAGTACTGGCTGCAGAAGCGACCACCTCGTGGTTATATGCAAATTAGGGATGAAATTTTAAAGACTGAAGAAGCCTAACACAGCAACCAGACTGCAATACAACAGACTTGCAAAAAAGCTTAAAGTGAGATTTAAAGAAAGCTTTCTTAACCTATTCTTGTTTAGGTTATCTTGAAGTTAGTATCGTAGATATAGAAAAGCTTAAAGTGAGATTTAAAGAAAGGTTTATTAACCTATTCTAGTTTAATACATCTTCAAAGGTTATTTTCCTTCTCGTAGATGGATCGCGATCCCTATGGTTAAGTAACTTCATTTACTCGGTATCTTCACCACAGTGCAACGCATGTTTGAAGTCAAAATTTAATTTTAAGCTATTCCTAAAATCTCCTCCATACAAATATTAACAGATAAATGTTTGTTTTTTTGGTCGTGAACAGTTGTTTGATTGCTGAATGTCATATCAAACCCTTCTTTGACATTTAATTCAAATTTAATTTAATTTTAATTTAATTTAAATTTTTTGGAGCTGGTGTACTTTCTCTTTTTACAAAGATTTGTTACTGCTATTTAAAAAAAATTAAATCTATACTTTCAGTTGTTTTTACTTTTTTCTATGTTTACTATTTGTCTATGATATGTTCCCTTAGAGGTAATACCAAACGAGGTAAGGGTGGACTTGGAGACAACAGGATTACGAAGTAGAACCAGACTCCTGAAAACCCTCGATAACCTGAAATATCTTATCGTCATACCTCGTCAGAGAATAGTAGAAATTGATCATCTCATTAATATTTGAAATGAAGAAAACACGTTTTCGTTATCTATGTGTGTTTTTGGTTAAATCATTTTTGGTTATTTCCTTGGTGAAGAATGCAAGGTGAAGAATGCATTCGAAAAGCTGAATAGAGTCTAGAGAGACAGGAATATTTCGCTGGAAAGAAAGCGATTACTGGATTTTTGTGTAATGTCTGTCCTTCGTTATGACAGCAAATGCCAAACAATCTCATCAGCGATGAAGGAAAGACTTGAAGCGAGCGAAATGGGGTTCTACAGAAGGATGCTGAAGATAACATAGACATAACATGAAGAACAACGATGCATTGCAGAGAATGGAAACTAAAAGAAAACTGATACTTAACATCAGAAAAAGACAGCTGTAGATTTTTGGACATGAAGTGGGGAAGAATAGATTGGAGAATCTGATGCTCATAGGACTAAATGTTGGAAGATGAGACAGGGGAAAGCAAAGTGTGACATACTTGATAGACTTGAGCAGATGGATGGCGGAGCAGGTGGAGAGTGAGATAACAAGAGAAGGGATGTTAAATCTACAAGAGATAAGATTAGGTGGAGAGCCATGATCGCCTACATCCTGGAGGGACACGGAAGAAAAAGAAAAAGACGATACACAATGTGACGCCCGTTGGGCGTGAGGCAAGAAATTCAGACTCATAATTGCCATAACTGCCTACTATAGATCAGCAAACTGCCTACTATAGAAAACATAGTGAGAAATAGCCAATTAATTTAAGCCTGCATTATACATCTCAGATTACAGAAAATGAATCGTATCCAGGGACGTTTACACAACACAATAAAAAGAAAATAGTGTCATCCAGTTGAATATATATATATATATATATATATATATATATATACATGAAAGTCGGTTTCTTTCACAATATACATAAAATCAAACTTGAACAGAAGATTTAATTATTTACTAAAATGAAAATTATAATAAATTTGTTGCATAAAAATATGTAAATTGTAGGAAAAACATTTCAATGCAATAATGGAGAAAAGATTTATTCAACAAAATAGTGACATTAAATAAATATACATTGGCTAAAATCATAGTTACAGAAGTGACAGATCAATAATAATAATATTATATATATATATATATATATATATATATATATAAATGGCAAGATGTTTGTGTGCATGTCTGTCTGTCTGAATGTCATTTATAGAAATCCACAATTTCTATCCGATTCTCACCAACTTTCACACAAATATTCTTTAGGCGTCCAGTTAGGTCATGTGATACTTTTTTCCGATTTCCCCCCGATACTGGAAATCGATACCCCGCTATCTGCTCAGGTCTGATCACGATCAGGATTTCAGCCCTTTTATAGTGGTTCTTGCTGCAGAATTTGCTCTAACTTGTTAAAATTATAGTTTTTAGTCGTAAACGTGTGTATATCTTCTCAGACGACTCATTTTCCCCGATATAGGAAATCGACCCTATGATATTCTATCAAATCTGATCAAAAACCAATATTCAGCCATCAATATAGATCATGTTTTCCAAGTTTACTCCCGATGGGTACGATACATTTTTTAGTTTATCCTTGTTCTACGGCTTGGAGATCAACCTTTTAACAACCTACGTTTTTCGTGCCAACGTCCAAAGTGCCTGAGTTCCAGGACCATAGATTACTTTTAAAGCTTTCATTACACCCAAGCAACGCCGGGCTATACTGCTAGTATATATTTTCTAAACATATACTGTTAAATATAAAAGACAATGAATGTCTATTATGTTTAACGATGAGCCGTTCTAAACGTCGTATTTTGGCTTTAATTTCAGTTGAAATTAAAGACAAAAATTTTCCAACATTTGGATAATCTTTATTAATTTGGTTCTAAGCTTTCGGCTCACATGAGCCATCTACAGAGAGGTTATTAAGACGGTAATACAATAACATCCACCATCTTAGAACCAAATTAATAAAAATTATCCAAATGTTGGAGAATTTTTGTCTTTATTTTCAACTGAAATTAAAGCCAAAATACGTTTAGAACGGCTCATGATTAAACATAATAGAAATTCATTGTCTTTTATATTTAACAGTATATGTTTAGAAAATTATTTGCAGCCTCGGTCCACTAGATTTATGCTAGCATATATATATATATATATATATGTGTGTGTGTGTGTGTGTGTGTGTTTGTGTGTGTGTGTGTGCGTGTCCCTCTCTCTATATCTGTTTATATATATATATATATATATATATATATATATATATATATATATATATATATATTAATGACGATAATAATTATAACAATATTAATAATAATAAAAATAATTCTGCTAATACTAGTAAATGTTATACTGCTCTTTCTGATCTACATTAATGATCTCCCTGATACCATAAGATCCCAAGTAGGTATGTACGCCGATGACACCACAGTTTATTCTCGCCTCGATCAAAAATCTGGTGCGGGCGACAAAGCTAAACTTGCAGCCGAGCTAGGAAAGGACCTCCAATCCGTAGTGGACTGGGGTAAGAAATGGCTCGTAAATTTTAATGCTTCTAAAACAAAGCTACTATCAATTAATCATCATAGACAATCGCACCTACCTCCTCTTAGCATGGACCAGGCTTGCCTCCCAGAGAGTAAAACACTACGCCTCCTTGGTCTCACAAT
This sequence comes from Ascarosepion bandense, assembly GCA_037127315.1. Taxonomy (NCBI): domain Eukaryota; kingdom Metazoa; phylum Mollusca; class Cephalopoda; order Sepiida; family Sepiidae; genus Ascarosepion; species Ascarosepion bandense. Next base: position 573,021 of record JBBBDQ010001328.1, read on the forward strand.
TTCAGCGGACCTCAAGTGGAATAACTATATCGAATCCATTGCTAAATCCGCTGCTATGAAAGTCGGTTCTCTGTGAAGGGCCCGGAAGTTTTTTTCGTCTGAATCTATCCTGCACATTTATAAATCTACTATCCGCCCGTGCATTGAATATTGTTGCCATATCTGGTCGTGTGCCCCTGCTATTCTCCTTGGGCTTCTCGACAAGGTACAGCGGAGGGTCTCTAATGTGATCGATACCGACTTAGCAGACCACCTGCAGTCTCTCTCTCACCGGCACGACGTGGCTTCCCTGTGTCTCTTCTATAAATACTTTCACGGCTTCTGCTACAATGAACTTAGATCATTGGTGCCCCCTAGATTCGAATTTGCACGAGATACTAGATTAGCAACTAGATTCCACTCTTTTACAGTGAAACCGATAAAATGCAACCCTAACTTCTACTCCAACAGATTCTTTTCTCGCACTTCCCGACTGTGGAATTCCCTTCCACATGACTGCTTCCGCGACGGCTACAATCTCCAGGAGTTTAAATGTAAGGTCAATAGACACCTCCTAACAAACTAACTCGCTTCAATTCTTTCAAACACTCTTCCCACCCACCCATCTATCTATCACCCCACATCTGACATTTCCTATATCTAACCACTTTTTCTATTTACCTTCCCCTATGTAGCCCCAAGCGCAATAGTGGCAGTGAAATGCCTTGCTTGGGGTGAAATGATTAAAAAAAAAAACTATATTTAAGTTTGTCTTGAAAAACCCACAGTGAACAAAATCGGAGGGAAAAGAAGGGGAAGTAAGAAAGAAACAAACGAAGTACATGAACAAAAGTCAAATACTCGTCGGAAAGAAAAAACCCAAAACGAAAACCCTAACACTAAAGCGTTCAATACAAAAGTAGACCAACAAAGTAGAAAGTAGAAAGTAGAGCCAATTTACCCTGACGAGCCGAATAGTGAAACCTAAGTAGGTTTCTTGGCTCTTACTTAGATTTTTCTGTATATATATATATATATATATATATATATATATATATATATATATTGATTGATTGTTTAATACGTAGTTTTTGGTCAAAATAGGGTTAGATCAGTGCACATTTGTATTAAAATATGTTCAATACAATTATATTGTAGAACGTTAGAATATTTTCCATTTGTAAACAAGTTATTAAGTGAACTAGGTTTCTACCATAAGTGGTGTCTTCAGGCGATGTTTTTTAACTGATTTTACCGTTTACCGTTTTTCTTTTTAAGAACGCTCACGTAACGGTGTTTTTTTAACGATCACGTGGCGAAGAATATTTGAACGTGCAATTTTTAAAATTAGAACGAATTATGGCGTTTTCATCTATGGTTGTATGAACTAATGAGGTAACTGTTAGTATGATTACATTTAGTCTTAATTTCTGTTCTCCTATTCAACAGTTCCTTTTTGTTTGGGAATACTGTAATTTCTAACTTTTCTTCTTGGCACATATATATATATATAATGAAAACTTACCTTCATTCATCAGTGGCGGAGACAGGACACTCCGAAGACGACAGAAAGACGCCTGTCTCCACAAAACAGCACCTCACTACCTGTTCTGCAACCTCACAAAGTCTAGAAAGTCGTGAAATGAATTAAAAGAAACAAGTTGCGAACTAAAAGTTACATAACCGTCTTACTTTTAAAAAATAGTTGTAACAAAACGTCCCATGTCCGGGTTAAAATTCCGAAGTTGTTATGTGCGAATACTGACACCTGAAGATTGGCTTACGTTACAACGACAGAAATGTTTTGTCTATCTCCATTTACGTGTCATCTCCTTTTAGGACGTAGGTGATCATGGCCTTCCACGTCTGCTTAACCCTGGTAGCTCTTAGCAAGTTTTGTCCTGTTGACCCACCCTAACCCAGCTCTGCCATCTACCTGCTTAGGGTCTGCGAATATGTTATCCATTGCTTTCACCTTTTTCTCTTTACCTGTATTTTACATTTGAGTATCTGATTCTCTAAACCTTTTTAATTACATGTCCCAAGAACTTCGGCTGTCTTTTTCTGATGCTCACTATTCATTTCTTTTTTGTTTCCATTCTTTCTAAAATATCATCATTGCTTACATGCTCGATCCAACATGCAACATCTATTTGTAGAAGCATATTTCAGTTGCTTCAAGTTTTTCTTTCATCTTTGATTATCCAGCATTTACTGCCATATTGAAGAACAGACATCACATAACAATCCAGTACTCTCTTCTCACTTTCTATCGAAATATTTCTGTCACTTAATACTGCTCAGCCTCTGGTAGGCCTCCTTCGCCACTGAAATTCACTTTTGGATATCAGTCTCGCACATTCCGTCTTCAATTATAACCAGTTCCATGTACTTAAATTTTTATACTGGCTTGGTTTTACTATCCAGAACCTGTAATTAACATTTTGTGGTCCTTTGTTTTCTGATGACCATACATTCGGTTTTCTTGTAGTTCATTCGTAGTCCTTTTTTCGACTGTATTAATATACCCTTTTTTTTAGGTAGTTTTCTTTCCGTGTCAGTTATCTTATGTTATTCAGATTGTAACTGTCAGTGAGGAGTCCTGGCATAACTTCTTGGGTACTCAGAATAGTCTCGCTGTACAAATTAAATACATACGTTGAAAAGACACATCCTTGTCATACGCCCCTTTCTATCTTTTTTATATCTGCTGAATTTGTTTCCTGTCCGTAGGCGGGCTGTTTGCTACCAGTAGAGTTTCTTGATTACTCTGATATCTTTGCCAAATATGTCGAGTTTTCTGAGCATTTCTATCATATATCTGTGGTGTAATTCGTCAAACACCTTGGCACACCCCACAAAACACAGGTAAACTTTTTTTTATCGCTCTTTCTGATAGCATCCTAAGCACAAATATTGCTTCCTTTTTTCCAGTGTCCTTGAAGAAATCGCATTGTTCTTGTTTTATTTCCGATATGATTCTGCTCCTCGATCTATTCATCAGGATTCGGACAATGAGTTTCGTTAAACTGATTTTTCGTTGGAGTTCACATTCGATTGAGTCTGGTTCTTAGGCAGAGCTATGAAAATTGATTTGCTTAGGCAATCTGACATTACACCACTGTTGTAGATTTCATTTATTATTGTATTATTTTTTATTATTTCCAAACTTTTCTCTATGCCAGAATCTTCTAAGGCTGCCAACATCTCTTTCATAATGCCGTCGGGTCCAGCTGCTTTGTTCTTATTCAGTTCGGCCATTGCTACTTTCACATCGGATTTTAGTATTTCCGGTCTGTCAGCATCTTTGCTGACTATGGGTTGCTCTCTCTTGTCGTGGAAGAGGTCTTATATATATATACTTCCCATCACTAGTGTATTTCCACTTTTTCCAATATGATCGTTCCATCCTTAGTTCTTGTACATCCTGTTAAGAAGCATGTTCTTTATACTCTCAGTTCTCTTATTTCTTTCTGCATTTCTCCTTCATAGGTTTTGCACAATCTCTCTACCTCGGCACATTCGTTCTTGAGTTATTCCTCTTTAGAATGTGTGCACTTGGTCCTTATTTCTTTTTGTAGCTACTTGCATTCAGTTCCATGTCATAATTTTCTGTTTTCATTGCATCATGTCAAGCATGCGTCCCATTTCAAATTTTCATATCTCATTCTTTCCTCGTATTTGTTTCTCAAACTGTCATTGTATTTTTCTGCAGGTTAACATAATTCAGGAACGTGTTGCATTGCTGTCTGTGTTCTATCCTAGTTTTCTTTTGTCTCCGAAGTTTCAGCGTTAGTTTGCATCGAAACACTTCGTTTGTGAAACTTTTGTTCATGGTTGTATAATAAAATTTGGTTTTTCTTTTCACCTCCTGGTCTTCTCCATGCTTATAAACGTCTTGGCTGTTCTTGAAACCATGTGTTTGTTATCACCTCGTCATTCGCCTTGCACCAATCGTTTACCAGCGGTCGTTGCGGATTCCTAATCCAAAGTTGCCAGTTGTTTCCTCTTTCCCCCTCTTTGCCTACTTTGGCGTTCAAGTCTTCCACGATAATTCTAATTTCTTATGTTTTACATTGAGCCTTGGCATTATCAAGAGTGGAGTAGAAAGTTTCTATTTCTTCCGCAATGCTTTGCGTTTTTTTGTGTATATACTACTATCATTGCTATTTTGAATGGTCTTCATTCCAGTTCGACAAGGATAATTCTTTCAGAAATCTGGCAGTATCCTAAATTGCAGATCTTCATTTCTTCGTGCAGTATTAAGCTGACTCATTTTTTCTTCATTTTTACTTCCTGCATATATGATCCTATCAGTTGTCGCTGCTCAATTCTCCATTGTTTGATTATCTTATTTCGCATATGCCCCATATTATCTCATTTCCTCTGTTTGACATATTCAAGTTGTTCAGCGTTCTGACCTTCCATGTCACTAGGGATTTTCTTGTTTCGTCTATAACAATCCAGATTACTACAATTATCCGGATGTAAATAAGAGAAGTAAATGTCTACCGGTTCAAAATTCACAGACAACATGTAGATGCATGTATAACAAAATGATTTGCCCCTCGAAAAAGAATTCGACGAACCGAGTTCAAATTCTGGCCGAATTTTATTTTCGCACAGATATCGCTGAGAAAATATATCATGGTATTTTTCCATCATCTATTGATTAAACAGCTGATAAAACTGGGCTTACCTTTCTTGGATAATAACCAGTGATTCGAAACAAATGGATTTACCCTATGATTAATGACCCGTCGTAAAGATTCCTAGGTCTTAAGAAAGCTCAATGGGTGAAATCCTTACATAATTTCATTTGGAGAAATATTATCTAATGTTAAAAACACAGAATAATTGTGACACGATAACTAGGCATATATGTATTTTATTATAATAGATTAAAATAGAAAATAGATTAGAATAGAAAATAATTTAAAAACATATCTAACAAAAGTGAAAAAGAAGAGGAAAAAATAAATAAATAAACGCTTTTTCTTTTATGAGGAAAATTGTGGAAGAGACAACGGTATCCGATTTCTGTTTTATATCCTACCGCTCTTCCGGTAAATATTTGACTCAGTGATAAAGTTCAGCAGGTAGGTTTTCGATGACCCGGTCAAAGGCTGTCCTTTACTGTATCTTGACCACACATTAAGCCTTTTCCGGCGGAAGCCTTATTAAGATAAAAAAAAAAGATAACTGAAATTTCAGACTTACAGTCGCCGGTGTTTGTCACCGGTGGTCTAAAGCATTTCCGGATTTCCGGATTTCCGGTCAATTTTGGATAAATTCAGGTAATTTTTCCGAGTCAGTTAAGTTGAGAGAAGTTAGTTAAGTGAAGGGGAGTCCGCCGGGTGCGAGCTTGAAGTAAGAATCTCTGTTCGTCTTGTTTCGTTCAGTTCGGATTTGTTGATCTCCATTAATTAGAGTTAGAGCTGTGTGTCACATTCGCCTGCCCCAACCGAAAAGGAGAACTCTAAACGAATAAAGCATCCTTTCAACTCATCCAAGTTGTGGAAGTTCGTTCCTTATAGTCAATCTTGTACCCCCAGCTGTTCGGCCGTCATTTTCAACAAACTCCCGGCAAACATCACAGCGTGGAGAACGGCCGCCGGAGAAATTGTTAGGACGGTCATTGGGGTGTTACATAATAATGTCTAATGTAATAAACCAAATATGTGAGCAAGAACGTAGTTGTAGATACAATAGTAGCAAAAAGGATATTTTCTTACTTAACGTCAGAACGAAGCAGTTGGATTTTTCAAAACACATAATTAAGAAAGACGGCTTAAAAGATTTTGTACTCGCAGGAAAGATTGAAGGTAAGGGACGGAGAAAAACATCACAAAACCTAACTGCAAAATTGAGTGAATGAATGTTCGAGAAAGGGTTTGAGAAATATAGCAAAATGGCAAAAAAAATTTAAAAGCAACAAAGGACAGTACAATTATGGAGAACCATGATCACCAAAATACGGAAGGGACACGTAACATAGAAAAAGTAAAAATAATGCATAATATTAATATTGCCACAAGCGGATAAATCTAAATGTATTATAAAAACTTAAATTTCATCATCCGAAGCTGTCTTTTTTTGTTACATATGTGTTGTCTCTGTGTGCGCGAAAGTGTGTTGGTGTGTAATCGTATGTATTTGTGTTGATGCAATAGAGGATTGTTGTCCATTTGTACTGTGCAAAATGAAGAAGAACAAAAATCAAAAAAGAAATCCCATTTGAATGTGTGAGTAGCGTGTCGATTATCAAAACAGAAATCAAAGCCAAAAACCTGCGTTCAAATTCGAATATATTCAATTGAAAATAAGTATGAACTAATTTCACCTTTACTTTAATATGGGTTTAAATAACAAAGTAAATGCACACATATATAGTGGGCCCAAGGCAAAGGTGTGCCTTCCCACCTTCCCATCTTAACACTCAAGATATTCTAACAGAAGTCCAATATAATTTATGGGCAAAACAGCTGGATTAACTGGTCTTTGGGTGTTAAACAGGGTAGATAATCACTGGGAAATAAAAGAAACAGACATCCTCTAGAATTCAGGAAATAAAGAAAAGAATACTAGTTCTGTATGTGTATTTTCTTCAATATGGTAATAAATGCTGAACAATCTTCTCAAAGATAGAAAAGAGGCTTAAAGCAAATGAATTTCCAATACACATAAGATGAAAAGAGTGCTTGGAAAGTTTGACGCTCACAAGGCAGATTGAAGGCAAAAGACGGAGAAAAACAAAGCATAACCTACCTGCCGAGCTTGAAGAAATAGACGTTAAGGAAGAGTTTGAGAGAGATAGAAAAGAGGCAAACGTTATTAAGAGCGGCAAAGGAAATTTGGTTCTACAGAAGGATGTTGAGAATACCATGGACTGAACATGTGAGCCACGATGAGGTTTTAGAGAAAATATAACAAAAAAATGATAAGTGAAATTTCTGGGACATGTAATGAGGAAGAAGGGCTTGGAGAATCTGATATTCACAGGTTAGTTAGAGAGAAAGAGAGACAGGGGAGAGCAATGCTTAACATGCTTGATGACCTTTAGAAAATGAATAGCCGCGCGGTTTAGGAGCGATGATAGAAGTAATCGTGTTAAGATTGACTAAGGATAGTGAGTTGTGAAAAGCTATGATGGACTACAGGGACACGGTACATAGAAGATAAAATCTACCATAGGCTGAAATAGAATCAAATTATAAAAGCATAGCCTGTTAATGCTGAGGATACCATGGACGGAGTAGATGAGCAATGAAGAGGTCTTGAAGAGGATAGACAATAAAAAAGCAGCTGTTACTTAACATCAGAAAAAGACAGCCGAAATTTTTAGGACATGTAATGAGTAAAACAGGGCTTGGAGAACCTGATGCTCTCATGACGGATAGAGGGACAGAGAGGCAAGGTAAAGCAGTGCACGACATACTTAATGGACTTGAACAGATGGATGGTGGAGCGGGGATTGAGCGGAATAAGAGGAGAAGGCATATTAAGAGCAACAAGGGATAAGGGGACGAGGAGCGCCTTGATAGCCTACGTTCTGCAGTGACACGGCACATAGAAGAAGAAAAAGAACTATATACCTCATCTAAACATTCAAGCAAAATTCATCATTTTGCTTGAGTTATATCAAGAACTTTGTAATATTTCACCGAAAATACTTTTTGCAGAAAATGTTAAGTCCATCGATTTGCTTCTTCTTGATAGAGAAACGGTGCTTTAAATGAAACATCATACGCGTAAGTGTTGGTAAAAGCTTATTGACCCAGAGACCGTGTTCTCTACAGAAAATACGTTAGAGCCTTTCAAGACTCTTCTATTTAGAGTAATAGAATCGGGCTACCAAATAATTCACATCTCCCGAAACAGGCACATTATTAATCTTAATTTCATACTCAGTCTGGCTTGTAAATAGCCTATGATCTCAGGCACAAAAGGCTGCAGCTCAAGAAATATTTATTAAAGAATTAAAAGTGAACGACATTTAATGCTAATTTTTTTTCGAATTTCCCCAAATTTCGAAAGTCATGTAATAACATCCCATTATAAATATATATGTGTGCGTGTACGTGTTATGTAAATATTCTTAGATGAAGCGTATCTGTAGAAGAGAAACATTAGCAAAAAAGAAACTGTACTTAGCTCCCGAGTTTCGTATTCTGAGGGACATTATGAATGCAATGTGGTATTTATTGTGGTACTCGGGTTTATATATACAGAGGCGAGGATGTCATTGATGTTTCAAGGTTTGTAAATTTGAGAATTTTTAGGAAAAATCATCAGGTGCTTCAAAGATCAGCCAAACCATGAGGAGTGTCCAATTTCGTAATTCAAAGTCTTGTGTAAAGTAATATGAGCGATTAATATTAAATGTTTTTTTAATATTATTGTTTGTATTGTGATTAGGGTGTTTTGTATGAGATTGACGTTTGTGTTGTACATATTCAAAGGTGGAAATAGAACCGTATTCTTTAGATTTTTAAACGCATTCGTATTTATGAATGTTGACTTGGGAAAGTAGTAATTCTTTCAGGAAAAGCAGCATTTGGAAAAATTCCAAGGCGTAGATTGATATTTTGATAATATCGATCACGGAATTTTCAAGGATTTTCCTTTTGAATATGTTATTTTCTCTTTTGATGAGTGTAGCATATTTGAGATAAAAATTGTGGTCAAATTTATTTTTGTGCATGACTAGTGCATTTGCTAAATTGTTATTTATGAGATCACTTTTGCGTTCATAGATACTAAGTGTTTTTATAATTTATTGTGAGGAAAAGTTTTGGTATTTAAAATATATCGGCTACTGAATTATTATTGTTATATGTGTTGCTAGATCTCTTTATGTCCATTATGCTTTTGGAAACAGTTGCGAATGATTGGAAGTTGTTTAGTATTCATTATAATGGATATTATCGAGTTGGTAGGTAGAGCCATGTATTGTTTTTGCTAAATTTATTATTGTGAATATTGTTATCATTTTTGTTTCAGTCGTGTATTTCTGTGATTTTCTTTTCGCGTTATGGATGAAGTGATGAAAATATTTGAGGTTTTTTAATGTGTTTTCTATGTCTATCTTTTTGTATAGTTATTGGGCGCTGCAAATTTATAATATTCTTAAGTAGAAACCTATAATTATACTAGATTTAATGTTATAGGTATGGTTTGAATAAAAGTCGACCAGATGGTTTTGTTGGTAGCTTTGCTGTTACCGTCAAAGTTGAGTTCGTTATTGTTTCTGTGCAGCATGATATCTAGGAAGAGAAGAATGTATTTCGCTTCAGCTTCGGCAACACAATGTCTGTCTACAGACGTGGTTATTGGAACTAAAGAAACATTATTTCGTGATTGGCTGGCATATTTTTTGGTTTTATGTGTGAGGATAGGTAATTTTATTTCTTTTTTTGTTAAGTGTGTTTTTCGTCAATTTAGTCATTTCTCTATGGGGACGTTCGTGTAAAGAGATTTTATGTCTAAACTGGCCATATATTTATTTTTTGATGTCTATGTTATTTTTAATTTGTTTCAAACCACTCCTAGGAAATTAAATAGGAATAATGTATATCTGCCTTGTTAAAATCCAATTACACGTATGCAAGAAAAACATCAGTGAGTTTTCATTCGAACAAAATATAAAATAAATGCAATCTGGTCACCTAAAATCATATTTTAAGAAGCGCACATAGAGTTAAAAATAAAAAAAATACATTTTTATTTAATTCGTTTATTTTAGTGTTCGTAGTAAGCATTATTCTTTTTTGATATTTTATTTTCAGACGAATTAATCAAATGGCGTAGAGAAAATTATGGAATTATCGAAATACGTCAAACATTTTCTTAAAATTATACTGGACTATATAAAGAACTAAAAAACATTATAGTGCTGAATTAATTTTTATTATTATTTGTATTATTAAGAAAACATTAGAAAATCATTACTATGTGTCCGTCATGATCAGCTCTTTTTAACTGTCTATAATAGTAATTTCAAGTGAAATTATCATGATGAATAGAGAATTTTACAAATAAAGTCTTGCTGGAACTGTTGGTTATACAGTTACTGTCTCGAGGTAAGAGACCTACTTTTTGATTTACTTTTCTCTACTTGTAAGACCGATATTCAGTTAGTTTTTTAAAAAATAGGTTTGACATAATTTTACAATGTCACTTTAAACAAACCATTTCAGTTTTCAGCCTCCTAAAGAAACATAAGAGCCAACCAAATCGTTGTTTTTTCTTCAGTTGTCAATATTCGCTAAATCTGATTAACTCTGTTTAAAGGCAACATTGATATACGGCTTACGATTGGCTGCCATATTCAAGCACAATTCTTTTGTATGGAGATAGGAGTAACAGGAAAGGAGATAATCAGTTTCCGGGATTCTAATCATTTTGTTCTTCAGGAAACTGGTTTGCAATTGCGTTCTTCATTTAGTTAAAGAAGAGTTGACGCGAGAACTTGTCTTTAGTCTTTCTTTATCTTTAGTGGGGACGGAAATGCTATTTGCAAGAAGTGGTGATTACCAGTTATTAGTTCCGGCGTGTTCAAAGGGACACCTGATCAAAGAATTCTTGACACAAGTCTGTCCTCAGTTAATTTTCACTTCTTCGCTTTCTTTTACTTTTTTGTTGTTGTAATATCAGTCGAAACATTCGTCTGATGACAAATTTTAAGTGTTGTTTGTGTTAGTGATGATAAATTAAATGAAAAGATTGACTTTTTAAAGTTAAAGCTTTCGGAAAGCTCAGTATTTATAAATTAGAAGACACGTAAAAAATAAAAACTAATTCTAGAAATAACGTTTTAATACTAAAAATCATTCAAAAGAATCCTCGAGAGCCAATAAACTCATCGTAGAGCGTTAATGAATGCGATTCGTGATATAAAGGTAATACATAGGGGTAGGAAGTAGACATTATGACAATAGGGAAGACAGATAGCTGGCTGAGTCTTGATTTGAAGAGATTAACACTAGTCTTTAGGAAAGCACATACGTAGAAGTCTCTTCAAATGTGGCGGTTATCTGGAAAAAACGAGTAGAAAATTTCATCTTACTATTAGAATATTTACTATTTATCTATCCATTTATTTTTGTCATAATAAGAGTAGATAGGCTCATTTATCGTTTGGCGCACATTTCTCCAAGATCTTTTGTAAAGGAATAGAAGCTTTATCCATTTTTTTTATGACTCCGTTTCATATTCCTTCTAAATTTTATTTTAACTCTATTATTTAACGTCTCGGCTTAAAGTCCGAAACCTGTAGTGTTATTGGGTTCCCGATTTCTCCGTTCCGTTTATTTCATTTCCAGTCGCCCCTTGCGTCGTCGTAGCGAGAAGGTCTATCAGTCTAGAAAATAGGAGGACATGTTGAGTCCATCGACGTAGCTTGGCGTGTCAAATATGTAAAGGTCAGAAAAGGTGGAATTAAAACTTAGATCTCAGTCTGAACATTTGGCATTTAAATAAGGACATTTTTGGATCATTGCACATATGGGAAGAGAATTCAAAGTGGAATATAAATCATTGTCTATATGGCTGCGTAAATGATTTTAAATTGTACCAAAACTAGGAAGAGAAGATAAAATACTTGATTTTGGGTCCTGAAAATAAGAACGCACAAAATTAGGTATTTTCTCAAGTGGTAGACAGAGCGTAATATTCTTCCAGAAGGATTAGTAATAGATTGTATCCGACACCGATATATAAATTTTGATATATCAAAAGCAATTTGAGGAGCCAAGATGTATGACAAAAAAGAAAGAAATTTTCGTGTGACGCGTTTCGTTTTTTAGGACTTCTCTAGATTTTTTGCCGATTATTAATACGAGAGAAACTTCGATCTACACTTAATGATCTCACAACCCGCTATTTTGGGTATAGAATCTGGACAATTTAATTTTATATTACTTCTCTTTTCATGTTTATCATTTTAATTAATGATCTAATAATTTGATCAATTTGCCCAGAAAAAGTTAAGTAGCATCGTGCGTTCTTCACTTTCTCAGTTCGGCGCAATTCGTTAAACACACATATCGTATTCAATATATACACACAGACAGGATGCGATACAATATCAATTTAATGTTTAATAGCCAGTTGGATGAGCATCGGTGTTACTACCAATTCCTTTCCTCCAATGCAATGAGAAAGGTACGGATGTCGGCAGCTTTTTGCCGTAACCGGCAGTTTCACATGTTTTATTTTGGTGGGGGGGGCGGTTTGTTCGAATACTAAGACTCAACTGGGTTGCCCTATGTCCGAAGACAGAAACAGAATCACCGTGATATGAAACACCGCATCTCGCAAGTTCACTTGCAAGACCTGCGTATCGTATTCTTTCCTTCCCCTTGTTGATTGGGGACCTCGATCTTGTGTAATGGTGAGCAGCATTTTATGTTTTATGCGTTAAATCAAGTGTTTTCAATAGGTACAGCTTCTTTAGCACATTTCAGAAAAAAGAAACCAGTTGCACAGTACTATATATATATACCCTTTGAAAAGCTATTAATGCATTTCTTCTCCTCTAGGTACAGGTTACTCATTAGAGCTTATATTAGTAAATAATAATTTTCAAAACATATTCTAGCAATATAAAAATATCTTTTAGCATTAACTAACCTGTGATATGTAAAAACAAATATATCAATCTATCGTAAGATAGTGCTAAATCATATGAGACAATTATGGTTATCCAAAATATTTCCGGACACTAATACACATAAGTGAACATTTTCCGTGTTGTTGAAGATTCGCCCGTCCATTGAATACTGTTGCCATATCTGGTCGGGTGCCCCTGCCATACACCTAGAGGACCATGACAGAATCCAACCGAGAATCTCTAATGTGATCGATCTCGACTTGGCAGCTCAGATACAGTCAATGTCTTACTGTCGCATTGTATCTTCCCCGTGTCTCTTCTACAAATACTTTCAGGCTTCTGCTCTGATGAACTTTACTCACTGTTGCCCCTATAAATGAATTTACTCAAGCCACAATATTAGCAACTAAGTCACTTCCTTTTACTGTGAAACGAATCAAATGTAAAAGTAATTTCTACTTTAACAGCTTCTTTTTTCGCACTTCCCTCCTGTGGAAACCCTTTCTGTTTACTTGCTTCCCCGACAGATACAATCTCCAGGAATTTAAATGTAAATTCAGTAGTTATCTCCTTTCTCACTAACTTGCATCCTCTCACTTGCTCTTTTTTCCATTCACTCTACTCTCATCAGTCTTCTCATCATTCTCTTAACCACTTCCTGACACCCACTATAACCTGTCACTCTTTTTCAAAACTTTCATCCAATGTAAAGTTTTGTGAAGACACCGTTATGATTTTCTTCCTTAAAAGATCTCAACCCAATATAAAAAGAAATTAAACAAACAGCTATTCACGCGTACACTAAAAAAACAAGCAATAAAAATAAAAACAAATAAAACACATAAAACAACCGCAAAATAAAAATAAAATAAAAAATAAAAATCGACCAACAGCAAACAAGACCATTTCAACAAAAATCACGCCATGTTCTGTATAAACAAGGAAAAAACCAGGACCTCACTTCAAATAGCTATGATAAGTGAGAACACCATAACGGTGTCCGCGCAAAACTTTGGGGTCGGTATGAATATGCTCATTTAAATTGACGAACCCCATTGTGCTTATATATAGTGGTAGCAAAAATATTTAACACATCTGAATTTTATGAATTATTTATTATAATGAACATTGTCCAACTAAACGTAAAGTAAAATTGGTAAATGTTGTTTTATGTAACTTTACTGCAAATTGTCGAATTTGACAGTGTGTAAATGGGTTTAACAACTATACAAATAATACTGTAAAGATAGTATTATATAAGTATTTTTAGTTATTTTCATATGATTTGTAAATCAACCAATAACAAGCTGTCTTCAATATATGTATAAAAAAGCATATCTTTCCATCGGCACATAATGGTAACAGGTCTGATACACTACTATCCCACTATTTAAACGTATTAACATGGTTAAAACAAATGAATTGTCAAATGATATGCAACAAAAGATTATAAAGCTGTGTGGTGATACCAGGTACCGGATGTTTGCCCTCAGAGGTCCAGAAAGAAAATGACCAAAACTGCTCTTTGCGCATCTGGCTCCACGCAGATGTTCCTGCGGAAAACCAAAAATAAATAAATATCAAATTCCTTTTCGCGAGCCGACGTGAATTTTGTTTATCGTCCAATGGAAAGATCAGAATTAAATCCAGGTGTGAATTCCAAAATGTCTTGTTTCGACTCCCAAAGACGAAATAAAAATCCAACACAGGAAGCATCGCCAGTTGAGAAAATACAAGCATAATTATCACGTCCCTTGATCACGTCACGCGATCACATCATGCTCGCCTCTGCTTTCTCTCTCATCTTCTTCTTCACTGTTCCGTGAGCCAGTGTTCTGGTGGACAGAGCGGAGACATCAAAGACATTCCTAACAGACAAACGCTCACACATACATATGCACAAAATCTTTTCGACATTTACTGCTATGAACATTTTAACGACCTCTGTACCAACCAAAAGACTTTTATTTGTAGAAACCCTTAATTGATATATATATATATATAAATGTTGTTTCTATACACAATTTGATTTTCTTATTTTATACCCCACTTATCGTGGGCTGTCTACTAACATGACCAAATTTAGTTAATCTGTTTCAACACACAACTACACTTCACCATAACGGATAAGCCCCTATAACTGTACAAAGATGGTAAGAGGTATTGAAAAATTGCTCCAGATTTAAATTTGCTTGTGTGTACAATGGGTGCTGTTGTTTGAAAGTGGAAAAAACAATACGACTAAAAGTATCCCAAACAGTGGTCATCCCCGTAAATAAAGCAAGCCTAATGAACGATATATAGCCTGGCATGTGAGGTAACAACCATTTCTTACTAAAAGAGAAATTTAGAACCATCTGAAAATTGTAGAAATTGAAGTAAGGAAATATACAATTAAGAGATCACTAAATCGTACAGAGGCCTATTCTAGATCATCGCGAAAGACCCCTCTATTAAAACGTAAACATGTGCAAGAGCGTTTGAAATTTGTTAAAATATATGGATTTGAAAATGATATATTCTGGGAGAAAGTTATTTGGTCAGATGAAATTAATATGAAGCATTTTGGGAGAAATATGATTACCTATAAATAGAGGAAGAATAACTGCATAAAACACAATAAACACCATCTCACCAGTCAAATATGGGGTTGAAGTTTAAAGATTTACGGCTGATGTTCATATAATAGAGTATAAGAAATGGAAGTCATCGAATATATATATATATATATACAAAATACACAACGGTATTTGTTGTAATAGCGAGGATATATATATATATACATATATACAAATAAATATACAACGGTATTTGTTGTACTAAAGTATATATATATATATATATATATATATATATATATATATATATATACTAAATATTGCTGTCACTTGCGTTTGCGGTTTTCTCTGATCAAAGCATCAAAATGAACCGTCTTTGCGCGATTTTGACCGGTAACCAGATCATCTTACACATGTTCTTCCTTCTTTAAAGCCTTGTGTCTATTCACCCAATTTTCGTTGATTCATGGTTCTTTGTTACTTACTGCACTAATCAACAACAATGCTTTTTCGCAGCTTTGATTCCGTCTGGCCACGGAATGCCCTCTACTGCGCGTTGTTATTCGATGATGCAATCTACGATTTAAGCGTCCATAATTGTAATCTCTTTACTTTCATCTACCCGAGTGAACGCGTGAAGAAGCTTTTGTGGAGTAGTTTCCGCACTGTAGGTTAAAATACTTCTATGTGTGTTTGTAATCGATTTAACGTACCCAAAATATTAGGAAGTTGGTAATTCTTCACTGAAAGCTTATTGCCAACTAATATCACTGCCTAGTAGTTCTACTGAACTCCAATAGAATTCTAAAGAACTCCTATGAACCCCCCAAGAACTTTCTGTTAACTTTTATTAATATAGGAGGGATAGTTCATTATCTGAGGAATAGGTGTGTTTCCTCATAACAGAAACAGTAATAAAAAAAATAGTAATAAAAAAATTAAAAACCACAAAATTGTGACGAATAATTATTTCTATTCAATAGGTTTTAGAATAATTTGTAACATAACCGTCAACACCCACTCAATAACTATAAGGACAATATCATGAATCTTGCTACCCATAATGCACTATTGATCCAACAAGAATAATTAGCCGAGGCAAAATGCAACACACATGGCCAATAATTTCCGGTTAAGCATCGAAAATATTTCCCTCAATGTCCACTTTTATATTTACATACACATGCATCTCCAACACTAATAATCTAAAAACAGAATTAAATATTTACATTGATCACACACACACACATGTACTCTCTCGAAGACTGACGTGTTAGCTATCGAATCACAGTGCAATAAGAGCACATATAATTTGCATATCAGGAGCAACCAAAGTAGTGTTATCAGTATAAGATAAATAGTAACCAATTATACTGTATCAGCGAACTTCAGGAAATACTCAATACATTAAGAAGATAAATAAACAGATAACATTAAATAAAATATCATTCAAAACAGAAGAAGGTATTTTCTTGTGTTGTCTACTTCTATAATTAATGTATAAGGTCTGAGCGAGAGCATTTGACATGAAATATTAATGGTGAAAAGGCACTTGTTCAAAATAACAGACCAATTAATTTGCAACGCAAGATCACATTTAGTAAACACAATAACAAATGTAAAGTTTAAGCGGTTCTTTTCCAAGAAATAAATTGAATACACAACGAAAATTCTTAATGATTGTATGCGTGTGTCACTACCCGGTGTTGGGGTGTCTGAGTGTGAAGCGTACACACCCCTTTTTGTTTCAGTGTGAAAAGTCGTTGACACACACTTCGAAAGGTCGAAAAACAGAAACAGCGTGTTTCTTAATAGCTCGTTTTTTTTATACCCTCAGGGCTGTTGCTGATAGCGTTTATTAGACAACTACAGTATCTTGAAGTGCATATGATATAATTAAAACGCACACATATTTTATCAGTGTTATAATAAAAAAAATTAAAAAATAATAATTTTTTTTAAAAAAGCAAAAAATAAATAAATACGTATTATTTTGCAGCTTCGTTCTCAATATCTGATACACATGACATCATGCTGGACCATTTAAAACGTCAGAAATCTTAACTATCACACAGTTTCATCGGTTCTTCATAACGACTGTGAAATTCGAAACTGCTGGAACAAAATAACAAAATATGAACGACAGATAATCTACACAGTAATGGTCCTACCGGTGGGGGTGCTGAATGAGCCAAGCACTCCCTCGAATCTTACCTGGTTCCTCGGTTGCATTCCTATTTTTAAAAGCTTTAAAATTGATCAGTCTCTGACTTTGATAAGATTTGATCTTCAGCACTTTTCCCTCTGTGTTTTCTTTTTCATTTAGTTTTTTAGGAGCACATATGTGTATGAGTTTGAAAGATAAACAAGTAAAACAAGCAGACAGATAGAAACAGATATGTTGTTAAGGAGGGAAATAGACTTAAGAGTCATATAGTCATGGAGAAATTGTATTATTTATATTATTTCCTGATTTCAAAATAGTTTCTTGATCGTATGGTCGAATTTTGCCGAGAACATGAATTAGTTTTTTAGCTGATTTTTGTCCGGCTGTAGTGCCCACAGCATTTTGATTTATTTCGTTGCATTATTTTATTATTGCATTAATATTTTTTCTCGCATTTATTTTTATGCTTCAAAAAATGATTCTGCTGAGCAGATAAATGTGCTACTAGTGCTGACGTTAGTTTTAACCTTTTGATTTCGTTTTGAATGTAGTCTCTTGTGTTCCAACAACTTGAGAGTCAAAAAGTACGCAATAATAGATTAGTAATCTACTCCTATGAATAAAAAGTTATTCTGTTTTGTTTGTAATTTACATATACTGAAACTCATTCCTTATTTATTTAGAGTATACGATAATAGTGTCGTACAAAAATAAAGACACTGCTTGAGTTTGCCCCCCCCCCCCACTCTTCCTCAAAAACACCTCGGCACCTAAGTGTCCCCACTACTTTCAGAATTCCACGATCGCCACTGTATCTCTACCTTTGATCACAACATTCAACCGATCCGTAATTTGGAAAATATTTTTAAAAACCAACATAGAGCGAGCGAGCACACATGCACGCACGCACGCACACACACACACACACACACACACACACATATATATATATATATATCTATATATATATCACCTTCTTCTACCGTGCGCCCATGGCCAAGAGGTAGAATCGTCAACTGACGCCACTTCGTCGGGTTTCAATCCTGGGTTAGAAGCAATCGAAGTCTATCTGTACTGATGAGCTGTGATACAGCGAAACAGATCTGTCCGCAGATGACTATATATATTTATGTATATATATTTAATGTATAAGGTCTGGGCGAGAGCATTTGACATGAAATATTAATGGTGAAAAGGCACTTGTTCAAAATAACAGAGACCAATTAATTTGCAACGCAAGATCACATTTAGTAAACATTGCGTATTGGTTCTCATAGAAGAATTGACGCAATTTTTAGCAAAAGAATAAAACCCTTCGAAAATGTTCAATAACTAATTTATTTAGTTGAAATAGGCACCATATTCTAAATTCCAACATTAAAAAAATTATCATCTATTGATATGATAAACAGCTCAAATGTTTCGATTACCTCTTCCTTATAAGAGAATGGTTTATTGCGTATGAAAAGCTCAAATGTTTAGATAAATGATAATCAGTGAGAGATATCAGAGGAATACGGAGGATGAAGCAAAATTTTAAAATTCCGGCTTTGCAGCATCTGGACAGTTGATTGAGAAGCTTGCGGCTGTGCGTTGTCGTGCAACAAAATTCGGCCATAATTATTCGCATATCTGGGATGTTTATTTTTCAATTTCTTTAATATACTTTCAATTTTACCACAAAAAGAGGCTGACGCTGTTATAATTTCCCTGAAAGAATGATGATGTATCGAATAACCCCTTTGAAAGACCATACAGTAACCATTAACTTTTCATGTTGTATTGAATGCTTTGCTTATTATTTCGGTAATTCATTTGCATCTAACCTTTGGTTAATCTCTTACTGTTGTCAAAGACTATCCATTTCTCATCGCATAAAGTATTCTATTCACAAATCCTTCTTTTTCTGGTTCGTAGTTTTACAGTAATGTTAATGTACATTGTTTTACTCAAATCATTTTCACAAGGCTTATAATTAACAAGATATTGAAAGAAAGGTAATTTGAAAGAAAAAGAGTCAGGAACAAGTCAATAATATTTTTATATACCAAGGAGGTTACTTTGTTAAACGAGCAAATCAACACCCAAACAAAATGTGCGTCGTTTCATGTGTGACAACCTAAGAAAACCAACAGATACAGTATGTAAAGGTGTTTTATTGCATTCAAAAACTTTCGAATCAGATGTGGATGACGAGTGAAAAATAAAATCAATTTAGAGAATGTGACAAATAGGAATTACTTTTCCTCAAAACAATTTTTACCATTTTCGGAATAGTACCAGAAAACTATTTACAGCGTTATCAGCAAATTCACTTCGTGCCACAAAATTAGTAACTAGGTCTCACTCTTTTACTGTGAAAGCAATAAGATGTAAACGGAAATTCTACTCCATCAGCTTCTTTTCTCGCACTTCTCACCTGTGGAATTCCCTTCCGTATACTTGCTTCCCCGACAGCTACAATCGCCAAGAATTTAAATGTAAAATCAATAGTCATTTCCTATCTCAATAACTTGCATCCTCACTCTCATGATCTCATCTCATTTCTGCAGTATCCTCATCCCTCTTCTCCCCGCTTCCTGACATCAACTGTATTCTGTTACCTTTTCTCATAACTCTCCTGTAAACTCCTGCACAACAGTGGCAGTATAATGCCTTGCTTAGGGCGATGAGATTATAAAAAGTAAAAAAATAAAAAAATAACAGCGATTTATTGCTGGCTAAGATTACAGCAAATTTACTACTGCCTAAGATAACAGCTAATTTACTGCTAGTTAACATATTAACAAATTTACTGCTGACTACGAAAACAACAAATTTACTGTTGGCTAAGATAACATCAAATGTACAGCTGGCTCAGATAACAGCAAATTTTCTACTGGCTAATGCAGCAGCAAATTTACTACTGGAAAACATATTTACTGCTGACCAACATAACAGAAAATTTACTGCTCACGTCTTTTGAACAGGTGAAGAGGCTCATCCCTTGTTTCCTGTTTAGGATGTGGTTCCCGGCTTTCTTTTCTTTTTTTCCCCCAATCTTCTTTCACTTCTTTTCTTTTCTTTTTTTTTTTTTGTTCTCAATTGGAGTAGATAGACTTACTATCGACCGGTTCACACTTCACCCACGTCTATTGAACAGGTGAAGAGGCTCACCCCTTGTTTCCTGTTTAGGATGTGGTTCCCGGCTTTCTTTTTTTCCTATCATTCTACTCTTAAGTAGTCCCATGCGCATCAGTGGCGTCACCGCCTTGCTTCGGGTGATATGATTAAAAAAAAAAACAAAGGTAATCGTCATTTCTCGGTTGTATATTGTGCTTATGCTCATTTTCAAATTTCCTGTCCTGAGAAATGATTTCGATGTTTGAATTTCCTCTCAGTAGATATTGATTTTTAACGCGCCGTCTGTTCATCGGTACTATAAATACAAGTATGTGCTTCTCATCTTGCACCAGTGAACTTGAACCAAGTGTACATTGTGCCTAAGTCTCACAGTTGTATAAAAGAATTTTTTTTGCAAAAATGAAAAATCTACGCAGGATAATATTTTTAAGAATTGATTCATTTTCCCTCTTAATATGAACTGAGTAGCAAGAAATGGACACTCTAGAGTTGATAGACAACCACTATAGAAGATAGATAAACTCTGAATTCAAAACTTGTCCTGGTGTATTTTCGAAGCACATACGAACCATTGAAAATATACGAGAGTTCTAATTTTAATTGTGTCGTGTAATTTTAGGCTAGACAATGTCGAATTAATAAAATAAGTTAAATCGGGTGTTAGTGTTAAATTTAATTGATCAGCAGTGAAAAAAAAAGAATTTTTATCTGGCTTTGTAGATAGAATTTGAACTTCTTTTATGTACCATGACATTACAGTACGTTGACTCTTCAAAATTGTCTCTTTTTTTACATCTTAGTGAAATTTGTGTTTTTGATATTGTAATGAACAAAAAAGTTTTAGATTTAAAAATTCAAGTTCTAAACGGTACTCATTGATTTTGTTAGAAATATACAAATTTTATCGAATTTACAAACTTTACTTAGCTCAAAACTCGTGAAATTGCATACCTCGATGCAAACTTTTATTAACCAATAGAAAACTAGGAATCATCTAAAACAAAATAGAAAGTTTAGAATCACATCAGGGAGTGAATTCTCAAATGATCTTCTGGGGCCTCGACAAACCAAATAAAAGACTGAGCAAAATCGGCCGTCGTCAGAAAGAAATGAGACAAGCGTAATTAAGAATTCCCTCGACAAACGTCAAGCGATCGTTATTATTATTGTCTCTATTTTTCTCTCTTACCTTTCACCTCTCACCTCCTTTCTTTTCACCATTCACACTGAGCGATATATTCAAAGACATTACTACCCAACAATAAACGCTCATACAAGCATACATACGTTCCTGCCTACGTCCACATAAACTCACTCTTGCAAGGATTACAACGAACTCTTGATAACCTTAACTTCTTAATATTGTTTCTCATGAACATTAACTTCTACCAATTCATGTTATTCTATTCTATCAATAAATTTCTATTTAAACATACAA
Organism: Ascarosepion bandense; assembly: GCA_037127315.1. Taxonomy (NCBI): domain Eukaryota; kingdom Metazoa; phylum Mollusca; class Cephalopoda; order Sepiida; family Sepiidae; genus Ascarosepion; species Ascarosepion bandense. Next base: position 594,899 of record JBBBDQ010001328.1, read on the forward strand.
AACGTATCTTTTTATACTTCCACACGTTCCACTCTCCTACCTGACACATTCCACTCTCCAACCTTACACATTCCACTCTCCAACCTTCTGGTGATAGCGATTAATCCTAAGTTGTGGGGTATTCGGCTATGTATGCCACATGGCCAATTCAATAAGCATTAACCATTTTCCTACTGGTTCAATATCTCTCCTAAATATCCTGTTGTTTGCTATCACTCCGAAATGTTTTTCAAACTATTTACGCAACCACTTTATATATATGGATATGTATGAACCTTTCCATATCTTTTGAAGAATACCTAAGATGTGCAACTTTAAGCCTAGAATTTTCTTTTGTGTAGTGACCTTTCAAGACTCTACAATCATGGCTCTCCAAAACATCTTGTATTTTGTCGCTCTTAATAACATTTTTCTTATTGTTTTTATTCCTAAACGTTTATTCGATATCGATTTACTCAAGCTTGCTAGATGGGTTAGGCAACATTTATCTCTGTCCCTCTTGTTTTCAGCATTAGCTGGGTGTTTCAAATTTTGCAAAGACTTTTTTCCTTATTTTGTGCCCTAAAAATTTAAACTCTCTCATGTTATGTGTAAGTGTACATTTTTTATCGTTTCACCTCAAGCAAGGCGGTAATGCCACTGATTCGAAAGGTTCTGCATTAGAGAAAAAAATAAATAGGAAGAGAGTAAAGAAAAAGACGAACGAGTTACAGGGCTTGTCATAGAAGGGAGCAAGGGAAGAATGGGAATACAGATGAGATGACAGTTGCAAAGGTAGAGAGAAAGGAAAAGATAAACAGGGTTATGTAGAGAGAACTGGAATCAAGTAGTTAAGAGATGAAGATTGACATTGCATATAAATTTCTGAAGGCTGTAGATGCCAGGAAAGCAATATTATGGATGAGAGTTCCACAGAGAAAAGAGGCTGATGGAGTAGAATTGTCAGATGCATTTAGTTGATCTAACTGTGAATTGGTGGGACAGAGTTTCCAGTCTGGTTGCACGTGTAAACGCATGAGGCAGAGGCATCAATGACTAAGTTCCTCGAAGCGGAAGGCATGAAAATATTTATAGAACAGAGGGAGGCTACATCCCATTCGGTAAGAAAGTGGCTGGAGCCTGTCGAGAATACTGGGATGAATATCGGTTGCGCCTGACCATATATGGCAGCATTATTCTATGCACGGACGGATGTTTGATTTGTATATGGGCAAGATGGAACCAGACGGAAAAAAAACATCCTTTGTTTACAATTTTCATAAAACTTCCTCATTGATCACATATTAGGTCCATGGTTTGGAGTAAGCTATTGTAAACTTCTTTTAACTTCAATGTGTTTTATAAATTCACGCAACTTTTTCATCCTTATACGTCCCGAAAATCTCAGCTCACTTTTTCTAGTTATAAGCTCATTTGTACATTTCGTTTCGATTATCATTCAAACCTACTTCATGCTTACACGTTCGGTTCATATTTTCCTCAGTATAATTTGTAAAACCCTATGTTCTTTCAATTCTCCACTTCATCTGTGAAAATATTGTCCACGATTTCAGATTGAGTCTTTATAGAAACAGGCAGTTTTGCCTATGACCCGGTCAAAGCTTTTTCCCATGTTTTGAACAATGGTAAAGAGTCATCTCTTGTTTCCTGTTTAGGAATCTATTTTCACTTTCTTAAAAGTCTTCTCAATTTCTTTCACTGTCAGTAGTCACTTGTGTTTTCGTGGCATTTTTACTTGGGATGAATTGATTGAAATTAAAAAAATATACGGATATACACCAGTTACCAATCCAAATATTCCTAACATAGTTTTGTAGAACCAAAATTAATAGCTATTTTATATTATCATAATATATTGTCAAAGACACAGTATGATATTAGATACAACACCGTTTCAGTAGGGCATATCCGGAGAAATATCTTCAGTATCTTTAAGCATGTAATATTTAAAATCAGCTTGTAACTCATTAAAAATATCGCAGTAACTCTTTAGCAATAGCAGAATACATTATTACTCTTTTATGTGCCTTGTCATTTCAGGACGTAGGCGATCATGGCCTTCCACTTTTCCCTATCTCTGGTTGCTCTGAGCATACCTTCTGTTACACCATGCAATCCTCGTTCCGTCATCCACCTGATTAGGTCGTTTAAATAGTTTATCCGTTGCTTTCCCCTGTCTTTTTTCCCGCTATCTGGCCGGTTATTATCAGGTTCTCCAAGCCTTCCTTCCTCATTGCATGTCCCAGGAACTTCAGCTGTCTCTTCCTTATGCTCAGTATTAATTTCCTGTTTATTTCCATTATTTCAAAAACTTCATCATTGCTCACATGCTCGATTCATGTTATTCGCAGCATCCTTCTGTAGAACCACATTTCAGTTGCTTCAAGGTTTTCCTCCATCTTTGATGGTATTGTCCATCAAATACATTACTGAATATAAAAAGAAATAGCTGAATGTGAAGTAAGAAATAGTGACAGTAATTAAATGAAAAGCAAGACTCTCTTGAAATTAAGATAACTCTTCGGAAAGTCGAAGTGTACCCCAACTCTAAAAAGTTAAGGTGACATCTAGAAAAGATTGGGATACTAAAGCAAACATGCTTAGCAAAAGAACAAAAATATTATCTGGGTGTCAGCAGAAGAGAGAGAGAGAGAAAAATTCACCACCCATTTGACTGATTCACATTGTAATGACATGGACTTGAATCTGCTCATGATGTGATTGAGGTAAGAAATTCAACAGTCTGCGAGGTTTATGTACCCATAAGTCACACTGATGCAGGCAAACGCAATTCCACTATTAGAGAACTTGAGAATAATGAGATTTTTTGACCGGATTCTGTTCAGGATCCCATTGTTGAACAGCAGTCCCCTGGAGTCCAGTAACTCAAAAGCGGTCAGAGGGCCACTTGGTCGATTCTCGATGAACGAATCTTATTAATAATTACTAAACCTCTAAAGAGTTCTAATTTTAGTAGCTCAAAATCGGTCAGAGGGCCACTTGGTCGAATCTTAATGAAGGACTCTTATTAATAATTACTAAACCTCTAAAGAGTTCTATATTTTAGTAGCTCAAAAACGGTCAGAGGGCCACTTGGTCGAATCTCGATGAAGGACTCTTATTAATAATTACTAAACCTCTAAAGAGTTCTATTTTTTTGCAGAGTTGTAAACGAGGTTTGAATTGAGTGCATTGGCGTGGAAACTGCAAGCGGAGATAGGAAAAAATAAAATAAAAAATGACCAAATAACCGTCGCTACGAGTGCGTTGTGCATTGGTTAACGATCAAAAGCAAATGCACTTAACACAATGTTGAAAATATGAATTACAGTTGTAAAAGAAATCGCAAGAGACTAACACGTCTACAGAAAAACAATAACCTGTCCTGTGGCAAAAGTTGCTGCTGGTATTAGGGAAGGCTTAGCCACCGAAACTGTTACCTCCCCCGGTTGGCAGCTGACGTGGGCAGGGTATTGCACGTGCCTTCACACGTTGTATATTGAAAAAAATATTACATGTGAAATCAAAGCAGCAAAAATGCGAGATACCAGTTCATTTGGAAATAAAACATACACGGATTTGTAATGATTCTTTTTCAGTTATATCGCTTTCGTAAGTACTTTCTAATTGGTTATTAAAATGTATGTGTCTATGATGGACTAACTATCAGAGACAAACGAGATTTATTCTATAAAACTGCTCCTGGGAAACGGAATAATATATTAATAATAATTCTGTTTGAATAAATATCATTAATGAGACACCGACTGTATGGGATAACCAGTTAGAAACGAACTCACTATTCAGTTGTAATAGGGTCTAGAGAGACAAAATGCTGACCATTAAACCACGCCGTGCTTCATCTTTGAGGGAAAGAGGTTTATTATTCGTTGATAGTGATTGATTTTTACTTTTTTTTTTACTGATGTCGCTGGCATTTATATCTTCTGTTTTCTCTCATTTATGACTTTGGAATAATGAACCCGGATTAGATTTTTATTTTGGATGTTATTGTGGAGTAGTTTTCGCACTGAAGGTTATAATCGTGCTCTGTCGGTTGCCAAAACGTTAGGAACTTGGTAATCGTCCAGTGAAAGCTGACTCCTTAGTATTTGGCTAACTGCTGACTAAAATCAACTGCCTATTAGTTCTACTGAACTCCAATATAACTCTAAAGAACTCCTATGAACTTCCCAAGAACTTCTTCCGTTACCTTTCTGTTAACTCTTAATAATATAGGGGGTAGAGTACATTATCTGAGGAATAGGTGTGTTTCACAATAACAGATCTTAACCACCCAATTGACTATCCCATACAAAAAGTATCTAATCTCGAGTGTGATATAGAAGGTAGGAAAGTTCATTTGTTGGTAAAGAATAGAATCGAAATGACAGCGATGGTTTTCTTCCGATCGAATACCCAAACGGCGATGGACACAGCATGAGAGAAACTAAGTAAAATAGGGACTTCAAAGAGACTATTACTCGCAATCAAAATGAGTGAGATAAAATTTAAAGGACAGTGTTATTAAAAAAGTGAGTCTTTCGAATTTAACATTCACCTCATATGGAGAAAGAAGAGAGGAGAAGCGAAAGAACAACTAATGTATTTAACAAATTAGCATAAATTGAATAACGAACGATGTAAGAGAAGGATGAAAACTAGTATAAGATAATTTAATCTTAGGATTATCATAAGCCAGTAAGTTAAATGATAACTATAATTCGAATTCAATTTTATGAAATAATTTGATTGTTATTATTATTATTATTGAATATATGACAAAAACCTTCATTAAGAGAAAGACAGTCTTGCTTGAAGTTAGATGTCAATTACCTTCAAATTTAAGGAGAGTATTCTGAATCTTCCGTAGTTTAATGGTAAAGCACTTCGAATCTAATGAAGGCATCTCCCTGGTATTAGGAGTATGCAGATTCGAGTATGTACTTTTAATTATAATATCAGACAATCCACTTAAATACGAATAACCATTAAATAATCTTAATGCAAATAAAATTCATATATATATATATATAAGCAATCGGAGTCTAACCGTACTGATGAGCTGTGATGACAAAAAAGATCTGTCTGCGGATGACTATTTACGCTCTCACACCCAGATTGATCACTCTGGAAGAATGGTAGACTTTGAAAAACAGTAGCTACCCTGGCGTATACGCATCGCCCATTCACTAATGAATTAGAGCACTCTGGCTATTGAGCGTGTATAATGATAATATACATGCAAAAAAGCCTGCCTTCTTCTACCGAGCGCCCATAGCCGGAGGTAGAATCGCCGACTGACGTCACTTCGGTCGGGATTTAAACCTGGGCTAAAAGCAATTGGAGTCTAATAATACTGATGAGCAGTGATACAGCGAAACAGATCTGTCTGCGGATATATATATATATATAATAGAAGATAACGATTGTCATTTTATATATCTGTCAATGATTACCTTATGTGTTCTTAATTCCCGTTCTTTTATTGTTATCTCAATTTATTTTTTGTTTGTCTATTTTGTCAAATTCTTTTCCCCTCAGTAACTTTTTGCGTCTTAGCGTCTTTATTGTTTCCTTGGGATGAACTGATTAAAAATACGAATTTGTCTTTGTATGTTCGATGTCCCCAAATTTTGAAATTTATTTACACTATAATTTAACTTTTACATGAAACCTTGCAATCTTTCCGACATAACTACGCTCACCATAACAACCAGTCCGAAATTAAATAACTGCTTCATTAAACACTCAATCAAGAGACGTCTGTTAATAGTCAAAATCTAACAAAACACGTGATGAAAGACTCGATTGTTCCTGTTTTATGATTTTGGTATTGTGAAGAGACAGGAACTCTGGAGTCTTATCCAAAATCTCTTTTGGGTTAGGGAAATCTGAATGATGCCTATTCCGGCGGAGGAGGGTAACTGATAGTAATATGGGAAGCCACTCATGTGCAGAAGGGGAAAAATAAAGAGAAATGAGAATGTTGATCATGGTGAACAGAATCTAGGAAAAAAGACTGAATTGAATAAAAGAGAGAAAACAAAATGGAAAGATAAAATATATAAAAAAAGAAAAAAGCATATTAAGCATCTGATGACAGATAAAAACATCTGATGGGTTAAATGGACTCAGTGCTGAACAGAAGATTTGATAGAGAAAAGATGAAATAGAGATTTTCCTAAGAAAAAATCACAAACCAAGGAAGATAAATATGTTAAACGAAATAAAATGTATTTGATTTATAATCGGTGAAAATAGGTATTAAGAATAGTGATAAAAAGAATGATAATTTTCATTCTTGCTGATACTGGAAAAAGATAGACTAAACAAATTGAAAATAAAGGATAACGAGAAAACGATATAGGAGGATAAAGAGAATAGTAAGAAAAAGAATGAGCAAAAGAGGAAATATCATGAAAAAGAAGCAGAAAGAGATAAAGAACAATAAAAGATGTCAGGAAGAAGAATAGTAAGATAAGGTGTTGTTAAAAAGTACAGAAGAGCAACGGAAGAGAAAAAAATGAAAGGGCATAATAAAGAAAACTAAGTACAAAGGACAACGCATATGAAAAAAAGCAATATGGCGCTTTAACCGTATGAATCAAATAGCAGCAAAGATAATGTAAAAAATGAAGACAGAGAAAAGAAAACATATGGAGAATGTGAAAAGTAAGCAGAACTATTATTAAAAACAAAATAAATTAGTGAAGAAAGAAAAATGAGAGCCAAAACGAAGAGGACAAAGGAAAAAGAAAAAATATGGCGCATTAAACCCAGAAAGAAACATACAATTAAGATAAAATAAAATCAGTAAACGAGAAGTGAAAAATTTTGGAGAAAATAGAAGAGACTGAAATAAAACAAGAAGAAAAATATCAAAGATACTTAAGAAAAGAAAAAACACAAACATGGCGGAAAGATGGTGACGTGAAAAGAAATCTATTGACAGCGAAACATTACAACCAGGAAAAAAATCAATATCACCAATTGTGAGATAAAGAAGTGAAACAAGAAAAACCAATACAAAAATACGCATCCACACACTTTCTCATTTGTTGTACAAATTCCATTATCGACACTCCAGTCTCGCTTCGTTTTCCTTCCTGTCGACTTTCTCTCTGTTATTCAGCACACTTCTACGCCATATTTGATGGCCTCCGCTGCAGATCTGTCTCAATAGCTTCAACGGAGTGGAGAAGAGATGATGACTTGTAATAGAGCGAGCAGGCTGCTGGGCCGCGATGGCAGTGGTTAAGGGCTCAGGGGCAGTCGAGTGTATCCAGAGTGATCACCTCTGTTGGCCAATTTACTGTCATAATAGAACTGCGGGAAAGTGGCGGCTATACAAACGGACGCCCGGATTTCAACAGCGAACGCGAGACCCTTGTTAGCGTTAGGCCTTTGTGGCAGATCAAATAGATGTGAAAGATAATCACTTGTTTATTGTGTCGAGCGGCAGACACGAGATTTGATTTCTACACCTCCCAGTAGGCTTTGTTAAAGAACAGTAAAATGGCAGACCAACTGAAAGGTTGAGAAATAGCCCAATAGAAAGTCAGGTTTCTAAAGGAATGTTTCTTTGAAGGAAAAGAGAAATATACGCATAAAATGGGTAAATGACAATCTACTAACTGCGTACGTGAAGAACATTGGATGCCTCGATGGCTTAGTTAAGATTTAGCTTGCTGGTCATTGCTACAGTAAGTTCAAAACGCGATGACCGTCCGGTATTTTGGCTTTCGAGATGTCGTGAATAGGATTTATTCCACCACTACAGCGATTAAAAAAGCTGGAGATCCTACCAGGATATATTACTAGTGGGCCCACACTTAATACCGTAAGATGAGAATGTGTTGAAGAAAGACAAGGAATTAAACATACAAAACCTCCTAGACAAGCTAGTAAAATAACGAAAGAGGAAAAGACTGTAAGCAGTAAAACGAAATAATTTATTATTGTTAGCATTATGTGGTTGCTTGTTTTGCAGCATATCAACACTTTGTAACTATTTAAAAGCGAGACAAAATTTGTTAGCGGATAAGTTTTACATCAGCAATAAGTTCAAAATAACAATGATTTTTTTAAATATTCGTGTGCTACTATTTAACACATAGCTTGTTTCATGCCTTTCTCAAATATATTTTCGTGTAAGTGAACAAAACAAATGTTAATGAAATTCGATCTTGCCTCACCGATTTTGCATCCCAGTACGCCACTTTCCATTGCACCATTCGCACATCTATTTTTTATTAGCCAAAGAAAAAAAAGTTTTCAAAAACGAATACAAAAATATCAAAATCTAAAAAAGGATCAATGAAGTACCTCCTCCTGTCTTATTGTAACTCTTTCCTCTCAGCTACTCTGACCAATGTCTTCATAAATGTGTTCCTACTCGTCTATTGGGCAATACTGTTATACTTATATATCCCTCTTTGTTAATGGACTGTTAGGGACTCATTTCGTGATTTTCTTTGCGACACCGCTTAGAATGAATATTGTGTCACCGATGTTTTTTCTTATACATCCATACCAGCAAATGTGTTCCTATTGGTTCACACCTGCCTGTTCAATTGCTATAGCCAACAGGAATCTATTTATCAAGATAGAACATCAAACACAAAAGTTTGGACCATATTAGAAGCCACTTTCACGTAAATAATATAGATTTCAGATGGTTTTCGGCTTTCTAGTTTAAGCGCTTATGTATTAAATGTTATTCCTCAATTCCTGACAAAAACTTTTCCATTACATCCAATGTGTGTAGGTCAGCACTTTTGCTGTTTCCGTAGCAAACAGTTTTTTATATGGGAAGGTTGTTACCTCTGCGCCCAACTCCCAAGCCCGGAGGAAGGTGATTTTCTATGCGTAGTTTAGACGTAACACACGGCCGAAAGTAGGGAGTACCCAGTGAGGATCGAACACACTGCTCAGTTATAATGATTCTAGCGAGACCAGCTTGCTTACCATTACACTACGCCGAGGTGCCCAATACCTGTCAGGCTTTGGATAAAAACAGGCGAAGCTCTGTCTCTAGCTAATTGATATCTCGAATGAAAATCGACGAAAATTATGTATTGAAAATCATAACAAACGTCTAGCTTTCAAGATACTTTTGCATAAATGTAAGAGTAACATAAGGTTTAATGCTTAGATCTGTTATACTTTTTGGTACATACATATACTGTGCTGACACCCATGAGCCAACCCATTTTATAGTTCACCAATATAAGGCTAAACCAATAAGGAAGCTCAAAATATTCAATGCGACATGTATAAAAGGCGGCCATATTTTTCCGACTATTGGAGTTCAAATCCGATTCGGGAGAGTGTCTGATTCGAGAGTGATGGTTTTTGACGTTGTTTCATTGAACAGATTACGTGCGGCGAGGATACTCTACATCCATATACTATGACGGACATGGTCAACAGATGCTAAGAAGATACTCTATGTCCAGGAACGTTTTCAACATTACCTTCAATCCCTTATTTGGTGACTATCATGGACTGTTGTTGCTATACAATATACATTCAGGAGATTGATTCTCTATTATAATCAATACATAAACTGATCCCTTCGCTTTATCCATAAATTATGGCGAATTTTACAAACAGGATCTACATTGTTACTTAACTTCATCAACGTTATTCCCAATATCATCATTTCTTAACTAGCCATTTTCTAATATCTTACGAGCAATAAACCTTACCAGTTACCAATGATTCTATTTAATTATATGGGATAAAATTGTTGGTTAGATCCAGTGATTTGACCCAAAGAGTTGTGAATACCTGACTAGAGTAGTGGTGAACAAAAACCTAGAGACTTGAATTAATGGGGAGATCATAGGATTCTAACTAAGACATCTGGAAGTGCATTATTCGTGGAACGAGAATAATCTACCCCAGTGAGCGAAATAAAGTGTTACATTCGAAATTCCGATCACTTGAAAACGATCAAATCGTTCAACGGTCGTGAATATGGCAATACGGATGAAGACAATGAGTCTGAACAATATAAATAATGTAAACAATCGAAATCTGCTTAGCTGCTAAATTTGGTGATGTTTGACTTGATTGATTTTTTTTAACGTTTTATCAAACTTTATTTAAAAGCAGAAAATATTTTTATTTTGTAAAACATTATTTTTGAGATAATGAGGATTTAGAGATACACATCTTACAAATTAACCCATAGCTGATGTTAGATGAGTTGGATTAATAACATTTCAAAATATATTACCGTTTAAGTAAATAAAACGAACATAGCGAGAATTTTAATTCTGTTCTACGATAAACAATTCCCATCAAATTTCCATTAGACCACCTGCACATCCAAGCTTAAACTGCCTGTTATTCCCATTTAATATTGTATAAACGGGTCTCCGACCAAAAATTGTTACAAGTTATATCTACCTTAGATTTTTAATGCAGACTTTTGGAATCGCATCATAAAATGTGCAGAAATAGAGAGATTGAGCAGGACCAAAAAAACCTGCTTCTTAACAACATGTATAAAATTCAAGAATGGAACCGTCATATTGGCGAAAGAGGAAATGCTCCAGCGACTGGAAAATATATGCAAGATATCTTCCACGACAAGAGAGAGCAACCAATAATACACAAAGAGGAGCACGGACCGGAAGTATTAAAGTCCGAAGTAGAAGCTGTAATGGCCAAACTGAATAGAAACAAAGCAGCTAGACCAAACGGCATTGTAATAGAGCTGCTGATTTTCAAGATGACTCAATCATGTTGATTTTTATAGCATTGCCTAGGAAGTCAGGTACAAGCGAGTGTGGATTCCACCAAACACTCAGTTTAATGAGAAACATTACAAAACTGATCGTACGAATCTTCATGAATAGAACCAGAAGCAGAGTCAGGCGAGTGATAGGACAATAACAGTGTGGGTTCGTCAAAGACGAAGACGAATTGGCATGGCGAAGGACGCTTTCCAGAAGCTGAGTAGAGTATTACGAGATAGAAAGATTTCGCTAGAAACAAAGTAAAAAGTACAGGATTGCTATGTGTTGTCAGTTCTTCAATATGGCAGCGAATACTGGACAATATCTTCGAAGATGAAAGAAAACTTGAAGTAACTGAAATGTGGTTCTACAGAAGGATGCTGCGGATAGCATGGATAGAACATGTGAGTAATTATGTGGTTTTGGAAAGGATGGAAACGAAAAGGAAATTAATACTGATCTTTAAGAAGAGACAGCTAAAGTTCCTGGGTCATGCAATGAAGAAGGAGGGCTTGGAGAACCTGATATTAACAGGCGAGATAGAGGGGAAAGAGTGACAGGGGAAATCAATGTATAACGTACTTGAAAGACCTGAGCAGTTAGATGACAGAACGGGTATTGCGTGGTGTAACAGGAGAAAGCTGGCTAAGAGCCACCAGGGACAGGGAGACGTAGAAAGCCATAATTGCCTACATCCTGAAAGGAAAAGGCACATAGAAGAAGAATATATACAATTATAAAATTGGGGAATACAATTCTATAATAGAATGTCGCACTCGTTTGCTGGTACTACCCGCTGTCAATACCCAGTCATTCCACATACATGTACAGTGGGCAGATGTGATAAAAACTTGTGCAACATATTGAAGTTTATGTTCAGTATCACGGGAAAATATAGCAGTCGTGCTTTAGTCCAACTGGACAACACGTTGCACCCTGTTGCTTCAGAAATAGTTTGAACAACGTACAGTATCTATATAGCGCTACAAAATCTTCACTCGACGGATATCAAAGTGATGGCACCCAGATTCTGATGCCTATGATATCTCTAATTATCGGAAAGGAATACATTCCTTAAAGCTCAAATTCTGTGTTTCACTCACTTCGTCGTCTTGCGGCCATTGACCGAGATAGAACTCACAACACCCCTCCAGTATTCCATGTGCATTTGGAACCCTGGCGCAGTTTGCAGCGAAATTCATAATCTTGTCAAATAGCTGAATACTTCATGCTTCAAGCCTAGGGCTACCAAGCGTGTTTTTATTGTGACCCCAACACTAGATGGGTTGTCTCCAGGCCCTATCCTGTTATTTAACCCATTACTGGAGGGAAGTGACGGATTAATACCTTTCTCAAGGGTACCAGTGCTGAAGTGAATGCAGGTACGCAACCGGAATTCAATCTCTGCTCACCGATTTCTCTTTTCAAGCCGATATCCACTACACAACAACGCACATCCGTCACTGAACGCATACAGCTCCTGGTATTCTCAAGTGGTCACCCATCTAAGTACTGACCAGGCTCAACGTTGCTTAACTTCGGTGATCAAACGAGGACTGGTGTATTCAAGGTGATATGCCGTGAGCTCAAATGGACAAAACTTTGCATGACTGTTTGATCTGCTACCAAACACAGCGTCATTTTATTATCGAAGAGACTATTTCTTACACAGCTGGACTAATTGCTAATTTTTTTTTGGGACGTAAATTTCTTAATTCTTGAAATTCTTTTTTTTATTCCTTTTCACTTTATTCCTTTTCTCTTCGTCAAACCAGTTAAATTACATGTGATCAATTATCAACGCAACATAGAGGTTCTTCTCAACACAAATTGTTTCATCATATAAACTGTAAAAATCGGACAAATACTAAAAGTATTAAGCATCAAATCCATAACAGCAACATTTATAAACATGAAATTTAGGAACAAAATTACTAAATTTATCTAATAAATAGATGAAAAAAATAACATTGCATCATTTTCTGATACGTGAAGACAAACATATTAAAACTTAACAACACGCATGAAAACACCATATTCGGAAAAAGATTAAAAAGTAAAAAAATGTAACAGTTTTATTTGTGAATGTTAGAAATATTATGCTGATTTTAATTAAATTTTGTAACAAAAATCCGGAAAACTATTGGAAATATCGTAAAAATATAAAGAACTTAATTTATTTTCATTAATAAATCATATATATATATATATATATATATATATATAGTGAGAGAGAGAGAGAGAGAGAGAGAGAGAGAGAGAAAGAAAGAAAGAGAGAGTCACACGGATACAATCCATGGTAAAGAATTTTTTCTTGGTAAATAATTCAATTGAACCCTCGTAATAAAATATTAAATGCTATAAAATATTAAAATTGATCTACTAAATGAGCTCAGTTTATTTAATTACAGTGCTAATATTTATTAAACAACAACAACAATAATAATGATAATAATAATAATAATATTAATAATAATAATAGTAGCTGTATTAGTAATAATAATAAAACAAATTTTAAAAAAAGGTTTTTGAAATTACCAAGATTTAGAATGTATAATTGGGAAAATATATGGGTATCTTATGAAAACACTGAAGAGCCGTATGAACTAAGACTACATCGGAAGTACTATTTTATCAGATGGAATGCACAAGTTAATATATATATAAATACAGGATGCAATGAGTTAACGATCATATTTTTATATTTTTAATATCACTTATGTGCGTTTTTTTTAAATATGTGTCTATTGCACAGTATAGTTGGGTCATTTGTGTGCAGTCTGTGAGCAAAAGTGCACCATGACACGATCTCCTCTGCCAGAAATTGGGAAACGGCATATTGTACTGTTTAGAATTCTCACCAAAAGCGTCAATACGAACATTTCAGTGATTTTGGGTGTGAATGTGTAAACAGCACAAAGGATTCGGAAAGAGTTGGATGAGTCGAATGATGATCAAGGCAGCTCTCAAAACTCAATCTGATTGTTCTGATGAGAAGAGAACTCTACAATCTGTTGGCATGAGCCTCAGAGTCAACAAGAAGGACCGCAACACAGTGCCTTGAGAATTAGCTCTTCCCAGGGTCAAGAGGCTGGCTGCTGGAAGACACAATAACTGGCAAGAGAATTCTGCACCATGCCATAAAGAGAGAAGAACCCAGTCATGGCTGTCAGACAATATCTGCGATAAATTACGACCCCTTCACAAACCCCCGGACTGCAACTAACTATGTGTTTGCAGGATATTCCGAATCGTTTGAAGGCCATGGTTGAAGCCAATGATAATTTTATTAAATAAATTTACTTTTTAGTATTTTAATATATTTTTGCGTAATGGTTGCTAAGTGTATTTGTTAAAATGAGATGCCAGTGTTATTTAAGTTTTGTTTATACGACAATTTATCTATCAAGTTCTTTCTCTCTCTCTCTCTCTCTCTCTCTATATATATATATATATATATGTGTGTGTGTGTGTGTATATATATATAAATATATGTGTATGTGTGTGCATGTGTGTGTGTACATATATGTATATATGTATATATGATTATTTTTAATCAGTTTTTGGTCATAATTAAATTAGGCCAGTTGTATTAAAAAGCGTTCAATGCAAATATATTTTAGGGCCTTTGAATATTTTTAATAATGAAACCGCCGTTCTCTAGACTATCAACTATTAACATTGAGAAGGTCTTTCTTAAATGAATAAGTAAACATTTTCATGGAGATAACCCCCTGACTAAAATATTCAATAGGAAAACTATCAAGATTAGTTAATCGTGTACTAATAATATGCATAAAATTATTAGCTCGCACAAAAACCAAATCTCGAAGAAGGGTAAAATCCAGAAAATAAAATGATACCCCCTATAATTGTAGATCTAGAAATAACTGTCCGATTGATATAGATCAAACAAAGTAATCTATCAAGCCATCATCTATCCTTAGGAAAATAAGGAGAATTGTAATGTTTATATCGGAATTTCGGCGGAAATTTGGAAGTAACAGCTTTATACCCACAGGTTATCCTTTACCAACCCTAGTTTAAGATATCAATATCTCAAGAAAACTGGGAATTAAGAGAATTAAAACCACAGACAAAATGGAATCTCATAGGCAAGGCTAGGACCCCTGATAACTAAAAGAGACAGATGTAATCTATATTTGACAGAAAAACTAATTATTTTAATAATTTCAATATCAAAATATTCTTCTGAATAAGTGAATGGAAATAATTAATATGTGTCGTCATAGAAATAAGTATAAATTACAATAAGTATCCTTTTCTTCCAATTAGTCAGAATAAGTTTTTTTAAATTTTGGTTAAGCAGTTAATTCCATCAATCTATCACTACTAACTCAAGGATCAATTCACATACCTCCAACCACCAAAGAAGAAATTACTACTAAAATTGCGCTAGTTTAACCCTATAAAAACTAATAGCGAAAAAATTTAACATTTCGAAATTTAAATACCAGAATATACTCTTAAAGAAAGGGATGGCGATCATTAGTATATGTCGTCATAGAAATGAGTATTAATTGCAATAATTATCCTATTCTTCCAATTAGTCACACTAAGGTATTGCTTTTTTAATTGGCTAAACAGTTTTACACATATCCCACTACCAAAGAATAAATTACTACTATCATTCCGCTAGCCTAACCCTATAAAAAACAATACCTTTCAACCTCTTCCTTTACTAGAGCTAACATCTAAGCTTAGAATATTTCCTGATTATTTGTTTATATTGGTTGAAAATGCATTTTTTGAAATGACATGTTGCAAATGGCTATTTCCCTGCTAATATATATATATATATATATATATATATATATATATATATATATATATAATTTCCAAGCCAGCCGATTACAGAACCTTGCGTTAAAATTTTTTGTACCTTCATGTGTTTTCTATTAACATATTATACAATTATTTTCCGAACGTATAACAGGAACTTTCACAATGCATTATCGGAAGTTTAACTTGCTGGTCAAGAATTGTAAGCTCTTGATTGTAAACAATTGCAAACATCTGTAACTTGATCCTGGCCAATAATTGGTTAATAATTGAATATCTTTCGGCTAATGTGCGCCATCTTTAGAAGAGTTACAGGGACTTTAACATAAAGACATCAAACCTCAAAGATGATTTCATCTTGTTTTGATATAAAATATTGCCATGCAGCGATAACAGTCACCGTATAGCAGACGCAGTTCGTAAAATTGTAATGCGGTTCTATGACGTCGCCCCGCGTGAGAGATCGAATTGTTAACATAACCATAAGTCTAAATGAAATGTAATGTGTTCTCACCAGATTGAAATGTGTTTTAATTAAATAAGCGTTGTTTTGATTTAATGTAGATTTTTACTGTGTTTATATGTGCGTAGTATTGTGTTATCGACTAACATCGGTCTAATATAACCTACATGGGTATATTTTTCTAAAAATCGTTGTTTAATTGACTATGATCAGAAAGGTCGCAGAGCGTGGTTGTAGTAAAACTAATATATGTAGTAGGTTTTTTTATCATTACCAGAGATACAATCTCTGAACGGGCATGTAAATTAATACTCTACATTGGTTTTCTGTAAAGGATTTAGTTGTAGGATTATTAAAGGTAAAGTTTTTAAAATTTTTATAATATATGTTGCGCTTAATTTGATTATTAATATTGATTGGTTTAAGCTGTCTATGCTTATTAGGTTTTGAGCGTTGTTATATATATATATATAAATGATGGTATGTGTGTATACGTGTGTTTAAATATAACGCGTGTATTATATGTTAATGTAGCAGTTTCCAGCTAATACAATATTCAATATTCATGCGAGAGATATCATTATGAAAACAACAATTTAAAATTTTTCATACAATTCCGGCAGATCTGGCCAGCTAAATATGAATATTTAACTCTGTTTAACTTTCATACCTTAATAAAATTTCAAAACCAGTTATTATGAATTTAATCGATTGCCTTTTTAGCCCAAAGGCAATCGTAGCTCTCCACAACTGTCGTTTTCATTTTCTCGGTCCTTGTCCATTTTCTGCCATTCCTTCACCGAAACCCATTAACTAAGTTACTCACTGTTTTCATCTACTTCCCTTGCCCTCTGTTTGCGTCTCTTTTCCTCGTCAAGTTTCTTATTTTTTTAAGAATATCCTGTCAGTCTGTAAAATCACATTTCCGTTGTATCAAGTCTTCTTCTCCGTCTATGAAAAATGTATCTAAAACACATTGGCTTACAGCCGCATCCCGTTGAAACCCAGGGTACCATACACTCACCAAAGTTAAGCAAATTCCAACCCGATCTTTACCAAGATTGGTTACGGCTTGGAAATATCAGGTGCTATAAGCTTGTCGGTGTTGTAATGGAAAATACTTTATTTTAATTGGACAGCAAAATTCCACTTCAAGTTGTTTTCTTTATAGTCATTTAGGCGCAAAATATCTTTGTAAGCGTTGTGAATCCACCTCTCCTCCACTGCAGCTAAATCGTAATTAGGAAGACTTGTAACATTAAATCTTTGAAAAACATTCCGACAATCTAAGTATATTTTCCTGCTTTGAATAACGTGCAAAAGTTTGATAAGCCTTATAAGGACAAAAGAATCAATCAATCTAACTTAGACACGTTATCACCGACGAAATGTGGCTTTTCTTTGTCTCTGCTACAAATATTTTCATGGCTTATCTTCCGACGAAATTAGTTCCATGGTGACCCCTCTACAAGAATTAACTCGTGCAACCAGACGGTCAAAATGGTTCTACCCTTTTACAGTTATAACAACCAAATGCAGCCGATACTTCTACTCTACGAGCTTCCGCCTGTGGAATTCCCCTTCGTATAATTGCTTCCATGATAGCTACAATTTCCAATAGTTTAAATGCAACGTCAGTTGCCATCTCTTATTACCTTGACTACCATTTTTCTCTTCTCCTTTCCCCAACACCCCTTGGATCTTGTTCCTCTCCCTTTTCATTCTATTTTCAAGCAGCTCCCTTCACACCAGTATTTCCATGCTTCTCTTACCTATTCTTTGTCACCCCCTGTAAGCGGTTCCTCTTTCGTATCACCATCTATTTGCTCTACTCTTATGTAGCCCCCTGCACATCAGTGGCAATACAACCTTGTTTAGGATGAAACAATTAAAATAAATTAATAATACAGGAGATTAGATATTATGTGAGCATGTCATAAATATGCTCTTTGTTCCTAAGGATATTAGCTATCTCCTATTCCATAATTTAATTTCCGTAATGTATCATTGGCTATTCATATCATCCTCCAAATGCTGTTCTTTTTCATTTTTTATCATCTGTTGCTATACACGTCAGAGTAATGAATTATGCTCCAGCTTTAATTGGGTATCGTCAATATTAAGCAAACATATTTTTGTCTGTTTTCATGACAAAAATGCATTCTGTCTTTACGTTTATTCTATGGATAATCCCTCCAGAAACCAGTAGGAATAGAGCGACGAAATTGTGTAAATAGATCACAATGTATTTGGTCATGGGCATGACGGGAAACTGCTTCTGGCAGCAAGGCTTCTGAGTAGGCGGTCGTGTGGAGCATAGAACTACATCTTAATTGCTGTTGTTTCCACGTCTACCATGACCCAGATGGATAGCATCTGTTAGGGTTCCAGCTATGTGCAAATACTTAACTCTCAGACTGGGGTCAAAATAATACGAAAGTATAAAAATACACATTTATAGAAATATAACCATAAAAACTGACTTTTATAGAAAAATATACATTTTTAAAAAAGATATTACTAACAATACATTTTTTAATAACAAAATATTAACATAACACAATTTTGAAGGAAAAATTATTCTCAGCAAAACATTTTTAATACAAAACTAGAAGATATTTTCAGTCTTCTAAAGCAAAAAGAATAAAAAAAAATTTCAGAAAAATCTGACTAAATCTACCTTCTCACTATAACCGAACATGAAAAAATACATGAAAAAAACCCCACCTTCTGGGCATTAAATAACCCACAGAGGTTGGTATGCCGTTAAACAAAAATCAATGTCAGACAATACTATTTGCGTTAACTTCACACTGGTAAAATATAAACATACCTTCTTTATAAAAAGAGACAATTTATTAAGTTGTCCGGAATATTCATGCCAATGTGTAAAAAAAATATCATACGAAAAAGATTTATGCCATTAACTATTAAATCAACTAAATATCAACCATTTTGTTGCACAACTTTTCTTCATTTTTTTGTTTAACTAAAAGATTCTGTCCTCTCAGAATTTCGATGATTTCTTCTCAGGTGAACTCATTAATATCCTCCAAGGAATTAAAATATTCACCATTGACATTTTTTGAAAGGACCTGAATAAATGAATATCTGAAAGATATAAATAAATATCCGAAATATCTGGCGATAATGGCTGGTGGAGTAACACATTCTAGCCAAGCTGCAACAATTATTGCCCGGGTGCCAAAGAAACGTGAAGTTTGGCTTTATCCTGATGAAAACGACACCTTTTCTGTTCGCCAATTATGGGTGTCTTTTTTATAATTGCCATGTACCCCAGTTTCTTTTTCACTTAACAATGTTTTCTTCTTTGCTTATGTGCCATGTCTCTTTAGGACGTAGGCGATCATGGCCTTCCACGTCTCCCTATAATTGGTAGATCTTAGCACACTTTCTCCTGTGACCCAACTCAAACCCCACTCGGCCATCGACCTGCTCAGGCGTTTTAAATATATTATCTGCTACTTTCTCCTGCCTCTCTTTCCGTTTACTGACCTGTTAATATCAGATTATCCAAGCCTTGCCTTCTCATTACATGTCCCAAGAACTTTAGATGTCTCTTTCTGATGCTCAGTATTAATTTACTTTTCGTTTCCATCCTTTCTAAAACCTCATAATTGCTCACATGCCCGATCCAAGGTATCCGCAGCATCCTTTTTCAAAAGCTAATCTCAGTTTCTTCAAGTTTTTCTTTCATCTTTTTCCAGTATTCACTGCTATATTGAAAAGCAGACATATTGCAATCCAATACTGTCTTCTTTGTGTGGATCGAAATTTTCCTGTCTCTGAATACTCTGCTCAGCTTCTGGAATGTGTCCTTGGCCATACCAGTTGGCCTTCGAATTTCAGTGTCGTACTTTCCATCTTCCGTTAGAACATTTCCCAAGTACTTAAGTTTTATATTTGCTTGATTTTAGTATCCCTAACCTGTAATTGGAATTTTGGGCTCCCCCGTTTGCTGATAACCATACGTTCTGTTTTTTTTAATTTCTATTTTAGTCCTCTTTTTCGACTTTCTTCATCTAACTTTTTATGGGGTCTTGTAGTTTATTTTCCTGTCAGTTAACGATTTAATTTCCATCATCCATACAATTTGCTTAAAAAATGGCGCATATTCATTGCGTTTATATAACAAATCAGAGATAAAATATTATCCAAAAGATTTTATTCACTTATATCATGTAGAATTTAAGCTTTGTATTTATTAGATTACCAAAGTTTCACCAAATACTCATAGTTTATTGATTTTGATAATAATTTAGTGTTTCAGCCAATTCCCACATTGTATCATGCGGTTTATTCTGAATCAATGCCTTGATTCGAGCGTTATCTGTAGTGACCGGGTGCCTGAATTTTCTTCATGAAAAAGGCTACAATTACCAACTCTAAACTTAGAAACCACTTCCATACAGCTCTGTCAGCTAAAGCTTCTTTACTGTATACAACACTTATTTTGTTGCTTGCGAGGCATTTTTGCCTTTAAGGTAACAAAAAACATCAAATGTCCCAAATACACCTTATAATCTTTTATTTTCATAGGGATGCAAAATTGACACGAATTAAGTACATTCTTTCTCCAGAAATAATTTAAAGTGTGCTCTAACAGAAAAATTAAGCATGTTATAGCTGTCAATAAATTTGACTTGTTCTAACGTTTTGGAATATGAACGACTAAAAAATGAACTTTTCGTGTAACCTAATATTGTTTTAAAATTTTAGTAACATTAAATGTGAGAATGTTAGACGTAGATAAACTTACGTTTTGACATAGGCGGTATACCCCGCAATATATTTTCTGTTCCTGAAACAATTTAAAAGGTTATTGTTTCGAGTAAAATATTTGTCACATACTATCAGTTTAACTCATGTTAGTTGACTTATAGTGCCTATAGAATCAGAAAAGGAAATATTCATCCGAATATTTAAAAGAAAATCTGTAAGGATCATAAGATCCCTACTGGAAATCTTGTCACGCTAGGTAAACTTTAACATTATAAAAACACTGTTGTCCACATGGAAACAAGCAAATGGCCGTGGGTTAAAACAGTTTGAGAAAAGGTGGAACGACAGCAAACCAGAACACCGGTGGAAGAATTAGGGGGACATCCATAATGAAATAATTCACGTTCTATATAACAAATAAATACAAATTTATACAGTAATATAAAACAATGTTACAGAGTTTGTATAATTGCATTAGAAAAACTCTTTCTTAAAATGTTTTATACTGACGAAAATAAATGTAATTGGAAGTCTATTCTCAAACGTGCACAGAAAAAGAAAAAACTGTGAGTTTTCTTTAATAAAAGCTAATGTGCGTTGTGCTGCAGTGGATATCGGCTCGGAACGACAAATTGGGGAGCTGGGTTCGAATACCAGTTGAATTCCTTGCATTAACTTACGCACAAATACCTTGAAGAAGGGTATTAATTCGTCTCTTCCCTCCAGTTATGGCTTAAATAACAGAAGAGATTGTGTTGTATAGCCTTGGCTGGCGAACCAGTCTACCGCAGAAAGTAATGACACAAACTACTGTGGGATAATTTACTGACCAATCAGTCATGTCTCTTTCGAGTTATGATCGCCTAAGTGTGTTTCACGTATGACACTTAACTGAATGTGAATTATATTTCTTCTAGTAATCGGGTAGTTCTGGCTTGTAACGATCGATTGTTAAATGAAATGAATAGTCTCCAAGAAAACTATTTCAACGTTTGGCGTTACGTAAAGTCACTGAATATATTTTTTATATCGTCCTTCCCTATTTATTGTATAAAATTGGCTCATAAACACAGTTTTTTGTTGTTCGAAAAATGTCTGTCACGCTTGGTTAAAATTGCTAGTAGACCGTTATTATTTCCATCACCAAACATTTTGCTGGTTGAACCTTTTTTAGGTTACGCAATCTAGTCTTTTTTACACTAGTATAAATCGTCTGACATTGAGACTAATAAAATTTGGATGTAGAGTAATGCCTTGTTATAATTAAACTTTCGTTTTTGTCATGTTAATTTATTGTCAATTTACTGCTCCCACTTCAGATTTAATAGAGAATTTTTCTTTTAGTTTTCTCCTTTCGGCCTTACATCATAAAATAAGATAACATTATTTCTATAAGCAATTTACTGCGTCATGGATTTCGACTTATAAGGAGAAATCGATGAGCCGAGTTCGAAGTTGTTCACTTACCCGCAGATACCCTCAAAAAATAATTTGATCTAACTCTTCTTCCTCCAGTCATGGGTTAAATAGTAATACAGATTGGGTTCAACAGCGTATTCTGTAGAAAGATTTCAGACTACCGCTGATAAATCTTCTCATTCATTTCATTTTAGGATTGCTTAAGCTTGTAACCCGGATGGCATCCGTATTGGCTGATTGAGTTTACTGCTATTATATATTTGGGGTGGTTACATGCCTCAATAGGTACATCACCTTGTTAGCTAAAAGCTTTTATCACTGCTTCCATATCAGTCTTGTCTATGCTTCTGAAAGAGATACAAATAACTTCCTTTAATATCAACACAAATGCTGCTCTTTCCAAGTTTAAGAATCTTGACCATTCTGGTGCTTTTTAGCGGTGTCTGCTATTGGCTCATCAACTTTTTGAATGGGTTGGGGATCACAGACATTTATCATGGCTTTAAATTCAGAATTTGTTTTCTTTTAGACTTCTGGTGAAGGCATGCTTACAGAGCTACCATACTTTTATCTCCATAGGTGGCGATGAGAGAGAATATGATGGATTCAGAATATTCCCTAAATTAAATGCGTGTAAGTGAATATGAATGGAAAAACCTTAGTTTAGTTCTTCCGAATCGATATCCATTTTAGTCATTATTACAATAATTTAACTGTAAAATTAAAGCATCAGAACCAAACGTATCTCGAGGTGTATAGTTTTATTTTTGCATTGCAATTTGATATTCTTAATGTCATGGAAACTGCATCGGGAAAGTTGTAAATGATAGGAAGGCACTTACCTTTCAGGTACTACGACTTATTTCCGTTTGCATATACAGATTTGCTTTGAAAATTATAGTTTAGCGTCTGCCACTTACTAGATTACACATGACGAGATTGAATGAAAATGTAACATCCGTTCGCTCAACCGAACAAAGAAACGGTTCGGGTACGATTATGGGCTGTGGCGTGTGTCTGATTTAATACAATACCGGCCCACAAACAAAGATTAATGGTAATCGTTAGTCGATATTTATGCTACCCATTGAAGCATCAGGGAATTTAAATTGACTCTCAAGTCCCTAAATTTTCTACAATAACGACATTAACTGTTGTACAGATTGCTATTTCACATTGAAAACTGCTATTGGTTTATAACCCGCAATGTATCATAATTGACGCATAAGAAATACTTATTGGCCGCATGTTCATATCCAACTATACATATATAAGTATTAAATTTAAATGCACGCTCGTGCACACACGTACGTATGGGTTAAGAATATTTTTGCTTGTCTTTAACTGGAAATGTTATCCACTTATTTGGTTTCAGAGTTTCTAATATTAGAGGAAGAAAGTGACTAATACAAATTAATTTTGTAAGATACCGAATTTATTCACAACCACACCTGGGAATTAAAAATCAAAAGTATGTCTTTAACCAAGAAAAAAGTTAGTGATTAGCCTCAGAACAGACATGGTACAGAGACCTATATTTCTCGATTTCTCTGTTTTGTCCATTCGTCCGGCGATTGAGCGCTATGGGGAAATGGTAGACGTTAAAAAAATTAGCTACTCATTGCTATTAACACAACGTTCATTCTTTAATGAATTTGAAGACTCTGGGCGATTGACGTCTGTTTAAATTGTGTATATAACATGATAAAATCTACCTTTCCATAGCTTAGAAGTTAGAATCGCCGACTGACATCAATTCGGTTGGGTTTCAATCCTAGAATCAATCGGGTGTCTAACCGTACTGATGAGCTGTGATAGAGCAAAACAATGTCTGCGGATGAATATATATATATATATATTCTTAATATCTCCAGTTTATTTGCGTCTTCGTTTTATTGGTTCAGAGTGTGAGACATTAGCTAGGCAGATCTCGCTGTCTATTTACAAATGTTATTTTCTGCTAATGTTCGAGTAATATTTAGTACTCGACCAATTCTTTCGTCCACCTGTAAGGATCCCATCCCCCCTCATCATGTTATTTCTGTAATTTACAAATTTGAATGTAGTTGTGGACACGACTACATACGGAGGAGATCAAAAAAGTTTGATTTTAGAATTAAACAACATATACCTCCTGGAATTTTAAATCCTGCTACTAGTCGTAGGCAATTTGTTAATACATCCGGGTCGTCCATTATACAACATGTGATAAATAGCAGAAATTGTGTTTGCGGATTGGGTGTGGACCTTTTTACTATTCTATCATGGTTCCACTCTTTATATTGTCTCAATTTACTAGAGTTACTGTACATCAAATCTCCCAAGATTTCCCTCTGATTGCTTTCTGGGTTTGAATGTCATTGGACTCTAGTTCTCCTTGCATTTTTCTCGCCTCATCTTATCATCTTTTAGTATACATGCTTACCATTCACAGAATAATACTTGATAAGCTCTGGGACGAAATCGGTTGTTTATTTATTTAGTTTTTAGTAAAGATGTCATGTGATTTACACTTATTCCTAGTTATTATAAAGTTATATATATATATATATATATATATATATATATATATATATATATGTAGAGAGAGAGAGAGAGAGAGAGAGAGAGAGAAAGAGAGAGAGATAGCTAGATAGGTAGGTATAAGATAAGTATATGCACTGTGGTGAAATGATTATCAGCGCAGAAGAAAACATCAGAGCGCCGAGTTCAGATTCCAGTAGAATTCGTTGCATTCACTTATGCGCAAATACCCTTCATCTATAGGCCTAGTTAGTAATCAGTCTACCGCGGAAAGAAATAGCAATCTACTGCAGGAAAATCTGCTGCCTACTCCGTCAGCGTGTATCACGTATAACTGACTTTATGACTACCAGCAAACGTGCATTTTTCTCAGAAACAATTCCTCTTAAATTCATGTATACATTTTCGTATACATGCCCAAACAGATAAAATTATTGTAAGTATTTTATGGCATATAACTGTCATTAAGAATTATCTTTAATACTATCTTGTTTTCATATTTATGTCTATGCGCAATTGTGCTGTAAAATAAATACACATATTCAAATGTTAAGACACCAACATTGTGTGGATACAGGTATAAACATATACATATTGTTCTACGTTGGACAATCTGTATATATATATATATATATATATATATATATATTCTTACTGTATAGCCCGGGATAGTTCGTGGTTCTTTAATAGTTGTGTTGAAATGTTAATGACATACGCTTATACAAAAATCTCAAGTATGAGGTGACGCTTAAGTTAAAAAATGCGAAGGCTTTTCTTGTATTTATAAAACGTGATTCATGTGTGGTCAATTTTGTGTGGCCAATTTTGCTAATAAACGGAAATGATGTATGTACGATTGCAAGAACGGAGGGGCGTTACGGGAGCCTGAAATGTGATGCAATGACGTTATGACGTGGTGGATACATTGTCCCTGCAACCGCGGACGGGTTCGTACCTTGTAAAAACGTGAAATTGTTATGGTATATAAGATTGATATGGCATATTTTTGTAGAAATTACAAAAATTACCAAATTCTTGTTGGATTACAACTAACAGTTTTGGAGAAATAAACGATCACAAAAAGCAACATTTTCCAATAATCTTTGCCGCACTGTGTGTGTCAAGTTTATTTTTTGTTCGCATATTATGGCATCAAATGTTTATCTGCCAGTGATTTTAGTTGAGCTTAAATGAAGCGTCTTGGAGAAATTCATAAAAGCGCGCAATAGATCAGCCCAAATTATATTTGTCGTTGATTTTTGAAGTACAATGTTTGATATTTT
Source organism: Ascarosepion bandense (assembly GCA_037127315.1). Classification (NCBI taxonomy): domain Eukaryota; kingdom Metazoa; phylum Mollusca; class Cephalopoda; order Sepiida; family Sepiidae; genus Ascarosepion; species Ascarosepion bandense. The sequence goes on from JBBBDQ010001328.1 coordinate 620,884, forward strand.
TTAGTCTACATCAAAATGTCGGACCTTGATCTACAAGTTACCCGATGTTGGTTGAATTCGCATAACGCGTCGCGGAAAAGTGGAGTTCGTAAATTTTAAGTGTTTCAGTGTTTCTGCCGTACCCTGTAAATCGGTTCAAAAGTATTCTGCATACATCAACGGTTCATGTGTTGATAAAGAAGTAACCCAATTTTGGATGAAATTAGTGCGAGGGATTCAGAGGGTTAAGGTTCGTTAGAATGGAGACACAAAAACACACGCACTGAAACACAAACATATACATATAGTCAACCGCAGACAGTATCACAGCTCATCAGTATGGTTAGACTCCGACTGCTTTTAACGCAGGATTGAAACCCAACCGAATTGGCGTCAGTCGGCGATTCTACCTCTGGGCTAGGGGCACTCGGTAGAAGAAGGCTGACTTTTTAGCGTGCATATTATCATTATACACGACCAATAGCCAGAGTGTTCTAATTCATTACTGAATGAGCGAGCGGTGCGTTATAAATTTATAAATTTACAAATAAATATATATATATATATATATATATATATATATATATATATATATATATACTAATGGATACTCGTATTTGCGTGGATAGTCAGTTTTTCTATAATTAAACAGTGCATTTATGTAGCCACCGGCCTGAATATTCAAAAGAACCTGTTGGGAAATTACCTTTTTTCCTGCAGGATTCGAACTTCACACACAAATATATCGGAGAGAACCAGTCGTTAGATCTTACATGTCTTAAGATTTCTCAAATATTAAGGCTTGTATACATGTATAAATGTACTGCTTAATTTCAAAAAACAACCTATCAATTGAAATACGAGTATCATTTTAAAATATTGTTCAAACAAATAAATTCATACAAATATATCGGTTAATACCATTTATTAACTTTCCGTAAAACTAGATAATATATATATATATATATATATATATATATATATATATATATACGTATTTGTATAATCAAGACTCTCCTTGAACGAAAAATTGAATTGTTTTGCTGTCGCACTGAAGTCACGTTTTTGCTATTGTATCTAACTCATTTTAGTTCAAGGATACTCTTGATTATCTGAAATGATTTGGTGTCATGTTATTATCCCATTATCTATATATAAGTATATATATATATATTTCTCTCTCTTCATATATATATATATATATATATATATATATATACATATATATATATATATATATATATATATATATAAAGAAAGAGAAAAACAGACAGACAAATATACAGACAGAAAAAAGCAGTGAGATAACAAGCTGAGCAATATTTCTCATTTTCTACTCTGTCAAATCAATCACGCTACAAAATATATTCTGCCAGGTGACATCACTATTCTTTCAAAATGAGGCCCGACGTTAGTCTTTGTAGAATTCCTTTCTTCTCGAAAATCAAACAGAGTTTTACGTGATTTCCATTTGCAAGAAAGCATATATGAATTGAATCAATCTAACTCAGCTTGATACAACCTCTTGACAATCAATTCTATTAGGTACTATTAATATATCATTTTCTGTGTGAAGTAGAGGAGATTAAATTAATATTAATGATTAGAAAAGAAATGAAAAAATTCCTGACAAATAAACAGACACACAGGTTTTCACACGATTCCCTCTAAAGAAAAAGAAGAAGAATTTACTGTTTGGTTTGTTTTCGTAAGTATCTGGTGTACCGAATCAGCAATTCGCGTGGTTAGATTTTTTAATCCCATAAAATGTATTTGAAAACGATAGGTATGGAAAGTCTCTGTCAATCAATTTTTTTTTGCCTTCATTGAAAATTTGCTGGCAAAATTAACTTATTGTCGACAATTAAAGATGCGGATACAGGCCACGTTGAGCTATTTATTATTAAAAAAAATTATCTGCACCAAGGTTCAACCATGGTGACGTTTTACCCTGGAAATATATATTCACCAGATATAAAAAAATTATTTCCGGCTCACAATGTTGGAAAAAATGACTCGCTGTTTCCCATTTGGTAAGAATATATCTTCCCTAGTGACATAACACATGAACCCGGCACACTCGAATCCGAAATCCTTATATGGCCTTTCCAGAAACATTTAAGTATGTTCGGCAGCTTTAATTTCTGTTGAAATTGTTACGACTCTCGTAACATCACAGAGGAAAATTTTACTTGAGGCAACATAGATGTAGTTCTAAATAATTGCATTGAGAATCATGAATGCAATAATAAAAACGTGGCATTTGCGTGGCACCAAAACAATACGTATATTGAGGAGGCTCATTGAACTAAATGAACGGGATACATTGGTTAAAACGTGATTTTATCAAGGTGCTACATTTAAGCTATTCGTAAAATGAAGAGGCTTCTTGAATTAAAATGAACGTGATACAATGGTGGAAACTTAATTTTAATGCGATATCAAAATAATTCCTGCAATAAAAAGGCTCATTGAACTAAAGTGAACGTGATACAATAGTAAAATCTTAAATTAACGCGGCTCGATACTTAATTCGTATATTGAAGTGGCTTCTTGAAGTAAAATAAACGTCATAGAAGAGTAAAGACCTGACTTTAGCACGGTGCGACACTTAAACTAATCGTAAAATGAAGAGGTTCCGTGAATTAAAACGAACGTTGTACAATAATAATAACGCGACATTAACGCGACATCAAAACAATTCCGTATAATAAACAGCCTCAATGAACAAAAGAAAATGGTAATAAACAATGATAAAAACGTAAATTAAGGCGGCCAGAGACTGAAACAATTCATATCATGAACTAAAAGAAACGTCATAAAATAATAAAAAATTGTTTTTAGGTAGGCGCGAAGCCTAAACAATTCGTAAAATGAAGAGATTCCTTGTAATATAATGAACGTGATGCCTTAATAAAAACGGCACCAGATCAATGAATTCGTATAATGAAGAGGCTGCTTTCACTAAAATGATCGTGATTCCAGAAAAATGTAAATTGGAAAAACAAGAAACAATCAAAAACATTTTTAAAACTGAAATTTTAAATATATTTTCATTTAGAATTTACTTTTCAACAGAAAAGAAATCCTTCAGTTTGTGTGTTCTTAACTTCCATGCGAAAATGTAATGCGGCAAAACTAATCAATATGTGTTTATCTGGTAGTCGTTGAAAGAACTGATAAAATGCGTTGATTTCATATTTATTTATCGCATTTAATCGATAAAAAAGTCATTGTCATCAAATTCAAATTCATTCTCTTTGAACGAGGACAATAAAAATAATTAGATCCGCAGGTAAAAGACGAATTCGTCACGTGTTAAGTATCACTTTGTCCACAAGTATCTCAATGTACAGTCAAACGCATACAAAAAGACACAAACATGCATACACACACATATTCATTTAGAAATTATGACATAAATGTGTTATAATATCACTACAAATGTAGCTATTTTGTTTCGACACTTCTTGTCTCTTATCAAATGATGAGGTTTATTATGCATACACACACATATTTATTTATAAATTATGACATAAATGTGTTATAATATTACTACAAAAGTAGCTACTTTGTTTCGACACTTCTTGTCTCTTATCAAATGATGAGGTTTATTTCAAGTTGAAGGGTTTTAAGAGGTTAAAACCAGCAAATTCCATTTAATCAGGGATGCACTCTTTTATAGATAGTGTGGACCAATCAGAATAAAGTAACTTCTAATTTAGAGAATATGTGAGAAGACGCAAAAATAATTTTGGGGAACATTAGTACTAATATTTGATTAAATTGAGATCAGCATTATTAACTGACTATTAGATTTACTTTATTATTACTGCGAATTTTTTTTTTTTAAATTTCCAAGTTTAACGATTTTTTAGATTTAGAAGTTATTATTATTAAACGAGGATTTGTAAGGATGTATGTTTGTGATCCTGGGTTTCACGCTTTTGCGACCGAAGACAACATCCCTGCTGTTCTTGAGAAAGACCTTGACTCTGTGGTAGATTGGGTTAAGAAATGACTTGTAAATTTTAATACTTTTAAAATCAAGCTACTTGTTGCCAACCACTACAGGCAGTCATTCCTACACACAATCAGTATGGACCAAGTAATGTCTCCCTGAAAGCAATACTGTGTGTCTCATCGTTCTCATTCGACAGTACATTGAATACTGCAGTTATGTCTGGTCAGGCGCCGTACCATTTATCTCAGGGTTCTCAACAGGCTCCAAAAGAGAATCTGTAACTTGATCGGTCTTGGCAGCTCGAATCTAGTAACTTTGTCACCGGCAGGATGTGGCCTCCCTCTGTCTATTCTACAAATATTTTCATGGCTTCTGCGCCGACGAGCTTAGCTCAATGATGCCACTTCCACAAGAACTTATTCGAGCAACCAGACTGGTAACATGGTCCTATCCTTTTACAGTTAAGTCAACTAAATACAGCCGCCACTACTACTCCATCAGCTTCCTTTTTCGCACTTCCTCCCAGTGAAGCTCCTTTCCGTATACTTGCTTTCATGACGGTTACAACGTACAAGAAATTAAAGGCATCTCTTTTCTACCTGACTCCAGTCATTCTCTCGTCCTTTCCTCATCACCTCGTGTATCTTGTTCTTTTCCTTTCTCACTTTACCCTCCACTGTCTTCACACTGGCATTCTCATCCATCTATTGCCCTTTTTGCGACACTCCCTGTAACTGGTTCGTCTTTCTCTTTGCTCTCCTTCTGAAACTTTCACTCTTCTCTAATGTAGCTCCTGTGTAGCAGTGGCGATACCGCATTGCTTGGCGTAGAACGATGAAAAAACAAAAAAAAACAAACAAACTAAAACCAACTTGATTGGTACGTGTGGCGCGCAGGTAATCGAGAAAGTAACAAAACTCTTTGTGACACCAAAAATTAACTGAAGGCAAGGATTATGGCATCATTCACTAACTTAAACAAGGAGAACGTTCAGAAGAGTTGCCGGAGATTCGGACATCGTCTGGTGGCCGTGGTTAAATTGATTTTATTGAATAGCTTTTCTCTTCAGATATTTTGACATTATTTTAGTAACTATATTTGTTAAAATGAGATGCCAACGTCATTTAAGTTTTGTTTAATTTAGAATTAGAATTCTGACGACCGTCCATCCATCTTACAATATATATATATGAAATGAATTGTTTGAACATTATTTTTATCGATACTCGTATTTAAGTAGATATTCTGTTTTTAATGAAACAGTATTATATATTTATATCTATCGGCCTGATTATTTATGAGAAATCTTTATGACGAAAATGTGTGCCATTCGGCAGGAATCGAACCTGTGACTCCTATCTATATAGGGGAAGCTACCATTGGACCTGGTACCGTCTTAGACCGCTCGACCACGATGTTTACGATGGATCGAAAATTGTGTTATATAGGCTTGATAAAAACCTCGTTTAGACTGGGGGCTATTCGTGGTCGAGAGGTCTATGACGTTACCAGATCAAATGGTAGCTTCCCCTAAATAGATAGGGGTCGCAGATTCGAATCCTGCCGAATGGCACACATTTTCGTAATAAAGATTTATCGTACATAATCAGGCGGGTTTTTTAAAAAAAATTTATAAGCGTTTTACCCCGAGCAAGGCATGTCACTGCCACTACTGCGCAGGGGGCTACGTAGAGTGGAGAAAGGATGATTAAATATAGGAAATGTCAGAGGGTGGGTAGATATAAATATATAATACTGTTTTATTAAAAACAGAATATCTACTTAAATACGAGTATCGATAAAAAATAATGTTCAAACAATTCATTTCAAAATGTCGGTTACTTAACACCAAGTTTCGTTAAAATTCGTTGATTTCCGTTATATATATATATATATATATATATATATATATATATATATATATATCCAGGTAAAAATACAATAGTTTTACGACTTCTAGTTCTCTGGAATTTATGATTATTTTTAAAAAGTGCAAATACAATAAATATTGCAGAGCATAATATAATCATATAAGTAAATTTGTTTTTTAATTAAAAATACATTGTGACACGAAAATTTTGTTTAGAGATTTTACATCAGCCAATAGTTGTGAAAATGATTTTCTTTGGAATATAAGAAACAATACGTTTGTTATTTATAGATATTGGAAGACATAAAAAATTATGCATTTTCTCTTTTATCTATCTATCTAGGTGTCTATCGTTCATGTATATTTTCCGTTATGAATAACTCAACAGTTGCATCAGCTTATGCTTCTCTTTTGATAAACGCGCCATCATATAGAAACTAATACTGGCCTCGTAACTTGTGGTGGCCAATATTAGAATATATACCTATTTCGGCGATTGTCGTCATAGTCGATTTTGTGTAATCGTTCCGAGCTTATTTGTAAGTGAGTAGACAAATCGTCTGAGCCTTACACACGCAACCTGAACACTAGTCACAGAACGAACGATTAGATATTAGCTCAAGTGAAAGGGACAAGACCACAGGAGACGGTTCGCATTTCAAATATAATAAAACGAGTTATTCGAAGCATGATCTAATATTGTCTTTTACCAGTTCTCATTTTCTCCCCACCCCTCCCTCATTTTGAGTAAGTCTCTTTCTCTCTCTCAGCTTGTAGAGATTAAATGCAATCAAACAAGCCTCGACAGTGTCGTCGGGATGAAAGTGTGTGTGGGAAGAGAAGGAGGAGCTGACCGGACTTTCGTCACTGTCCCTCCATCGCCTGTTTCTGTTCTCTTATCTGATATAAATAACACCTGAGACTTCTCTATGTCAACCAAGCGGGCTGAACACTGTAAAGTCATCAGCCCTGACCGCTCGTATGATATGCAGAAAGGAGAAGCCGGCTATTGTTACCGGAGCAATTAATCTGGCCGATGTTTCTACTTTTCCACTTTTACAAAGCTAATAGAGTCTGGTACCCTTGTCAATCCGACCGATAATGATAATTTTCACTAATTATAAAGGAGCCAGTATAAACCAGTGTTTTTCAAACATTTTAAGCAGTGACACACCTAATGGCAGAAATATCACTGGAAACTTAGCAAATTTTTAAAAGTTTATACATTTACATGTTATGAAATAAAACCATAAATTAAAAAAATACCAACACAAATATGAATTGTACCAACCATCGAAGACGACAATTAGCGTTCAGATAAAGAAAAGATGTAGTTCCATCGACAAATGATTGAAATACACTTGGGCAGACGATATGAGCAAAGGTGATATTTAAGAATGATAGAAAGTGCAAGGAACTTTATAAAATAGATTTCTTCGTCACATAATGAATAATGATATCTTAATGAATTTAACAATCAGTGGAGAAAATTAATGCTAGATGAACACGGTGGATTTTGAGTGAATTAATGAGGCAATAAGAACAAAAGGTGCTTAACAAACAGCAAGCGTTTCTTAGAGGAATAAATAATAAGGAGCAGGGTATTATATGTCTTCTTTTATGGACGTGCATGGAGAAAAACATAAATTGGCACCCTCAGCAATGCGGTTGGGTAACAAGGTATTATTTTGACTTCGGAAACAAGTAAATGCTTCATTTTTTTAAGATCTATCGTAACTAGGGGCTGATTTAAGATAACATTGAGACAAATTAAGACTCCCTTCGTAAAACTTATTACTTCTAACAGAAGCAGCGCCATGTTTTCTTATAGAGGCATGTGTCGATTTTGAAGTACGTCTCTAATTAATCGTTTTTTTATAATCAGATGTTATTCTTAATCTTTATGAATGTTATATTTACAGGCTAGGCATCTCTGCATTTTAAAGAATGTCGTCAAATTATATGAAAGTATGAAGAATACATTTTATTGTCAAAATACCAACGACATAGTTTTATTTGGAAAAAATACCAAACAATATATGTCTGCAATAAAATAGCCAACAATACATACATACTAAAAAATGCAGCGTCTTCAAATCCGTTTAAAATACTACCAAACAACCAACATAAAAGGATTATTATGAATTTAAGACATAAAATATCCGACGTTATCTTAAATCAAGCTGTATTTTAAAATACAACTTCAACAAAAAATATGCATAAAGCCTTTAGTAATTATGCCACACAATCATACCAGGTTTGCCTCCCAGAGAGTAAACACTACGCCTCCTAGGTCTCACACTACCAGCGGACTTCAAGTGGAATGACTATATAGAATCCATTGCTAAATCCACTGTTATGAAAGTCGGTTCTCTGTGCAGGGCCCGGAGGTTTTTTCCTTCTGAATCTATCCTGCACATTTATAAATCTACCATCCGCCCGTGCATTGAATACTGTTGCCATATCTGGTCGGGTGCCCCTGCTATTCTCCTTGGGCTTCTAGACAAGGTACAGCGGAGGGTCTGTAATGTGATCGATACCGACTCAGCAGACCGCCTGCAGTCTCTCTCTCACCGGCGCGACGTGGCTTCCCTGTGCCTTTTCTATAAATACTTTCACGGCTTCTGCTCCGATGAACTTAGATCACTGGTGCACCCTAGGTTCGAATTTGCACGAGATACTAGATTAGCAACTAGATCCAACACTTTCACAGTGAAACCGATAAAATGCAACCGCAACTTCTACTCCAACAGTTTCTTTTCTTGCACTTCCCGACTGTTCAATCCTCTTCCACATGACGCTTCCCCTACGGCTACAATCTCCAGGAGTTTAAATGTAAGGTCAACAGACACCTTCTAACACACTTCCATTCTTTCAAACACTCTTCCCACCCACCCAACTATCTATCACCCCCCTTCTGACATTTCCTATATCTAACCACTCTTCCTATTTACCTCCCCCTATGTAGCCCCAAGCGCAATAGTGGCAGTGGAATGCCTTGCTTGGGGTGAAATGATTAAAAAAAATATGCAGAAAAACTTAGTATCATCTACTATTGTGAAAAGAGTATAACATTTTTATTACTTCTAAGTTCACCTGGTAATACTTTCTTCTCATGTGCCTTGTTCTTTCAGGACGTAGGCGATTAAAGGTCTTCCACGTCTCCCTATCCCTGTTGGATCTTAGCACGCTTTCTTCTGTTACACCACGCGAACCCGGCACTACCATCCACATGCTCAGGCCCGTCAAATGTGTTACACGATGTTTTCCCATACTTCTCTTTCCCTATATCTGACATGTATCATATTCTTCAAGATCTACTTCCTCGTTGCGTGTCCAGAACACTTTAGTTCTTTTTTCCTGAGGCTCAGTATTAATTTCCATTTCACTTCTATCTTTTCCAAAACCTCATCATTGCTCAAGGGCTCGATCGATGATATCCGCAGCATCCTTCAATTATTTCAAGTTTTTCCTTCATCTTCGATGCGATTGTCTAGCATTTACTGTCATATTGAAGAACTGACATCACATAGCATCCAGTACATTTCAGGACGAAGACGATCATGGCTTTCCACGTTTCCCTATTCCTGCTGGCTATTAGCACGCCTTCTCCTGTTACACCATGCATCCCTCATTCCATCATCTAGCTGATTAGGTCCTTCAAATATGTTATCCGCTGTTTTCCCCTGTCTCCTTTTGTCTCTATCTGGCCTGTTAGTATTAGGTTCTTCAAGCCCTCTTTCCTCATTGCATGTCCCAGCAACTTTAACTGTCTCTTCCTGATGCTCAGTATTAATTTCCTTTTTGTTTCCATCATTTCCAAAACCTCAACATTGCTTACATGCTCGATCCATGATATCCGCAGCATCTTTCTGTAAAACCCCATTTCAGTTGCTTCAAGTTTTTTATCATCTTTGACGATATTGTCCAGGATTCACTGCCATATAGAAGAACTGACATCACATAGCAATCCAGTACTCTCTTCTTTGATTCTAGCGAAATTGTCCTGTTTCTTAATACCTTACTGAACTTCTGGAATGCTTCCTTCGTCATGCCAATTCGCCTTCGGATCTCTGTATCGGACTTTCCGTCTTCTGTTATAATACTTCCCAGGTATTTAAATTTTTGTACCTGCTTGATTTCATATCCCCAACATGTATTTGTCCTATTAGGCTGTCTTTTTGTAGATGACCATGCATTCAGTTTTCTTGCAGTTTATTTGTAGTACTTTTTTGTCACTCTCTTCAGATACCTTATGTAGGGGATCTTGTAGTTTCCTTTCTGTGTCTGCTATCAGCTCTATTATCTGCGTACCTTATGTGGTTTAAAGTTTGGCCTCCGATGATTAATCCAGGCATAACTTCTAGGGTCCTTAAAATATTCTTGCTGTACAAGTTTAACAAATTTGGTGAAAAGACACATCTTTGTTTTACGCTCTTTTCTACCTTTGTATATCTGCTGAATTCGTTACCTGTTGGTATACAAATCGTTTACTTCTAGTAAAGATTGTTGATTACTCTTAAGTCTTTCCTAAAGATGCCAAGACTGCCGAGCATCTCCATCAATGTGGCGTTTTTTGTCAAATGCATTCGCATAATCAATAAAGCACAAGTATTGATTGTATTGCCCTTTCAGAGAGCATCCTAAACATATAGCGTTCTTTGTTCCAGTGTCTTTGAAGAAAGCGCACGGTTCTTTCTTATCTCTGGCCTGGTTCTGCTTCTCGCTGTATTCATCATGATTTGGACGATCAGTTTTGTTATATGGCTCATTATACTGATGGTTCTGTGGAGTTCACACTCGTTTGCTTCCGGCATCTTAGGCAGTGCTATGAAGATCGATTTGCTGATGATATCTGATATTACACCACTATTATACATTTTATTTATAATTTCTGTAATTTTCTCTATGCCAAATTCTTCCAGGGCTATCAGCAGGTCTATGACTATCCCGTCCGGTCCAGCTGCTTTGTTTCTATTCAGTTTGGCTATTGCATGTACCACTTCAGACTTTAAAATTTCCAGTCCGTACTCATCTTTGTGTGATACCGGTTGCTCTCTCTTCTCGTGGAAAAAATCTTTTATATATTCTTTCCATCGTTGGACTATTTCTTCTTTCACCAATATGATTGTTCTATCCTTCGATTTTATACATCCTGTTCAAGAGCAGGTTATTTGTCCAGTCAGTTCTTTTATTTCTTTATGCATGGTTGCCTTATTATTCTTGCTCAATCTTTCTACTTCTGGACATTTGTCATTGAACCATTTTTCTTTAGCCTGTCTGCATTTTCTCTTTATTTCCTTGTGTAGTTCCCTGTGCTCCATTCTATGTTTTGTTATCATTTTCTGCCTCCTTTGCATCATGTTAAGAATCTCTTCAGTCATCTAGCCGTTTTTTCTTCTTTGCCTGATTTCCTTTGGGGTAATGTTTTTTCTTGATGTCACTATTGCTTCGTTTAGCGAGTTCCATTTTGAGTGTCCTTTAACACGTTTCTCAAAACCTTCAATCTTACGGTAGGAGGCCTTGCTGCCATTCCTAGTTATACTGTCATATGCTGGACTAATTTCTACTGAACCAATGAATCCTTATAAAATGTTATTAATCAGAAAGTGTTTCTTATGTCAATAAATGTTAAAGATGGACACATTGGAGTAAATATTTCAGTTTTTTATACAGTGTACTTGTCATCGACCACCTTGAGGAAATGAGACATTTCAGCAATGAAAATGTCCTTAACTAATAAATATATAATCTATAGTAACGAGCATTGATAATATATTGCTTTAAAAGCATCAATTTGAAAAAAAATAAGAACTTTTTAATATAACCCATTTTTACTCACTATAGACATTTCTTTAGTCATCTTTTCCTCCTCCACAAATACAATATAAAACTGAAAGTGTGAAAGACGAAATTGTTATGCGTAGAAACTGTTATGTTATATTGGAATATTATTGCAGTAGCAGATTTACAAACGTACTTAATATCATTGTGCAATAAAGTGCAATAGGTGCTACCTAGTTAAAAGGCATGAAGGAAAAAGACAACAGTATTTTTCACTTTATGCATAAATTGTGACGGGTATTTTTTTAAATTTTAATAGCAGTAACTTTTATTGTAATGCTCACATAAATATTCATCGATTATTAGTAAGCAAAGGGGGTTTGAAATAAAGATTCTACCTCTTAGAATGACCGACTGAGAGTTGCTAGGAAAAGAAAACGCGATTCAAATTTAAGAGATAGAAATCGAAATCCAAATAATAATTGCCGTATTAAAGCATTTTTTTTATTCCCGGAAACAATAATTAAGTCAACGTCGTTATTAATGAGTAGACCCGTGTCGTCAAAATGACGCTATAAAATTGATATCAATTCGTCGTCTAAAATGATAGCATATATATATATTACCATCCGGGGAAAGATCAGTTTCGCTGTATCACAGCTCATCAACAGCGGTTTGACTCCCAGGACTGAAACCCGACCGAATTGGCGTCAGTCGGCGATTCTACCTCTGGGCTATGGGCGCTCGGTGCAAGGAGGCAGACTTCTTTAGACCATATATTATCATTATACGCGCCCAATATATATATATATATATATATATATATATATATATATATATATATGTATGTATGTGTGTGTACTTGCCATTGAGTATTATACCTTGACAAAAAAAAATAAATACTATTTATAATAATCAAAACACCTGTACGTGCCAGGAGGAAAAAATAAATGTATATATATATACAATAAATGCATAATCATTGTAATAGAGAGGATATATATATATATATATATATATATATATATATATACAATAAATGCATAATCATTGCAATAGAGAATATATATATATATATATATATATATATATATATATATATATCTGATGTCTGACCGTACTGATGAGCTGTGATACAGCGAAACAGATCTGTCTGCGGATGACTGTTAAAAAGCAAACGCGCGGCAAGTTTTTTCATAATTAATAGAAAATTTAAAAACGGGTGGTAAAGAAAATGAACTGAGACGTTTCTTGTTTCGGTATTGTCTGTCCCTCTATGAGCATGTCAGGAATATATATATATATATATATATATATTATCTGTAAATTCATATAAAAGTTAGCGGGGAAATAGTTATTTTCAACATGTCATTTAAGACATGCATTTTCAACCCCATATAAACTAAGAACGAGGAAAAATTCTAAGTCCAGAAGTTTCTTTAGAAAAGAAAAGGGTTAGGAGCTATTGGTTTTTGCAGGGTTAAACTAGCAGAATTGTAGTAGTAATTTTTTCTTTGGTAGTGGGATGTATGTGGCTTAAAGGTTAATCAAGAATAGGAAGCTGTAGAAAATCACTACCACAGATATTCTGAAGAGAAATCTAATATAAACAATAATCTAGACTGTTAAATCATTATTTCATAACCATCAATCCTAAACAAAGTTAAGTCATAGGTATCAACCAGTTATTTTAAGAAAATTAAAAATCCATTTGTGATACGTTTTAAAAATCTTATTCGAAATTGATATCTATAAAACATAACTATAAGCGACCCAATTAGATTTGAAATCACTCCTTATAGTCAATTTGAACTAGCTTACTAATTATTACTTAAAACGGACGCATCTATAACTATTTAGGTTTTACTCCTTTGACAATAATGCTTTTATTATAAGATCAGGATCGTTTTAAATATCAGTTGCTGTGGTTTACGTAACTCAGCTGAGATTGGCACACGTTTAGAGCACTCAGTGAGAATCGATCGCGCTAACAATCGTTAACCGGCTACGTGCTCTGAACTTAATCTGTGTTGTCTCTCTGTCTATGTTATAATCGAAAAGTTATACTGTATCGCAGCATTAGATAATTTCAATGAAACTTTATCTTCAATACATAGGAAAACAATTACCAAGTTGTGTCTTAACTCTGATTGCACGAAGAATATGCAACGGGCTTGACTACACGCTGCTATGAAAGATGAAGCGGCCAGATTATGTAAACAGACCCTGTGGTATGATTAAATGGTCATGTTTATACATGTTCATCGATAGCATATTGCGACTCTTAAGAAACGGTAGTCTCATATCCGGTGAAAGCTACGAGATGTGTCTCCATGCGGATTTAGCAGTGACTCCCACTGTGTCTATTGATATAATTCCTACCAATATTCTCATACAGTACAAATGCCACCTGTATAACGTAATTTTCTTACCTGTCTGCGTATGCACGATTACAGGATATTTTACTTTTTGTTAATTTACGAGGAAAAGGATAACTTGCAAAGCATTATTTAAATTAAAAATAATGATGTAACCAGGTTATAGATCTTTTTTCTTTCTTATTGGTCCCGGGTAACCTATAACTACCAGTTTTATGTTTTTTCAAAAGTGATGGGTGTCGAGTTGTGAGTAATTCATGTTGCGAAATGAGAAACGCAACATAATTAGCACCAATTTGTTTCGATAATGTTTTTAACAACATGACAAAATGCTATCGAGACACAATATTGCTATAAAAATGGCTGTCATTGTTTAAAGCTGAGAAAATGATGGTATTTACGAGCATAAATTTAAAAATTTAAATTGTGTTAGAAAATAGATAAAATAGAAATACTTATTATATCGGTCTATTCTAGTTTGCGTCTAGAATATTTCAAGGAATTTTTCCGAAATAAAGTGCCAATACCAAATTGTTCTTAAGATTTCTTTAGAAAAAAAGGATGAAGAAAAGAGTAGAACTTCCACTAGTTGTGAATTCGCGAGTGTGAGGTGGAAACTATACCCCATGTACGGCTATTGCTCGCATCGCTAATTTTAGCGTCCTATTCTAATCTCGTCCCAACGTGAGAAAGATAATGAGCCTCTTCAGATTCACACTATGTATCCCGCACTTTTTTGTTTTCTATTTATACATTCCCAGAAGCCGAGAAGAGGTGATTGCTGCTGATAGTGTTATCAACGCATACGTATCAAGAGAAAAAAGGATTAAAGTCTGTTGTAAAAAATCAGCTTACAAGCTGGTACAACTTCATGTCCGGTCAAATGCTGTTTCTATGAGTTTCAAAGTATTTAAAAATGATACAAAATTATTGTTTATAGTGTTTTGAGCTTTCAGAGCTAATCAGTATGATTGAAAAATGATAATTGAAAATTTATTGTTCTTTTCTGAAATAGGCTTGTCAGTTTCTTACATATGAATGTATAATTGCAGCGTGTTAAAAATCTTTAAACTCATGTTTGATTGATTCGTATGTTTATCAGTACATCAACATCTTATGGGTCATTTAAGGCCATGATTTAATTTTTTGTTTAGCTAGGAAATAATAAAAATATGTCATTCTGAATCTTCAGCATTTGCGAATATGCATATTTATGTGGACATGATTACTAGAGGCAGTGATATGCTGTAGTTTTGTTGATGTTTTACGTCCGAATATAGTTCCATTAAAAGAATTTTCGGTTATATGAATTAATATTATCAGTTTTTTCTCCATTGATTGTTTGGTATTATTTCAAACAGATTCGATTGAAGCTGCTACAAGCCAGGAAGTTCTTCTTGCCAGTGTTCCATTTTTCACATTCATAAATCTACCAGTCGTCCGTGCATGTCTGGTCAAGTGCTTCTGCTGTTCATCTCGATGTTCGCGAGAAAAGCTAAAGGAGAAGCTACAATGTAATTGGTCCAGATTTGGCTGGTCAACATCAACTGCCTTCTCACCAACGAAATGTGGCTTCCTTCTGGCTTTTCTACAAATATTTTCACTGCTTCGGCTTTGATGAGCTTTATTCCCTGCTCTCATCAATTTACCCGTGCAACAAGATTGGCAACTAGGTCCCACCATTTTACCGTTAAATAGGCACATGTAACCGTCCTTTCTACTCTGTCAGTTTATTTCCTCGCGCTTTCTTTCCTTCCCTATTTTGGCTTCCCTGAAAGATACAATTTTCAAATATTAAAATTCAACATCTTTTGCTATCTTCTGTCTACGTGAATCTCACCTCTCTCTTACCTTTTCCACAACATCACCTGTACTGGTTTATTCTCTGTCGTTCATCTGCTCTCATTATACTCCCCTACGCACCAGTAGCAGTATTGCCATGCTTTGAATGACATGATTATATAAAAAATGAATGCATTGAATACTGGTGCCATATCTGGTCGGGCGCCCCATCAGTTCACTTTGGGGTTTTTGACCTGATCAAAAAAAATTTGGAATGTAGTCGGTCCTGACCTGGCCGCAATTTCTCTCTCACCGACAAGATGTTGCTTCTCTCCATATCTTCTACAAATACTTTCACAGATTCTGCTCCGATTAGCTCAGTTCCTTGGTGCTCCCTCTAAGCGAATTTACTCGAGCTACTAGACTAGCGACAGGGTCCCACTCTGTTACTATGAAAACAATCAAGTGTAACATCAGCTTCTTTTCTCGGACTTACCGCCTGTAGAAATTCTTTACATATTATTGTTTCCATGATAGCTACAATCTTCAAGTTTAATAGCAACGTCTACTATCATCTCATATCTACTTGGCTTCTATCCTCCTTCTCATTTTATCCTTTTCTCACACGCAGCTCTTTTTACACCAATGTACCCGTCCTTTTCTTAGACATTCCCTGACACCTACTGTAATCTGTTCTCCTCTCTTTTCATTTTTGTATTATGTAATCCCCCGCGCACCAGTGGCAGTTCTGCTTTGCTTGCAGCGAGAAGATTATAAAAAACAACAACAAAAAAAACAACAACTTATAACGAAAACTTATAACGGTAATAGAAACAATCGTGACTAACAACCTAAGTTTGACGGTCATGACTGTTTTCGTCATTAGTATTGTTACTGCAGATAAAAATACTGCCTAGTTTGATAGTTTAACTTATAAACATGACGAAAATAAGATTAATACTTACATAAAATATACGCTTTTATTCCTTCAAGTTTAAATTTAATTCTATTGTTCAATAAAATAATGTTTCTATTTTTGCAGAATGTCATCCATATATAGCAGAATTGATCACACACAACTAAATTTGCGAAAATGTCTTTAGAAATAAACAATTTCTATATTTCATGTCTTCTACGATAGTGAATTCCTTCAAAGTGTATAGCAAAACTCAAACCTTTATTTCTCTGCAATTAAAAGTATGTACTGGAAAAAATATCCACGCTATATCTTCTTCAAATATATAGACGACGGATATTTTTTCAGTATTACTTAGGGATTAAATATTTTTTCATTGGATTTTTTTAAATATAAAAAAAAAACTGATATCATTGAATCACATTTACTTATTTTTTTAGGTTTAGGAAATGTCTTTGTTAAGAAGATGCCAGTATACCTTATCATAGATATCAGAGTTTTCAAATAGGCATATACGCTGACGACACTACGGTTTACTCTCGCCTCGATCAAAAATCTGCTGAGAGTGTTAAACCGAACCTCACTGCCGAGTTTGAAAAGGACCTCCAATCTGTGAGGGACTGTTGTAAGAAATGGCTTGTAAATTTTAATGCTTGCAAAATGAAGCTGCTATCTGTTAACCATCATAAACAATCGCTCCTTCCCATTAGCATTGATCGGGCTAACCTCACTGAGAACAAAGCACTGCGCCTCCTTGGTTTTAACTATTTCAGCAGGTCTCAAATAGAATGACTATATAGAATTCATAGCTAAATTCGCTGCTAAGAAGGCCGGTCCACTGTGCAGGGCCAGGAAGTTTTTCCCGCATGAATCCATCTTGCACATATATAAATCTACCATCCGCCCGTGTATTGAATACTGCTTCCACATCTGGTCGGGTGCTCCTGCTATTCACCTCCGGGTTCTTCACAAAATCCATCTGGGAATCTGTTATGTGATCGATCCCGACTTAGCAGCTTGGCTTCAGTCACTCTCTCACAGGTGTGATGTGCTTTCTCTATGTCTCTTCTACAAATGCTTTCAAGGCTTGAACTTACGTCGATCCACTAGACTAGCAACTAGATCCCAAACTTTTACAGTGTAAGCGATAAAATGTAACCGCAATATCTACTCTTATAGCTCCTTTTCTCGCACTTCCCGTCTGTGGAATTCGCTACCGTATACTTTCTTCCCCAACAGCTACAATCTCCAAGAATTTAAATGTAAGGTCAATAGCCATCTCCTATCTCACTAACTCGCATCCTTTCTCTCAAGATCTTTTCTCCATCCACTCCAACCCCATCTCACTAGTATTATTATCCTTCTATTACTCTATTCTTGATACACCCTATAACCTACCATTCTTTCTGATCACTTTCCCCCTATGTAACCCCCTACGCAACAGTGGCAGTAAAACTGTCTTGCTTTGAGTGAAATGATAAAAAAGCCATACTTCTGATATGACATCGCCAGAAAAAAATGTTTCTATTCCTGGTGTAATGATCAAACAAATTTGAATTTTAGTGAGTGTGATTCACACTGGCTATTCAATAATTTTAGCTTTGTCTTATAGATTAGGGTGCTAATATATTTTAAAGTGTAAATTTGATATGACGGAGAAACAAAAATGAACCATAATTTAATTTACGCAGTTTCATTCGGAAAACGCCAACAAATTGTCTAAATCTTTCTATGCCGCTTCATGTCATTACTTCATTCATGAGAAAAGTCTTTACAGACATACAGGTGCGATGTATGAATTGTCGTCTAAATTACGCAAAAATGAAAGTAATATTGGCGTTTTCATTTTAATATATTTATGGAAATTACACAAGAATATCTTGAAATACTAGAGGGTAAATTTATCCCTATTAGCTTCAACCACTGCCTCCAATCGACATTGGAAACACTTCCATCTATTCTAAACGATCTCCTTCTTTAACTTAGTGAATGCTTCTATAATCCTTGTCGTGAATTGATCGTTGGTGCTAAAAAGTATTGTTAGCCTCTCGTTCAACTGTGACCAATACATAATAACTAATTTTGTTGCAGTCTATGGACCAATATCAATGGGGATGCGGTCGCATGAATTGTCTGCCAGCCATGGTTTCTTCTGTTTGCCTGGCATGGTGCAGAGTCATATTGCCAGACATATGAATTTTCAGCAGCTCATCAATATCTTCTCAAGGCCCTTGATGTAAGCCAACGCGTTGGCTATGTGAGAAGCTGAATGGAGTCATAAATTCACAGTCAATCGTGATCCCGGCAAACACCTTGGTAATAAAAATTTCCGAATGCTCTGTACTGGTCTCAAATTGACATCGGAAGACTCTGAAATATTATGTTTTAAATTTCAGAGGCATAATGGTGCTCTTTTTGTCACCGATGATGTCCAACTGAGTCTACCACATTTTGCAGGCGATAAAATAAAAAACAAACAAACAAAATGCATGCCCGAAATTACAAAGATAATTTGGCGACAATTTACGCAACGACCCTGTATATAGACATTATAGAGTATTCCAGACTGTATATGAAGTTGTACAAAACATAGCATTTACATAGCAATTTTTCTACGGACATTTCTAAAATGTGCAGCTATTCCTATACATATTCAGGTGTTTCTCAAAATCTATTATTCAACCAGATTGTTCAGTTATTGCGTATGATTTATTTCTAACGTCGATGTCATTTCCATCTTTGATTGCCTCATTTTCTGATAACCCAACATTATGTGGTGATATTTTTATTTTATTTTATCAACTAACTTGTTTAATAGTTATTTTACATTTTCTTACAAATCGGTTATTTACAACCTGTCGCCTCCATATAATTATGCCGTGAAAGTTACATTTGCCGGTAATATATCTTATGACATTTCATACTAGCATTAATCAATTAGTACCCATCGCCCAATTTTTAACAGTGGATGTTAAGAGCTCAATATTACTAACAACAGAACAACTGCAAATGATATTTTATATTCACTGCGAAGTACATGGATTTGTTGGTGCATGTATTACGTCATGATTTATACGGTTTTGTATTCAGGAATTTTTTTCATTTTTTAATCATTTCACCCAAGTCAAGGTGGGATCATCACTAGTGCGCAGTGGTTTACAGTGAATAAAAAGACGGTACAGATGATGTCGATGAAAAGATAAAAGATGGAAGGGACTCAAAGAGAAAGATGATGGCAAATGATATGGCATTTCAGTTTTTGAATATTGTAATTATCAAAGAAGCAAGTAAATGGAGGCAATTTCAACAGGCAGGAAGTGCAGGAAAAGAAACTGGTAGCGTAGAGGAGGAGGTTACAACAGTAAATGGTTGGTTCATAGATGCAAACTTAGTGGAACACTTAAATTCACGTAGTCTGGGTACCAAGTAACAAGTTCGTCAGAGCGGTTGCTATGAACATATCTGTAGAAAATACAAAAACCACGTCACGCCTGTGTGAAAATAAATGAGATCAATATTTAAAGTCAGGGTCGATTAAAACCGTCTTTGGATTTTGAAAAGATCCTAGTAATGAATAGCAGGAGCACCCGACCATTTAGAGCAACTGTATTCAATGTACAGACAAATCGCAGATTTTAAGAGTGCAAAATGGATTGTGACAACAAAAAACTCTCTCGTCCAAGACCGAGATCAAAACTTCCTAGCAGCAGATGCAGTTATAAATTCGATGTAGGTGTTCCACTTGATGTCGGTGGAGAAATTGAAGGCAAGGAAGTGCAGTGTTGCTCTCCGGGAGACTAACATCATACATTCCAATGGCTGGTAGGAAACTTTCCCTGTAGTGCTTCAAGTAGAGCAGTTTCGTTTCGTTTCAATTTTCCAATCATTTCGTAAACCGCTCTATCGCTTATTGCAGGTCCTTTTCAATAGAAGCAGCTAGGTTTACTTTGATAACCTTGACAGATTTACTATTGAGACGGGAGCAAATTTGGAAATGATCTCACTGATCATTGATGAAAGTCAGAACAATATAGGACTTAGAATATAACTTTGAGGGAAACCCGCGCTCGTGGTAAAGGATCTAGAAGCTTGCTCTATCAAAGCAGTTTTCATTTTCGGATTGGATTGGATTAAATCAAACAATCCTCCAGAAATAACGCAATGCACAATGCTAGCAGGCTCAAGCCTGTCAAACGCTTTTGAGATATCGAGAGAAATAACTCGAGGTTCGCCATTTTTTCAAGAGCCTGATATGCATATTCAGTGATAGCCGTAAGCAAATTAGCAGTAGACCTGGCAAATCCGTATTGTTTCTCAGACATTAGGACTTGAGAGATGAAATGATAATAGCCGCAGAAACTTTACCAAAGAGTCAGAGGGTTACCCAGCGTTCTTAAAAGCACATTCTATAGATGTGGATATGCAATAAGCAGAAAATCAAGAAGCAGTGACGCAATAGTTATAAAGTTTGGAGAGGAGAGGGTCCAGCTCAAGGGCACTTTTCTTTAGAATAATGGCTGAAATTCTATCGTCTGCGCTTGATGCATGGGAGTCTACTTTAGTCGTGATGTTTGAAACCAGAGAGGGGTTATGCAATACCAATCTTTTGGGTCACTGTTCTAGGATGAAAATCGAATGTAAGTAATCCGTACTAGTCAATGACTGAAGTGCAAGAGAGTTTGAGACCGAAACATTCAACCATGTCTGCTGAGTTTTTAAGAACTTCGAATTTATTGAATAGAATAGGGATCGAGGGCTTACATTTGTTCAACACTCTTGCAAAGTCACCAGTAGTCTTTGATACCTAACTTGCGAGATGCTATGCCCTGCTTCATTCTAACAGCAAACCTGAACTTAGCATAATTTAGAACACGCTTGCATTTATTACGAGCAAAATCAAAAAGATGTCTCTTATAGTCAAATGTGTCGCTTTACTATAGCCGG